>OZ038384.1:42534703-42977203 GCA_964036045.1 Eutreptiella sp. 'Long Island Sound 2002'
CCCCGGCCCGCTTCACCCAGCGGCGGAGCTCCTGCAAAGCAGGGGCAGACCACCAGGCGAGGTGGGCTGGGGCCCGGGGGGGGGAGGGGTCTGTGCTCGAGGTCCTGGAGCGGCGGGGGGGGGACGTGGACCTGCGGTGGTGGCGGGGGTGCCGGTGCCTGGGGGAGAGGGAGCGGCGGTGGCGGTGGCTGGGGGTGGAGGACGGGTACGGGCGGAGAGGGGAACGGGAGGGGGAGGTGGACATGGGGCGGCGGTGGCGGGAGTGGTGGTGGCGGGGGCTCGGGGTGGTGGATGGGTATGGGCGGCGGGGGGAACGGGGAGCCCGGTGAGGCCTGTGGGGGGAGGGGGAGGTGGACATGGGGCGGCGCTGGCGTGCCTGGCGGCGCCGGGGGGAGCGGGAGCGGTGTGGGCGGGGGCTGGGGGTGGCGGTCGCGTATGGGCGCAGGGGGGAGCGAGAAGTCCGGTGGGCCCCTGGGGGGAGGGGGAGGTGGACATGGGGCGGCGGTGGCGCGCGTGGTGGCGCCCGGGGGAGCAAAAGTGGCGGGAGCGGGGCCCTAGGGGGTCGTGGTGGCGCCTTGGGGAGCGGGAGCGGCGGGAGTGGGTGGTTGAGGCGCGGTGGCGGTGTGGAGAGTGTGGGCGCCGGGGGCGAGTGTGCCTTGCGCGGGGGGAGCGGGAGCGCCGCCGTTTGCGGGATTGGGCCCCATCGCTCGAGTCGGGCCAGTCTGCAGGTGTCGGTGGGTCCTGGGGGGCCTCGCGTGGTGCTGCCTGGTACTGGGGGGGGGGGGGGAGGTCCCCCGCCCCCCATGGATCCGCCACGTAGGGGTGCGGTGGTGGCAGCGGCTGGTGGTACGGACCGAGTGACTGTCCCTGGCGGGGGGCCCCTTCGGCGTGGCCGTGGTGGCTGGGGGGATACGGTGGCTGGTACGGGGGGGGTGGCCCCTGGTGGTAGGTGGGGTATGCGGGTGGAGCGCTCGGTGGCTGCCATCCCATACGTTGGTGCTGTTGGTGCACGGGGGGTTGTGGCCCGGTGGGATAGGGTGGTGGGCAGTGGTAGTGGTGGTGTTGGTGGTGGTGTTGGTGGGGCCGCTGGTGATGGTGGCGTTGGTAGTGGTGGGGTCGGTGTTGCGGGTATGGCCCTAGGAGCCGTTGTGCGTATTCCGGTCCCCATCGTGGGGGTGGGGGGTCGGGCATCGTGCGCAGCCCCTGGGGCTGTACCGTTTGGTGGGCAGGGGGGGCGGGTCGGGGGCCGGGCTTAACGGTGATTGTGGTCGAGGGGGCCCATGTCCCTGGGTCGGTCTGGCCGGCGGTGGTGGTGGTTTGTGGGGGTTTTGGGCGCCAGCTTGGGTTTGGGGTCGGGTTTGGGGCTGAGGGCCGGTTCCAGGTTGAGGAGGACCTCTGTCTGGAGGTCTGAGGGCGCCAGTGCCGGGCCGGGGGTCTTCCCGGTGCGTTGCCGGGGTGCCTGAGTCGCCTGTGTCGGGGTTGGGGGGTTGGTGCGTGCGGCCGCGGCTTTGAGGTTTGCCGTGGCCTTGTGAATAAGGGCGGCGGGGAGAAGGGGGTCGGAGGACGAGGTGGAGGAGGTGGTTGAGGCTGAGGATGAGAAGGAGGTGGTGGACGCGGGTTGGGCCGTGATGCGGGAGGTCGCGGGCTTGTGGGCGGCTGCTTCTGCTGCGGCCACGGCGGGGAGGATGGAGGACATGTTCTCGGGCTGTAGGTTGGGGGCGGGCGGCTAGGGGGGCCCGGTCGTGACCTGGCGGCCCGGTGGGCCGATCTGGTCTGCAGCGGCGAGGGAGGGAGGCGCGGGGCTGTGGCCTTCTCCTTCCGCGCTTGGCTGGGCCGGGGTCCTGCAATGTGTGAGGTTGTGTGGGTCGGTGTCCGCGGGGGGAAAAAAAAGTTCGCATGGGCTGCATTTGGGGGCCGGGGGGGGGTGGGCATGGGTCTGCTGGGGTGTGCGCGGGGGGCGTGTGCGGGCCACTTGGTGGGGTGGAAGTGCCGCGGGGCGCGGGGCTCCCCTCAGTGGGTGTTTGCGGGCTGTCGAGTGTGGGGGGTGGTGAGGGGTGTCCGGCGGGCGGGTCTGTGGCGGGCGTGTGCTGGTGTTCGGGCGGGTGGGGGAGGCCCGTGTCGCGGGGCCCGGGGGTGCGCGCAATGCCGGGCGTGTGTGGGTCTCCGGATGAGCAGCGAGGGAGGGACATGGGCAGGGATTGCGTGGTGGGGGGTGCTGTGTCGGTGTATGTGTCCGCTCGCAGCGGCGCGCTTGCGTGGTCAGTTGTAGGCCGGGCAGTTTGGAGGAGAAGCTTGCCGTCTTCTGCTGCCGCGGCAAGGATTTTGCAGATGAGTCTGCGTATCTGGTGGACCTCTTGGTCAGTGGTGGGAAGGGGGTATGCCAGCTCTGGGCTAAGACCCACGCGGCTGAGGACCCTGTGGATGGCGTGGTACCCGCAGGTGAGGGAGTGCTGCGGTCGGGGGGGGGGGGGTTGCCGCGTGTCTGGGCCCGCCTCGATTTGTGTGTGGGCGGTGGGGATGGCCCAAATCCAGGGTACGGTCCCCGTGGGTGGCCAGCGGCGCTGGATCCAGTGGGTCAGGCAGAGCATGGCCAGTCCCAGTTGGTAGCCTGCCTTCCCTGAGGTGATTTGGGCCAGGGCGCGGGCGGGGGTCTTGTCCCCCGGCGGGAGCACGCCCCTGAGGACCCTGTGGGGGGTGGTGCGGTCCCCTACTGCCCCTGGTGGGGCGGCCCCTGGGGCGAGCATGGTGTCTGTCCCTTTGACGAGCCATTGCGGGCCGGGGGACGTAGCTGTAGCGGCTACCACGTAGTAGTGCCCGCGCTCGAGGACTGTACACCAGACCTCCGGCAGGGGGTGGTCGCTGCCTGTTAATGGGGGAGGGAGGTCGTCGTCTGGGGTGCAGAGGCCGGCGGCGCGGAGGACGGTGTCGCGGGTTGGTGCGTTGGCCTGTTCTGACTGCTCCGGGTGGTTCGGGTCCGCTTGGTGGTCCCTCTCTGCTGGGGCCCGTTGTAGGCGTATCGTCCCTCGGCGTGTGACGTTGATGTCGGTGTCGTGTGTCAGGGCCTGGCCCCACTCTATGGGGGGGATCCAGACGTGCTGGCCCTCGGTGTGTTTGCGGGCTCGCCAGAGTACGAGGTCTACGATGGCCTCGTGGAGGCCGTTGCCTTGGGTGGTCAGGTCCTGGAGGGCTTTGACGTGGGCTTGGTCCAGTCCTCTTGTAGGCGGTACCAGCCCAGGGGAGTGGTCAGGGGCCTGCCTTGGAGGGTTGCTCGGAGGAGGTCGGGGTCGCGGATGGTGGCCGGTGTGAGGGGGGGATGCCCCGGGTCAAGGGGGGGTGGGCTGGGTGGGTCCCCGGAGTCTTGCGCGTCTACGTCAACATATGGTTGGCCCTGGTTGGGCTCGGCCGGGCTGGGCGGTGCCGGGTGTCTTGGAGGCCTGCGGCTGGAGATGGGGGGCGTGTGCGGGGGGGGAGGTGGGTTAGTGGACGTCTGGGTCATGCACGGCATGGTAATGGACGAGACGCTGCATGTGTTACCTGGCGATGGGGTCGGTGAGTTGCTCCGCGTGTGTTAACAGGAGGTGTTTGCGGTGTACCATTTGGGCCGCTGCTCTGCGGACTGCTTCTAGCTGGAGGTGCGCTGCTGCCTCCATGGGGCTTTCCGTGTGTTTGGTGAGGTGTCGGTGTAGGGCCTGTGTCACCGCCCCTCTCATGGTGGCTTCTTTGACTAGGGGATCCCGGAAGAGGTGTTCGGTGGCCTGGTGTGCGTGGCTGTGGGTTGGCCAGCCTTTGTGTTGTCGTAGGGTTTCTGCCGGGGACCAGCCCACTAGGGTGTCCCTGCCTGTATAGAGGGGGCATTTCTTGAAGTGTTCCCAGTCCGCCGGGGTGGTGTGGTCGCACGGGCAACGGGTGTGTTCTTCGGGGACGTGGATGTGCTTGCGGGCGACCCATCTGGTGACCCTGGTGAGGAATGGTAGTTGCTCCCTGATGAGCTGGATGCGTCGTTTGTGGAGGTGGGCGCGGACGTTTGCTGGGCGCAGTGCTGAGGGGTAGAGGGGGATTTGCAGTCTCTCCTGGAGCTCCTGGATGTGTGCCCAGCTGTCTGCATCGCCGAGCACGCGGGCGAGATGCTGGATGGGGTTGGGGTAGTGGTATGCTGTTTCTTGGGAGGAATAGGGGGCGTCCTCTGGTACCAAGTCCGGGGTCTGATGGGGCTCGGGTACGGGGGATATGTGTTGGAGGTGTGTGTGGTTTCGGCAGAGGTCAGGGATCTGGAGGGTTGGCAGGTGTGTTGTGCGCCGGTGTACTGCCTGGTTGTCGACCTTAAAATTTACGTATTGGTGCCTGTGGGACTCCTGCTTCACAATGTGGAGTTGGACGTAGGGGGGAAGGCTGCGAAGGGCTTTCCAGAGCAGCAGTGCCTGGGTGCCGAGGCTCGTCGCGGTGGCTTTCTGGAGTGGTTGCCTTGATATGTGGAGGAGCAGGTGTGTGTCCACAGTGGCGTCTACCACGAACCAGACCCGGACGATGTACGGGACGTGGGCGGGTAGGTGGGCCGCGGTCTCGGTGATGGCGTTGGCCACAGCCCCCAGCTCCCCGTGGGAGGAGGCCCCGTACGTGGTGTGGCCCGTGTGGTGGTCCATGTGGTAGTGTCCCCCGGTGTGGGTTAGCTGCAGGGTGGCCCCCCCGGTGATGGGCGTGAGGGCGGATTCGCCTGAGGCGTCGGTGAAGAAGAGCCGGTCCGCCGGTGATGGTTGTGGGAGGCGGCATGGGTTCATGGGCAGGTAGGCGTATATGGCGAGACCCGTGGTGAGGTGGGCCACTCGGGTTGTGGGCTGCAGGACGGAGGTGGCGTACACTCCTATTCCTTTGGATATGACGTGTTTCGCTTTGGGGGACATGGCTATGAGTCCCTGTTCCGGCTGTCCTTGTTTGAGGTAGGAGTAGATGTAGTGGAGGATGTAGGCTGTGTCTGGGTTTAGGTCGTGGCATGTGAGGGTTTGTGTTCGGTGCTCCGGTGTGTGGCAGGAGTGGTGGAGCAGAAAGTAGGGGTGCTCGTGCTTGCCCGTTCTGCCTGGTTCGTACATGCTGTAACGAATGGCGACCCCTGTCGGGTCGGGGCGGGGCCAGGTGGGTGTGGTGGTGAAGAGCCATTTGGGCGTGTGGTCGGGGTTCCACGCTACCGTGGGGTTGGTGTCGGTGCGGTGGAACCATGGGGCTACCCATGCGTAGGCCTGTGGTGGTTGGTGGGTTGCGGGGTGGGTGTGGTGGCGTGCGATGAGGTGTAGTACGGGCCATGGCGTGGTTGGTGCCTCGGGGTCACAGGCCCAACATGTGCGCGGCATGCTCTGGGAGTCATGGGGGAGCTTTGGTAGGTCTCGGGCGGTCGTGTGGTGCTTCGGTATGCGCCATTTTGCGCCGTGGTGGATGACGGTGGTCTGCGTTGGTTTGGCTTCATTCGGGGCCAGTAGTAGGGTTACTGGTGGGACTGGGTGGGTGTGTAGGGTGGTGTCGCTGGAATGGGGCGGGGGTGCTGCTTTTTGAATTCCCGGTAGGCTGCTCGCATGTCTGTGCTTCCTGGCAGAGATGGCCTGCTGCTCGTGCCGTGTGCGTGAGGTACTGGCGGAAGAGGCTGTATTTGGGCCATTCGGGAAGCTGTAGGAAGGGGGTGTGGTGTGCTCCGCTGTGGTGAAGGACCCGCATTGGTGAGAGGGTGACGTATACTACGGTGATGGAGGCCTCGACAAGGTCTATGGTCTGGATGGTGCCCTTGGGGTGATGGTGGAGGTCCTCGCAGAGGACCGCTAGAGGCCCTTCCTGTGGGCACGTGTGGTTGGTGAGTATGGTGTGGTGTGGGGATGGGAGGAGAAGCTGCAGGTGGTTCCACAGGCGCGTGTTCATGTCGGTGGGCATGCCCGTCTGGTGGAGTACCCAGCGTGGGCATGTGTTGCGGGCCCGTTGTGCGGCTTGGAGGCGGATTGTGGTGACCTCGCGGACCTCCCGCGAGTGGTTGTGGTTCATGCGGTGAAGGAGGAGGGCGGTGTGTCTGGTGTAGGCCGCTTTCACCTCGTCCCCTATGGCGTCCCCATAGTGGGGCCATGCCGCTCAGTTGGCGCGGGTGGGTATGGACGTGGGCCAGGCCCCGTGTGCTGCCCATGCCTTCGTCACGGCGCGTGTGGCTGGTTGGAGGGCGGTGGTGGGGTGTGTCAGGTGGAGTGCTTGGAAGCCTATGGATGCGTTCAAGACCCCGTTGGTGAGTACGCCAGGCTCTGGTGGGACGGGGAGAGGGCGTTGGAGGGTTGTCACGACTTGCATGGGGGGCCCTTGTGGCCCTAGGGTGGGTGGTGTGGCAGACCCCTTGATCATGGCCACTGACGTTGTGGGGTGGACGATGAGGCTGTTGCTGGAGAGGTAGGAGATCGTCACGTCCAGTAAGTCGTTGGCCTGTTGGGTGACCGTTGGCCCGGGGTCCGGGGCTTGGGGTTCGTGTGGGGTGTGTGCGACTGTGAGGTCGGCTTCGTCCGCGAAGCCCACCAGGGGAGAGAGGAGGGGGTAGGGTGCGTAAGCGTAGTCCTGCTCGATTGCGAGGGCCAGGGGGAGCGTCACGAGGAGGTACAGGAAGGGGCCTTCCGCTCCTCCTTGTAGGACCCCGCTGCCTGGCTCCAGGAAGGGGGTGAGGCCTGCTCCAGTGCGGACCGTGTATTTGCGGGTGCGGATGTAGCCGGAGGCGAAGTTGTAGAAGGGGAGGCCTAGGTGTTTCCACACCGCCTCCAGGAGGAGCCAGGGGGTGTTCGGGAAGGCTTCTTTGACGTCGAGGGAGGCGACGATGAGGTCAACCGGGTCCATGTCGGCGATGGTGTCTTGGAGGAAGATGGCCCCGTTCGGTGACCGGCCCGGGATGGCCCCCCAGAGGCTGGCGGGTACGTGGGGGTCCAGGTGGGGGCGGATGCGGCGTAGGAGGATGGTCCAGACGATTTTGACCTCCGTGACTGCACAGACTATGGGGCGCCAGTTGTCCGGGTTGGCCCAGTCTCCTTTTTTGTAGAGGGGGCGGACAACGTTTGCCCAGTCTGGTGGCAGGGGGGTTTGCCCCGTGACGATGTTCCAGAGGCGCCGGGCGAGGACGCGGAGGAGGTGGGCGGCGAGGTGGTAGTATGCCTCCGCTGGGAGGCCGTCGTAGCCTGGCATTTTGTATTGCCGGAGACTGTGGATGGCCTTCTGGGCTTTGTGGATGGTGAAGGGGCGCTTTTCCAGTTGCCTCCTCTGGGCGTGGTTGAAGACCTGAGGGAGGCGGTCGATTTTGGCCTGGGTGTCCGCGTCCAGTGTGTCTTGGGTGGGCGTGTGTTGTCGGAGGAAGCTGTCTTCGGTGGCTTGGAGCACTGGGGCTGGGTGGTTGGTGAGGGAGCCGTCCTCCTGTCTGACAGTGGTCATGGTGCGGTGGCTCGTTTTGGTCATGGCGTCATTGAGGTGGCGGATGGCTCTGTAGGGGAGTTCATGTTGCGCATACCGCTCCTGTTCGTGGGCGATGCGCTGTTGCCCGTGGATGTGCCACCGCTGCAGGTCCGCCCTGGTGTGGGCTATTTGCGCCCTGCAGTGGTGTATCTGGCGGCGGGTTTGGGGGGTGTCGGTGTGGAGGAGGATCGCCAGTTGCTGCTTTGCATGCCAGAGGTCATGGAGCATGTCCCCTAGGGTCGTGGGTGGTCGGTCGTCGTCAGTGTGGGGGTGCTGCTGGAAGCCGCAGGCAACGGCGGCCGTGCGCATGGCTGTGAGTAGGTCGGTGGGGTCCGGTTGGATGCGCCAGGCGCGGTCTATGGCCCTGTGATATTGGGACCAGGCCTGTTTGTCGTTCAGTGGGGGCATCCTCAGGGGGGGTGGTAGGCCTTGGTCCGCATCCTCTGGGGGGCTGGGGCAAAGGTTGGGGATGGTGAGGCGGATGTGCAGGGGGGCATGTCCTGTGGGTCCCAGCGGGAGGGGTCCATATCGGGCCTCCGCCCGGATGATGGTGGTGGGGTCGCCATAGCATACGTCGATGCGGAAGGAGGCGGCCTCTGTTTGGCGGGGGAAGGGGGATGGTTTGCCTTCGAGGTTGGCTGTCAGGTCCACGAGCCCCAGCATGTCGATGGTGTCGCGGGCTGCCTGGTCCTGGGGTGTGGCCTGTCCCCTTCGGTCCGCCGGGGTGGGGGCGGCGTTCATGTCGCCGATGATGATTGTGGGGGCAAACATGGCCATCTGGCGGTACGCCTCGGCCAGGGCTTGGAGGAAGGGTTCTGTGGCGTTGCTGAAGGGGATGTGGGCGTTGATGACGTTGAGTTGCCATCCGTCCCCGACGACCTCATGGACGCCTAGCCTCCCTGGGATGCTGAGGTGGTGGACGAGGTGGACGAAGATGCCGGTTCGGGCGTACAGGGGGGTCCCCTTGTGCCAGCAGCATTCGTACGCTTTCTGGTCCGGGGTATATATGGGGGTGGTTTCTGGGGGGTCGTCGCGTTGTAGGCCTTGTTCCTGGAATGCGGGGAGGTGGGGAACCCAGCCCGGGGCCTGTGCCATCGGGAGCTCCTGGAGGGCGGTTGCGGCGTCCTTGGAGTATGCGACGGCCGGGTGGTTGAGGTCGAGGAGGTTGACGGTGGCCTCGGTGGGGGCGGGCCGGGGCTGTGGAGGCTTGTGCCCTTGGCCATTGCCCCGTCAGGGAGGAGGACTGGGGCCCAGGGACGTTTTGCCGGGTGGTGGGCGCTTGGGTGGGCGCGGCGGGGGGAGGCCTTGGCTCCACTCCGGGGGGAGCTACCCAGTGTATTTGGTCCCTCTGTGGGCCTTGTTCTCGTCGGTGCGGAGCGGGATGGGGTGGGCGCTGGTGAGCTCCAGGGTGTGGCCCTCTGGCTTGTCCGGGGCGCTGCTGCCTTAGTCTAGCTTCTTTTGGCGGTGCCAGACCACCCGGATCTGTGGCCCCCCGTTGTCCCGCAGTTCGCGGAGGCAGTACTGGATCGTGCCCTCACAGCAGATCCAGTCGCCCGTGTGGTCGTTGCGGAAGGGCCGCTGGACCTTCGCGCCCTTTTCGAATCCTGGGTACGCCTCGGGTGGGGGCGGTGCTGGTGGCGGGAGGGAGGATGATGGGGATGCCTGGTCCGGGTGGGGCGGTGGTAATGATGGGAGGGAGGGTGATGAGGATGCTTGGTCCGGGTGTGCCGGCTGGTTCGGGGGGGGTGCGGGGGGTCGGGAGGCCGCTGCTTTTCCGGCTTGGTTGGGGGCGGGTGCGCCCCTTTTCCGTCTCGCTCGCTTGGGTGGGACTGGAGGCAGTGGGGCTAGGGAAGGGTTGGGTTTGAAGAAGAGATGCGTTGCTTGCTGGCCCGGATCCCTTAGCGGGGGTTCTGCCGGCGTTTGCATGGTCGCTTTCGCGTGGCTGTGCGTGAGGTCGGCGAGCTTGCGCACGGTCTCCGGGGGGTCAGTTGGCCATGGCAGTGCGGCCGGCCTGTCGTCGAAGGGGTGGTGGAGGTGGTAGTTCCTCATCGCCTTGGCCTGCTCCACCCAGGCCTCCGTGGACTCCGGTGTGGCTGGGCCGCTGTGGGACCCTTGAGCCCAGTAGAGTGCTGTGTGGAGGGCTTCCCACGGGGCGCCTTCGCGGCCTGTGAGGGTGGTGGCCTGGAGGAGTCGCTGCCGGCCTCGTGGGGGGTCCTCCGGGTCTATTTCCGGGATGTAGGCCTGGGCCGCCATAAGGACTCCGTGTGCCCAGTGGAGGACCCACCATTGGGCGTCATCTTTGAGGATCTGGATGGCGGGCTGTTGGGAGGGCGTGTCCAGGGTGTCCCACGATGCGATGGCTAGTTCTATCCTGGAGGGGTGGAGGTCTGGGGTGGCCCTGCTCCTTAGGAGTTGATCGATGTGGAAGGGGGTGACGGGATCCTTGGGGCCTTGCGGTGGTGGGGGCATCGCTGGGATGGTTGTGGGGTCCCAGTGGCGTTCGTGGGCGGCGAGGGTGTATAGGGCGGCGGTGAAGATGTGGTGGGCTTGCCTCTCCAGGACGATGTGGCGCTCCGTGCAGAAGTCATTCGGTAGGTGGGCTGCGGGGTGGACGGTGATGTGGGCCAGGGCGCGTTGGTGGGCCTTTTTTCCCCCGTCTGGCGCCTGCGTCCGTTTGTCCCCCTGGACGTGGTGCCGTTGGTGTTCTGGTGGGGGCGGTCCCAGGGCGAGGGATTCTACTCCGTGGAGGGGGATGGCGTGTTCCCTCAACCTGTTGGGCAGGATCTATATGCCCGGATCGCCCGGCACGGTGTCCAGGTACATGTTGCCCGTGATGGTGGGGGCCCGGAGCGGTTGGCGCGGGGGCGAGGTGCATGGGGTGGAGCAGGGCGATGTAGGTGTAAGTGTAGCGTGACCTGATGATGTAGGCTTTCCTTGGAAGCCGCACGCCCCGACGGTTGGCGAGAGGTCTCCGTCTAGCACTAGAGAGGCCCCTCACCCAAGGGCGCCTCCACGCGCTGTGTTTCTCGCCGGCTGTTTCGCTCTTTGTCGCGCCGCTCGCTGCACCCCGCGCACTACATGCTCGTGCCTCGCAACTTGGTGCCACCACTTATTGGGCTTTGTACCACCACTTGGTGGGCTTTGTGCCACCACGCGGTGGACTTTGTACCACCACTTGGTGGGCTTTATGCCACCACGCGGCGGGCTTTGTGCCACCACGCGGTGGACTTTGTGCCACCACTTGGTGGGCTTTGTGCCACCACGCGGTGGACTTTGTGCCACCACGCGGTGGGCTTTGTGCTTCCTTGCCACGGGCCGCGTGCCACCACATGGTGGACTCGGTGCCTCCAGGCGCTGGGCTTTGTGCCACCACGTGGTGGGCTCGCTGGGTGCTGCAGGCAACCCCCGCCCGGTTACCAAACTAGGGGTGTCGAGTGTGCAGCACCAGCAGCACGTCAGGTGCAGCCGTTGTGCAGCAACTGCTGCTTCCCCTTTCATGCTGCTGCACATGTTGTGTAGCTCACTGCAGCCAACCCCCGCCCCATTACCAATCTAGGGGCTTTGGGGGTGCTGCGTCAGCAGCACGTCAAGGGCAGCCCTCACGCTGCAGCACCTGCAGTCCTTCATGCTGCAGTACGCGTGCTGCAGCTGTCTGCAGCCAAACCCAGCTCGGTTATCTTTGCAGAGACTGCGGGGTGGCTGCACCTGCAACACTTCTGGTGTGCTGCGGCTGCTGCAGCCACTTTCTTGCTGTAGTTAGTGGGCCGCAGCTCAGTGCAGCTGATCCCCGCCCCCTTATCAATGCAGGAGTTATGGGGGAAGCTGCATCGGCAGCACTTCAGCTGCCGCCCGAGTGTTGCAGCAGCTGTGGCTCGCTGGGTGCTGCAGCCTGTGTTGCAGCTCACTGCAGCCAACCCCCGCCCCGTTACCAATCTAGGGGCTATGGGGTGCTGGATCAGCAACGCATCAGGTGCAGCCCTCATGTTGCAGCAGCTGCAGCTCTTCACGCTGCAGTCCATGTGCTTTCCATGTGCTGCAGCTGACCGCAGCCAACCCCCCCGGTAGCAATCCAGCGGTTGTGGGGGTGCTGCTGCAGCACCACGTCAGGTGTGCTGCAGCTGCTGCAGCCACTGTCATGCTGCAGTTCGCGGGCTGCAGCTGACCGCAGCCAACCCCCACCCCGTTACCAATGCAGGAGCTATGGGGGTGCTGTGTCAGCGGCACTTCAGCTGCCGCCCTCGTGTGGCATCCGTACCTGTCATGGGCTCTGGCTGCGTCGTTGTTCAAGTGAACGGCGCGGGGCTTGCTCGTAGCGTGCACTGCTCGGGGTGTGGGCGCTGGCGCGCTGCTCTGTTGGTGTGTACCCAGCCCAGGTGCCGGTCGCTCCCCATGTTTGGGGAGGACCGTGCGTGGAGGACGTCCTCCAGTCCTCGGATGAGCTGGCTCAGCACTGCACGTCCAGCTGATGGTTACGGCGCTAGCTCCCCACCATGTTGGCATGGTGCCCGAGGCCGCGAGCTATGGGGCCGCCTGCCTCAGGGGGGCCACTTGGGGCTCGCTCTGCGCGTTGCCTCTTGCTGCCAGTGGGTGTTTGTGTGGCCTCCCTAGCCTGTTTGATGTAGGCTGTCGCGGGTCTTGGCGCAACGTCGGTGAGACACGCTCAGAGTCCTCGCACAGGGAGGGCGGCCAAATTAGGCCTCATCCACAGGGCTGAGCCCGCCCGTGGGTTGGGTGGACCTTGTTCGCCGCTGGAGCAGGGCGGGTCATGGTGCTCACACCGGGTCTGGTCAATGCCGTACTGGGTGACGTGTACGGAGAAGGGTCCAACGGCGCGCTGGAGTTTGCCGGGTTGGATGTTGTTGAGGCGCGCCACCGCCCGTGTGTGAGAGCGCCCTTCGCTGATCCACACGGCGTCTGCCCGCGACGCCGCTGGGTTCAGGCAGTCCGTGATGATGCCTGTGATCGTGCGGTTGTGGGTGGCATCTGACACTCTGGCGGGGGAGGCGCTGATGCGGGGGATGGTGTGGTCGTCGTGGAGGGTGCTGGCCTTGCGCCTTGCATCGTGCCGGTGCTGGGCCTCCTGGGCGGGGGTGTGCATGCCTGTGTGTTCGGGCTTCTTGTGGGGGCGGTCTGCTGTGTGGAAGGGGGTGGGCCAGGAGGGGGCGTGGTGGAGGGTGGGGTGTGGGAGGTCCCCCCGTGTTGCCCATGTGTACGGGGTGGTCGCGGCAGCCCCTTCCGCCTGTATGGTGTATCGCTCGTCTTGTCGGCGACAGCTGACGAGGACGTTGGGGGCCTTCAGCTCAAACACCTGTGTGGTGTGGGGGAGGTGGCGGGTGACGGTGATCTTGGCGGCGTCGTTCTTGCGGGTGGTGGTGTGGGGGATGATGTAGTCGGTCGCCCATTCGTCGTGGGGGGTGTGCTCCTCCACGTCCAGCTTGAGTGGGGGGTGGAGTGGCTTCGGCAATGGGGGCTTTTCTTGGGCCTTTGCGCGGGGCGCCACTTTGGTTTCGACCAGGTATTGCGGGCCCCAAGTTTCCGGGGCCCCTACCTGTGTGGCTGCCGCTGCTGCAGCTTGGAGCAGGGCGGTTCTGTTGGTGTCTAGAGGGAGGGGCCCTGGCTGGGGGGTGAGGGTGTCGTGGTCTTGGTATGCTCACCAAATGGTGTAGCCTTTTTGGGTGTTGCGGTGCGGGGTCTGGGTCTGGGCTTGCTGGATGGATAGGGCGGTCTTGATGTCCTCCGCTGCTTGTGGGTTCATAGGTGTGGTGTACGCCCATAATCCTGGGGTGTGTATGCCGTGTGGTGCTTGGCCTACTCCTCATACCGGGTGTAGGGTATTGTGGGTGCGCGTGAGCCCTAGGTGTTCTTGGAGGAGGTCCCCCCGGATGTCCTCCCACCGTTGCTGCCAGGTGTGTGTCTGGTCGTTTGGGGGTGGGGTAGGGTGACGATGGCTTGCCATGGGGTGGGGCCCGGATGTACCGCCATAGGTGCTGACAATGTTTGCGGGGGTATGTGGACGGCCTGGGTGGGGGCTGCTGTTATGGGGTCTCCCTCCGCTGGTGTGATTGTGGCATCCCCTTGGACGCTGGGGAGGAGCTGGTGGCGGCCGGTCGGTAGTGTTCAGGTGGTGGTGGGCTCGGTGATCGAGTGGAGGCGGATGGCCTGGAGCCCCGCTGTGATTTCGTCCCATCGGAGTGTGCCGTTGTGGACCGCCCATTCCCGTGGCAGGTCTCGAAACCCGTTGCGGTCTGGGGTGGTGCGGTGCTGTGGGGGGAGCTCCATTGTGGCAATGGGGTGGGTGAGGGGCTCTGTGCGGGGGCTTTTTTGTGTGGTTGGTGGGGATGGTGCTTGGGGCATCTCTTCGTCCAGTTGTTGTGGGGCTTTCGCCTCCTGCAGTTCTGCGCTGATGGTGGCGAAGACATCTGGGGGGTGGGGGAGGCGGGAGGGTGGGGTGCTGGTTCGTTCCAGGTGATGTGGTACTCCTCCGGGTTCTCGGGGCTTTGCTGTACGGTGATGGCGGCGGTGGCATCGTCTTCAGGTGTCCATTTGTTTGGATTGTGGTCGAGGAGGTGGAGGGTGATGCTGTGGCGGTGTTTCCAGCTGTGGAATGCTACGAGGGCGTGGAGGCCGTGCCTGGTGTCCCCGGGCGGGCGGGGGTAGGTTTCGGCTGCCGCTTCCAGGAAGGCGTCCTTGGTGCCTTTCCAGGTGTCTCCCCAGAGAAGGTCTTCCTCCGTGCCCCACTCGTTGTCGTTCCTTTTCTCCTGCTTCCACCCCTGGAGGGTCGCGTGGTCCGCCGGGAGGTCTCGTTGGATGGACTGGTAGTACTGCTCAGCGTCCATGGGGGCTAGGGTGCTGGCCAGTGTGGCGTAGATGTCCTTTGGGGGGGGGGGGGGGGCGGTGGGGGCGTGGCGGCACGGTCGGGCTCGGGCTCCTCTCGCTGGTGCTCCGCGTTCTGGTCTGCGGTGGGCGCGGGGTATATGCAGCGTGGTCGCATGGGGTGGTCCGGCTCCTGCGGTTCCATGGGTTGCTGGTGGGCTTGTGGGCGCGGTGCCGTGGCTGCCAGTAGGTGTCGGATGGCCGGGAGGACGTCGTAGTTGTCGTCCCAGCACTGAGCTGCAGCGCACGTCCTGTCTGGGGAAGCGGGGGGGCGTGTTGCGGGGCGGTGCACGAGAGGGTGGGCGACGCTTGCGGCTGGTGTCGTGCTCGCTCTGCTGTTCCGTTTCCCGTGAGCCCTGACCCTTGGGGAGTGTGTGTGATGTTGGTTGTGAGGGTGGTGTGGGTGCTGGAGTGGATGATCACTCTGCCCACGCGGGGAGGGCAGAGGGAGGGTTCAGGTCTGAAGGGGCCCCCAGGGGAGCGGTCCACGGGCCCCCCCTCATCCCCTCCCCCTCAGGGCGGCCCCGCGACCCCGGCCGAACGCGCACGCCGGGAGGGAGTGCGCAAACGACAAGAGGGGGGCGAGGGTAGGGAACCGCGGGCCGCCCCCCAGAGGGGGAGCAGGGAGGCCGCGGCGCGACCCCCCCCCCCGGCCCCCCCACCGGCCCGCAAGCCGCAGGGGCGCCAGCCCCCAGGCCCCCCGAAGCAGAGGGGATGGTCCCCCCTCCCCCCGCCCAAGAGAGGGGCCGGAGCACGGCCCGCCCCCCCGCCCCAGCCGCCGGCTCCCACAGGAACCGCGGGGAACAAGCGAGCCGGCGCTAACGCGCGAGGACGCCGCACGGACCGCGCCCAGAGAAGGCGGGCGAGCACGAACCGGAGCGGTATGGGGGTCACGCCCCCCATGACCAGAACGACGCCAACGACACCCGCTTTGTTGCCTGTCCAGGGAAGGTAGAGGGACGGAACGAGGCAGAGCGACCCCCGCCCTACTGGCCCCCCCGGCCGCACAAACGGAGGGCGCGGCGCACGGGCCGCCCCCCCCCCCACCCCGCCCCCCGGCACACGAACGCCACGGACCCGCCCCATGGGGGGCGCACAGCCTCAAGCCAGGTAGGGGGGAACCGGGACCGGACCACCCCCCCCCAAGCACGCCAGACGGAGCAAAGGACCGGGGCAGGACACGCGGAGGGGCACGGACCACGTGGAATGGCCCTACCAGCGCCCAGTGCCGGGACCGCGCAAGGTGCACACGCCACACCACCCAGGGGGGGGGGGGCGGACGCCGCGGGAGCGCGAGCGCACACACATGCAAAGAACACGCGGGGACTACCAGAAGGGCAACCGGACCGAGCTCGCGGAACGCACAGACCGCGTGGAATGGCGTACCAGGGAGCGAGGGTAAGGGACACCCGGACAGGACGGCCCACCACACGCAGCGCAGGACACGCGGGGCGGGAAGGGGGAAACGGGAGAGACACAAAACCAGGTACCGGCCCGAGTTCCCCGAACAGGCCGTGATCGCCGCGCACACACGGACGCGGCACTGCACTCGCAAAGGCAGTAGTGGCGCACTGCGCCACGCCCCAACCCCTAGGCTAGGCAGCCTCCGCGCCAGCCCGGGGGGTTCCACTGGCGACAAGACAGTAGCACGGGCCCGCGCGCGCCGGCGCCCCGGGAGACCACGGATTAGGGGGGCGACGCGGTGGGTAAGCGCCCGCAGCCACGGCTGCGAATTGATGCACTGCCCGGGGAGTGGCGAAACCGGGAAGCCGGGGAGGGACGGGGCTCCGAGCCCTGTGAACCCGGGGGGCTCCGCCACCAGGCAGGAGGTGCTTCTTGGAGGGCTCCCCACTAGGACCCGGCGGGGAGGATATCACCTGGCCCGACCAGGTGGCCCTGCGGGGCCGAAAGGCGTCTAGTACCCGCAAAATCAAACCTCAAACCTCAAACCTGGAGTGGATGATCGTGCTGCTGGCCGCGCAGTTGGCGAGGGTGGTATGGGCGTCAGTGCAGATGAGGCTGGTGCAGGGTTGTTTGATGGGTCACTGTTGTCGCTCTCGTCGTCGCCGGTGGTGTTGGTGCCTCTGATGTCGTGGACACTGTTGGTGAGGGTGATGGTTGGTGAGCATATGGGGTGTATGTGGTGCTGCCGGTGGTGTCGATGGTGAGGGTGTTGTCTCCGGCCATTGGGGGCGTAACGTATGTGGGCCGGAGGTGGTGGTGGTGGCGAGGGTGCCGTAGATGACGGGTGGTGTGGCCCACGTCGCCGCCGGCGGTGGGGGTGTCGTAGGTGCTGTGGTCGTGAGGGTGGTTTTGGCAACGGTGGTGTACTGGTTGATGGTGGTGGAGCTGTTTTCTTGTCTGTGGGTAGTCCCCGTCCGGTGGTGGTGGTGTTGGTGGTGTCGACGTTCGTTGAGGCCGTTGGCGATGTCCAGTTCCTGGCCTTGCGTGCGGTGGTGGTGAAGCTGGTGAGTGCAGGTGGTGCCATGGGCGGTGGTGCCTTTGACGGCCCGTCCGGGTGTTCGGGCAGTGATGCCGAAGGCGTGGGTGGGGTGGCAGCAGTGTTCATCGACGTCATTGGTGTCTTCTCGGGTGTCGGTGACACTGATGGTGGGTCGGCGTAGGCGCTGCTTCTGGGTGTGGGTCCAGGTGCGGGAGGTCTCTGGGCTGTTGTGGGCGCCAAGGGCTGGCCTTTCTGCTGGTGCTGATCATCGTCTTCTGGCGGAGGGTGATGTCGCTGTTGATGCTGCAGGTTTTGGGTGTAGGTGTGGTTTAGGGTGCGGCGTTGGTGGGTGGCGCCGACGGTGGGTGGCGTGACTGGTGGTGGTGGCGCTGGTGGCAGTGGTAGTGGGGGTGTTGCTTGTTGGTGAGGCTGCCGTCGTCGGTGTTTCTGTTGGTGCTGGTGATGGTGTCGCTGGTTGTGCAGATGGCCGGGGGTGCGGGTGATGCTGTTGTTGTTCGTGGGGGGGGGGGGTGGGAGGGGGGACCTGTATTCAGGTGGTTCCTGAGGGTGATGTGGCTATCGGTCGTCGGTGCTGCTTTCGGTGGTGTTGTTGAGGGCGGTGCGGGTGTTGGCCGGGAGTGTTGTTGGCGATGCTCTGGTTGTTAGTGCCCGCGGTTCGCGGTCGCAGATGGTCAACCGGGCTATGCCGCCGGTGAGGTTGGTGCAGGTGGGGTCGATGACTGTTCAGCTGTTGCCGTTGGTGCGGATTGTGTGGTTGTTGTGTCAGGCATCGGTGGCGTTGGTGACCGTGATGGTGGTGCGCTGCGGGTTGGTGCCCGTGGTGGCGCTCCGATGGTGAGGGTGCCGGGGACGTTGGGTGGCTCCGCTTTGTTGGGTTGTCTCCTCGCCACTCCTGGCAGAGGGTGCCGCTGGTGCCGCTGCTGGTGAGGGTGATGGATGTGTTGGTGTTGTTGTGGTTGGTTGTGTTGCCTGGGGTGGTTGTTGACGATGCTCCGGGTGATTTCGATGCGGTGGGCGGTGATGTGTATGGTGAGGGGGTCGTAGGTAGGCGGTGTGTTGCCCTGCGATGCTGTTGGTGTTGGTGGGTTTCAGTGTGAGCTGTTGCTGTTGCTACCCCTGGCTGGGGGCCCGGTGGGTGACGCTGGTGTTGTTTGTTCGCCAGCCCTGCTGGCGTCTTTGGTGGCGCCGACGGCGGGGGCGCCCTAGGGGTTACTCTGTGCCGGGGTCGTGTTGGCGGTGGTAGGGGTGTTGTAGGTGAGGCACCTTGGCACGTCGTTGGTGGGCTTGGTGGTGGCGTGGATAGTGCCGTGGGTGTTGGCGACGGTTGTTTTGCCGACGGTGAGGGTGTCATAGGTGTTATTTGGTGGTTGGCGTGTCTCCTGGGCGGCCCAAGTTGCATGGTCAAAATCACACCAAATGCACCCAATTTGGACCATGCAAAAAATAGTTTTTCACAGGCTCTGTTTTTTGAAAACAGAATGTTAGTCCAAAGAAAGTATCTTTCTTACCATTTGTGCCATTTCGTGCTTTTTTTCGGACAGCCGAAAACAAAGAAAAATATAAAAAGGATAAATAAATCTTATGATTTCAGTGGAAAATGATGTGCTTTTAGCGGAAATTGGCCAAGAAATACATTTTGCGTTCCCCTTGTTTTTTGGATGAACATGGTCTGCAGAAAAAATGATTGCAACATCATTTTCTGTTCTGCATGTTCATTGCATACCTGGAAAAATGATTTATTGATCGAATTCTATGGGCGAGGCCTCGCGCAATCAAGACCAAGGATCATTAAAACAGAAGCATGGCAGATTAAATATCAATGCAAAACATATGCAACATGTGGTTTAAGGGCTGCCCCATGCGCGAGGCCTCGCGCATAACTTACTAAACCAAAAATCGCACCCGATTCATTTTTCATTTGGAAAGACGGCTTCAGGGTCGAGTGGTCTCAGTACCCACCCCACGATTTGATTTTTGATTTGCACTGCCTGAAAAAAGAGGTATAGGTTGTCACTTTCAAGTTCTGGGACTGCATTGCAGTCCTCATTGCGCGAGGCCTCGCGCAAAAGAAGGCCCAGAAAATATATTCTTTGTACCATTGTGATGGGTTCTCATCTGATAGTGCTTGTGCACAACCTTCACTGAAGCAACGAGTACCTAAATTGTCATTGAGTCATTGAAATTTACCAGAAGCTTGCTCCCCCCGAAGGCGGAAAATGTCTTTTTCGGCTTGGTCAGCCCCCGCGCTTAACAGACTGCTTCCCCCAGGGCACCTTCTTTCTCCAGGTATCGAACATCATCTTGATAATTGGTGTCGTGTCCACTACATTGCATTTTACTCTCAAAAAAAACAGTTTTTTTGGCCCAAACAAACGCTCAAAGAAGTGCCACGCATGGCAAATTCATATTTTCTTTGCACATTTTACTTTGATCTATAGTCAACAACAGAAGGATCAATTTTTCTTCAGCCAAAGCTACAAGAGGGGTTCCTGTCCAGCTCAGCGTCATCTGTTGAGTGGACATGCTTCATGTGTTACCAGTGATACTCCTTTTTTTGCTTGACACACCCCATTGGTTGTGGCAGGTGTGCATCATGAGCAATGCTGAAGGATGCACCCTGTGCAAAACCTCCAACGTATGTACTCCTTTTGTTAGGAATGCAACAACATTTGAGATCATTTCTTGAGTCATCAAGTAGATTTGCAAGGCTTGTTTAGAGCACTGAATGTCCGCCCGCGTAAACATATTGTACAATGTGATCAAGTCAAGGGTGCCTGTAATGTCACTCCAGTGTAGGCGCCTGCTTGATTCCTCAATTCTACCATCATTACCTGACTTTGGAGGGGCAATAGACTGCTCATTGCGCGAGGCCTCGCGCAAGGAACAGTCCATTGCCCCAAAAAAGCATTTTTTGGACCCATCAGGACCAAGAAAAGGCCAAAATTCCTTACATAAGAGTTCTTTTGGTGTTCCAAAAACGGCTTGATTTTTTGCAAGCCAAAGAATGGTTCCTTTGATGTTTTTTCAGGCCGTGTATTTTGGGCACTTTCTGTCATTTTATACCATGCAACTTGAGCCGCCTAAGTGTCTCGTGGTGGTCTGAGGGCGTGGCTGTTGTTGGTGTTGGTGCTGGGCACGGCCTGCGTTTGAGTGGTCGGCGGTTCCGGGCGTGCCACTCGTGGCTTTTGGTTGATCGGCTTGTGGTCCTGGTGGTGCCGTTTGTCTCTGGTGTTGGGGTATTTCCTTCGGTTGTCCTGGGGTCTGCAGTGGTAGGTGTTGCACCGGTTGTGGTCGAGGGTGTCGATGCTGTCGTTGGGTCGCGGTGTCGCTGTGTTGCCGCTGTCGGTGGTGCTGGTGACAGTGTTGGTGAGAGCGCCTCCGGTGGAGCTTTGGGTGTTGGCCCTGCCGGTGATGCCGAAGGCGAGGGCGTTGTAGGTGATGCCCTGGTGGATGGTGGTGTTCTGACGGTGGGGATGGGACCTCGCCACTCCTGGCGGAGGTTCCCATGGGCGCTGCTGGTCGGTGTGTTGGCCCTGGCCCCCTTTGGTGTCGTTGACGCTCCGGATTGCTGTTGCTGAGGTCGCACTGTTGGCGGTGGTGTCGGTGACGCCGGTGGTGAGGTCTTTGCGGGCGGTGCTATGGTTTACGGCGTTTCTGATGTTGCTGATGCTGCTGGTGGTTGGTGTGGGTCTGTGTGTGGGTGGTCAGTGGCCTGTGTTCGGGGGTGGGCGCTGGCTGGTTCCTGTGGGTCTGTCTTGGAGGGTGTGCAGTAGGTGGTGTGGGCTGGTGGTGATGCCGTTGGTGAGGGTGGTGCAGGCGATGCCCCGGGTGATGTCGTGGGTGCGGGTAGTGTTGGTGGCGCCGGTGACTGCGTGGTGGATGGCGCCTTGTGGTTGCTTTGGTGGTGGTGTTGTTGGTGGTTTTGGGCTTGTGCCCTTGCCTCCTCTGGCCGGGGCTTGGTGGTTTGTTGGTTCACCGGTTGTGGTTGCGTTGGTTGCCTCTGGTGGCGGAGGTTGCCGGTGGCGACGCTGATGGTGGGGCGATGCTGGTGTTCGTGTTGTTGATGCCGTTGGCTTGGGTGATGCAGGTGTTGTATCCGGTGTTGGTATGCGTAGGTATCGTAGGCGATGGTGAGGACGGCAGTGCCGCGGGTGATGGTGATGGCGTGGGTGTTGTGCTGGCTAGATTGTTGGTGGTGTTGGTGTTTCCGTTGGTGTGGATGCTGGCGGCGGTGGTTCCGGGTGCGGGTCGGTGGGTGGCGCGGGTGTGGTCGTTGGTCAGTGTTGGTTTGGTGTTGGCGAGGGTGTCTTAGGCGTTGTGCTGGGTGCTGGGGTTGCTGGTGTTGCCGACGTTGTCTCCGTTGGTTCCGGGTGTTACCCCGCTGGTGAGGTGTTGTGGCGTTCGGTTTGGGTGCCGATGGCGGTGCTGATGTGGGTGTTGCAGTTACTGGTCCTGGGTCTGGGCGTGGTTGGTTGGGTGTTGCTGGGTGTGGGCGCTCGCCACTCCTGGTTGAGGGTTTGGTGGGTCTACCCTTGTGTCCTAGCGGTGTTTCTGGCGGCTCTGCAGCTCCCCTGGCGGGGGTTGCCGGGTTCTCGTTCTTTTGGTTTTCGTATGTGTGTGCGTTTGTGGTGCGGGCGGTGCTTGCGCTTTGGTGTGTGCCGTGCGTCTGTCGGGCTCGTGTCGGTGGTGGCTGTGGCGGTGTGTGTTGCGTGCACGCGTGGGCGTGTGTGCGGTGTGTTGGTGGTGCGTTTGGGTGCCTGTCCTCGCCTTTCTGGGCTTGGTTTGGCGGCTCGGTGTGGGTGCGGGGGCTGTGTCCCGTGGCCCCTCTCCCGCCCCGGCTGTGGGGTCCGGGTGTCGTTCCCCGCCACCCCTGGCTGGGGTCTGTTGGCGGTGGTGTGTCCCCCCGTCGCCCCCTTTGTGCCCCCCCCCCCCCTCTTTCCCTCTGCCGCGTCGCTTCGGGCGGTGTTCCCCTGGTGGCGTGCCCGGGTCTTCCCGGCTGTGGTGGGTTGGGGGGGTGGGGTCGCTTCTCGCTGGCTCAGGTCCCTTCCCCTGGTGTTTCCCCTTGGGGGGGCCGATACTTGCACTCCCCGTCAGGGTGTAACTCTGTTGTAGTGGCCGTCCATTTGTACCTGTTCGGTACAAATGGACAAACTCCGTAGCCAGGTACTCCAGCCGTTCCCCACACCGGGGTCGGGTACACTGTGGGTCGCAGGGGAGTCCTTGCGGGATAGGCGTGTCTCTTGTCTGCCCCGATGGACGGTGTGCCCTACCCACAGCCCCTCGCTGGGCTCGAACCGCAGTACGTGCCGTGGGGATTGCTCTTGGTCAGGCCCATTGGTCACCCCCCCAGGCCGGTGCCACCGCGGGCCGCTGACCAATGGTCCCGGGCGTATCCCACGGTATTGCGTGTGCCCAGGTTGGGCCGATACGGTCACCGCGGGGGCCCCCAAACCCCTGAGGTTGGGTCCCTCGCCTGCGTTCCCCGTGGGCCCTTTTCATCCCGGCCCCAATTTACGCTGTGTGGTTTGTGGTGGTGGGTTTCCCGTCTCTCCTGGGTGGGGTGGTGGTGGTGGGGGGGCAGCTCTTCGCCTTTCCTGGCCGTGTTGCTTGCGCGCGTGTCCCCGCCTTCCCTAGTTGTGGTTCGCCGCCGGTGGCGGCGGGTTGTCCCCCGCCTCTCCTGGCTGAGGGTCAGGGTCGTGGGCGTGGCTCCCCGCCACTCCTGGCTGGGGTCTTCTGGTGTTGGTGGGCGTCAGGCCTTCGCCACTCCTGGCTGAGGGCCCCGGGTGCGGTTCCCCGCCACTCCTGGCTGGGGGGCCCGCTGGTGTTGGTGGTGGGTGGCCCCTCGCCACTCCTGGCTGAGGGTCCTGGGCGCAGTTCCCCGCCACTCCTGGCTGGGGTCCGCCGCGTGCGGTGGTGGCCGTTTCCGCAGGGTTTGGCTGGGGCGTTTCCCGTTTTGCGTGTGTTTGTGCCGCGGCGCGTGCTGGTGTGTGCGCTGTGTGTTTGTGGCGGTGGTGTGGGTGTGGGTGTGTCTTCCGTGTGTGTTGCCGCGTGGGTGGCGGCGTGTGGCGGTTTGTTTCCCTGGCTGGGGCTTGCTGCTGGTGTTCGTGTGGGTGGGGTTGTGGCTGGTGTGTGGGCGGTCCCTCGCCACTCCTGGCGGAGGTTCCTGCTTGCGGTTCCCCGCCAGTCCTGGCTGGGTTGCGCTGCCGGTGGTGGTGGGTGTTCCTCGCCACTCCTGGCTGAGGGCCCCGAGTGCGGTCTCTTGCCACTCCTGGCTGGGGGGCCCGCTGGTGTTGGTGGTGGGTGGCCCCTCGCCACTCCTGGCTGAGGGTCCTGGGCGCGGTTCCCCGCCACTCCTGGCTGGGGTCCGCTGGGTGCGGTGGTGGCCATTTCCGCGGGGTTTGGTGGGGGGTTTCCCGTGTTGCGTGTGCTTGTGGCGCGGCGCGTGCTGGTGTGTGCGCTGTGTGTTTGTGGCGGTGGAGTGGGTGTGGGGGTGGCTTCTGTGTGTGTTGGCGCGTGTCCGGCGGCGTGTGGCGGTTTGTTTCCCTGGCTGGGGTTGCTGCCGGTGTTTGTGTGGGTGGGGTTGTGGCTGGTGTGTGGGCGGTCCCTCGCCACTCCTGGCGGAGGTTCCTGCGTGCGTTTCCCCGCCACTCCTGGCTGGGTTGCGCTGCCGGTGGTGGTGGGTGTTCCTCGCCACTCCTGGCTGAGGGCCCCGGGTGCGGTCCCTTGCCACTTCTGGCTAGGGTCCGCCGGCGGCGGTGGTGTGTGGTTGCTTGCCCCTCTTGGGTGTGGTCCTGGTTGCGGTTCCCCGCCACTCCTTGGTGGGGTCCGCCGGCCCTGGCGGGGGCCGTTTGCGTGGTGTTGGTGGGGCCGTCTCGTGGTGTGTGTGTTTGTGGCGCGCTGCGTGCACGCGTGGTGTCTGTGCTGGTGTGTGTGTCGTTTGTTCGTGGTGGCGTGGGTGTGGGTGTGTCTTCTGTGTGTGGGGGACAAGTGGGGGACCGAAAGGTACTTCCAAAGTTTGAAGCGTTCGACACCAACGCCTTTGAAGCCGTATTGGGGACGGACTTCTTTGCGCAAAACGAGTGTATAAAATATTTATCGCTTCAAGAGCCCACTCACTTGCTGGTTGTGAACGAAGGGCAGGAATGGGAAGCAATACCCCTCAAGGAGACAAAGGGTCCAAGACCTACGCTCAAGACTGTCAAGATATTTTCCGTTGGCACTCGATAGCCAGGTGAAGCAAAAGAGTATCCTCGCTACCTTGAGCCTACACTGAACGGAGAAGTACACTCTCGGCTCCGCCGCGAAGGGTGATGCGTTTCGAGAACTTGGCCTTAACCCGAACATGTGTAACGACGACTTTGTCGAACTCTTTGCTTCCAAAGAGAACGCCAACGCGGAGTACTTTTGTACTCCCAAGACCAACAACACGTGGTGGTATGATTGGAGAAAGTTGGGAGCTTGGAAGATGCTCTACGCGACCCCCCCTTTCTCAAAAATACTCCACACGTTGGTGAAAGTCTATGTGGACCAAGCTACGGTTGCTTTGGTTATTCCGGAAGGGAAGAAGTGGGAAGAAAAAGAAAAGCTATGGGGGCCTATACTTGAAACGTTGACGGTGACAAAATTGCTCTTACCTGACGTTCTTCTTTACCGACTTACCCCAAAAGGGAAGGTTTTGCCAAAGCTCCTTTGGCGAACCGCTATGTACCTAGTCTCGGGGAAGAACGTGTCCTCTAACCCCATGTGAAACGTGTCTGAGGAGATAAAGAAGTTCGTGCTAAAGCACCACCGTGGGTACGGAAAGGAAGAGATGATGAAAAAGTTTCCGGACGTGGACGAGAGCAAGGAAGAGTACAAGTTCGAGACGCCTAAGTTTCAAGTCGAAGAAGTGGTTCAAGAAAGTCCGAAAGAGGCAAGAGAAACTCAAGAAGAGAGCGAAGAAACCTCCGATGAAAGCAGAAGTATATTCGAAACTCCTTCCGGGTCGACTATACCCTTTTGGAACGACTCCTACACCACTATGGACTACGACGACATGGTCGCCGACCTCGTCTTGGAGGAAGTGGAACCTCTACAGGCTCCCTCGACCCCTTCCGAACCTCCTAACCCCGAAGAACTTCTTTCACACGTTTCCGTCCCACTTGAATCGATGACGATCGAAGAAGACGATCGTGAACTCTGTCTCCTACATGCACGCCCGAGTAAAAATTCGTTCCCTTCTTCAAAAGAATATTTCGAAGAAACTCGTCTCCTTCTACTAAATCAAATTGACAGACTCCAAAAACTGGAGCTAAAAGGAAAATGGAAAAGCATGGTCTACCTAGACGGGTACGACGGAGAAGATGGGACGTATTTCGATGTCGGCGAAGAATTGGTCATGCTTCACGAACTACACAAAGCATTGGAACAAGAAGAACAAGAAATCGAAGGAGAAGAAGAAAAGAAAGAAGAAAAAAAATATCAATTACGCCAGAAAGACATCAAGAGGCTAAGAAAGAAAGTCAGAGAGAAGAAGGAAATGGATCACCAAGAGAATCAAATGATTTTGGACCCCGAACAGGTCCTAGCCCTCAGGAAATTGACGGAGCAAGATGAAAAATCTAAGAAACAAGAATTAGATGCGTCCAATCTACACGCATCTGAAGACCTCAAGATTTTGCTCGACAAAATGGATGTTGACGAGAGGATCAGGAAAATCATCCTGCATTTCTCTGACATTTTTGGTCGGTTACCTCCACCCGGATCGGTGAAGAAACTCGTGACCATGGACCTAGAAGTAAGAGAAGAATTTCTCAAAGATCGAGTTCGATGTCGACCGTACCCAGCATCAAAAGATGACATGGCTGAGATTACTCGCCAAATCAAAAGAATGCGTGGAGGCCAGTTTGGTCTACGGGTACAAAAAAACGGACCATCCTAAGCATTACAGTCCATGCTTCCTGGCAGCTAAACCAGGGAGCACTGCAAAAAGATTGGTGGTCGACTACAAAATGGTCAACCAGAAAAAAAAAACTGCACAGCAGTTCGCTGACCCTGATGGAGAATACCGTCGAAACCGCTGCTGGATGCAGATACAAAACTAAAATGGACAAGCGGTCCGGCTTCTGGCAAATTGACCTAACGGAGCGTGCCCAAGATCTAACGGCATTCATTGCTCCGGATGGACGAGTCTACAAATAGCGAGTAATGCCATTTGGTATTGCTAACGCCCCGGCGTTGTTCCAGCAGCTGATGAATCAAATCATCGCCCTGTGTAAACGACGACCGGCCATCCAAGAGCTCCTACAGCGTGGTGCTGTGCTGGAGGCTCACATCGACGATGTCATCCTGGGGATGAACACCATTGATGACCATCTCCTACTACTCCGAGAATTCTACACCGTCTGGCAAGAAAATCACCTCCGCATCAAGCCCGAGAAATGCGAATTTCTCAAGACGGAAACAGACTAACTCGGATTCCACATCGGAGATGGAGGGTGGAAACCGCAGGATCAAAAGATGAAGCCCCTGATGGACTTCGACCTAACGGATTCTATTACTAAAGCTGAAGGAGTTCAGAAAATCCGACAATTCAACGGATCCTGTAATTTTTACAGGCGGCATCTCCGAAATTTCACGGAAGCCAGCGCACCACTAACGGATCTCATCAAGAAGGAGACTCCGTGGCGCTGCGGACCTATTGAAAAGCAAGCAATCGAAGATGTCAAGAAGAAAATCCGAGAATGCCTAGTACTTGGAGTACCCCAACGCTACGGCAAGATGACTCTAATCACGGATGCCAGTAACGTTGGAGGGGGAGGGACATCATTACAATGGCAAAGGCTAACTACGGATCAATGTAAAGACATTGATTGTCGCCCAAGAGTCCAACGTGTCACAAGAGAAGGATTCATGAAATCTGACTATGACATTCAAGCATGGCGCCTACTTCCACTTGGCCACTGGAATTGAAAGTGGAATGCAGCCCGCTCACATTATCACACCTACGAGCAGCAGCTGTTAGCTGGAGTTCTAGTGTTGGCTAGTCAACACAGGATCCTGGGTACCAATCCCATCACGTAGCTATGTGATCAGGATTCCGTGAAGTACCCTTTGGAAAGACCACCGCCAGATGGAAAACGTCTACGACGATGGTGGGTCTACCTGAGCAAACTACGACTCGCTACATTCCACATCCCAGGAATTAAAAACGAACTCTGTGATTATCTATCACGGAATTGTTTTGATTCCCTGGTGGGGGCAGACACCGAGATGATGGCCAAAGAAGCTTTCGCCGAGATGGATCAACATCTCGATCTCTTCACCAGGAAAGAAAAACTCATGTCCTCGAGTATGAATGACCTGACGGCCGATTACTCGGACATCTTGGACCAGTTGACCACTGGGAGCTCAGAGATCCTGGATGGAGTACAATGGTCCCGCACGTCAACTCACCTATACAGGGAAGACCTCATTAGGGTCCCCAAAGACCACGAAGAAACTATGTTGGAATGGGCACACAAAACGGATGGTCACCAAGGGTTGGAGAGAACTTTTTGGTTCTTCCAGAAGTATTTCTTCGCAAAGAATAGCGATGCATCTCTCAAGAGGATTTTATCTAAGATCATCGCTGAGTGGCCCTGCACTAAGGCTAAAGCTAACACTGCAGCGGATCGTGGTGAGGTGAGGAATATCCCGGTTTCAAAACAAATGAACTCCATCCTCTACGTGGATTTTTTGGAGTTACCTGAATTCGCTGGCCATGACTTCGCCCTCCTGGTGACGGATGGACTCAGTTGCCACAGCGGAGTCTTTTCCCTTACGAGGAGGGTGGATGGTGAAGAAGTACTGAAAGAGATTTTCGAAGGATGAGTAGAGGTCTACGGATTACCCAAGATTTTCCACAGCGATCAAGACACCCGGTTTACCAGCCCTACTGGTTGGTACCGAAGCGTCATGAGAGCCATGGGTACAGAAGTCCAGTTCGGAACTCCTTACCTACGAACAAAGAATCCTCTGTGGAAACGCCAAATTGGCTGTTTCAAAACAGTCATGAGGATTCTGATGCTGAGCGAGAAGATCGGAAACTGGCTAAATCTAGTCCCATATGCTATCTACTTAATGAATAATCAAGTGAATAGCAGGACTGGTTTCACCCCTACCGAACTATTCCTAGGGAGGCCAGGTTTCAACTTCAAATTCCCCTGCGCGAGCGAAGGAAATCCTAAAGTCGATGAATGGCTCACCGAGCAAAAAAGGATCGCCGATCTATGCCGATCACTACTGGAAAAGAAAAGAAGTAAGGAGAATCGTACCAAGAACCGCAAAAGAAAAGAAGCTATCTACCAAATTGGTGACTGGGTTCTGGTACATCACACAAGATTCAAGGGCTGGCCGCGTAACACGCTCGACAGCCCTTACTTCGGACCATTTCTGGTCACGGATGTAGCTGAAGGATCCGTGTGGATCAAGACTCATCCTAAGTACGGAGGTCTGGTTGAAGTGGGTTACCCACAGCTTAAGCACTATGACGTGCTAGACGACCTGTACGACTGGGAAGAAGATCTACAAGAAACCCTCGAAGCTGCAGCCGAAGATTTGGCCGCGGATCCAATGGATGAAGATGAAGAACTGCCGCCTATTGAGGATGACGGTTCACTACGGATGCCCGAAAGGGACATCTCTCTCTCTAGACCTACTCTACCTACACCTACGGCCGTAGAGGCTACACCCAAAAAAATAAGCGCTAGTGAACCCGTGACGTTTACTGAATCAGAGATGAAAAAGCAAGACTACTACTTTGTTGAAAGAATCCTCCGCCACACCTACAAACGTGGTTGGGGATTCTATACAAAGTGGTCTGGCTATTCTATCTCTGACTGTACCTGGGAGCCAGTAACAGCTTTCATACTCGATGACGGGAACGTTAACGAGGTTTTTGCTGAGTACTGCAAATCTCAGGATTTGCGTGACATTCTACAGTCAGCCGGAAATCAGGCCCGCAAGCGTGATGGGAGGTGAGACTACTCCCTCCTGTTTCATAGCACCTGTGAAAACGGTGCACCTATGGTCCTAAGGCCCTGTTTCACTGAGCAGTGAGTTCAAACTCACTAGCCTGGGAGTTGTCGTGGATTTCCAAGGGAACTCCGAGCCTGGGGGACAGGTTTCACCAATCTAGGGACGGTGAGAGACGAGCGGTGTGTAACTGGCGCGCGTGTGAGTGTTAACAGCCCCAACTGAAGTTCGTGGCCTAGGAAAGAAGTGAAACACTACTGCTAAGCAAGCTGATTCTTACGGGTGGTGAACACCTGGTTCCATTTTGGAACAGTCAAGCATCCACCACCGGAGGGGCAGGGTTGGTGTTTCACAGGGATGGGACCTCCCCTGGGAACTGGGTGGGCTGCTTGACGAGCAGAGTTTGCATGGGCCGCCCAACCACAACTAGGGCTACCCCCTTGGCTGCAAACCTCCCTGCCTAGGCACCCACCGTCAAAGATGCTAACGCCTGATCCTACACCGCAAGACACCCTGATCCTACAACTTCCCACACACACGCCCACGCCAAGGCAAGTCAAGTTGTAGCTAACACCAAGCATCCCTGAACAACAGTGCAACGCTTTGGGTGCATCTTGCCTCCGGTCCGATTACACCCATGCAAGTCTGGACACGGAACCGAAGCTCAACGTGATCCGTGCAGAGTGAGCAAATGGCGCGCAAAAGTGTGTTGTGTTGAGTATGTGTGTGCAGTGCTGTGCGTGGGTGTGCGGTGCAGGGGGAGCATGTGTGTGAATCTACCTCAGGGTCTCTACCTTGGGGCTACCCAAAAAAGAGAGAGAGGGTCACACACGGGGAGACCAGGAAAAAAACCGTCAGGGATCGGATGGGCGTGGGAACAAGGGCCAGCGTACGCTGACTAACGCGAACGCCCTTGCCCATTCCAATCCCCTGCCTTCCCAGTCTCCCACTCGCTGATCCTAGCGCTCTACAAAGGAGTAGCCCTTTGCCGGAGCACCCGGTTGCTAACGCCTCCAACCCACATCCCACTCTCCACTCCACACTCCTCCCACACCCGGAGAACTCAAACCGCGCAACCTGCAAGTGGGGAATCTCACCCCAGAGTTTCATTGGTTAGTTTAAGTTCTCGCCGTCCTACACTCTCTAGCACACGCTGCATCTGTGAGCGACACGGTGAATCATATGAGTGTTTTCAGTGCCTGCACGTGAACATATGCATGCACAGGACGACTCACGAAGCATTCCGCCACAAAACCATGAAACAGCTAAACCAGACACATTGACGCATATAGCGGCGCCTCCGCTGTACATGCATGCTTTCCTGAAGAACGTGCAAGAAAGGTTCTCCCTACCTCTCAAACCTTGAATGTGTCCCTTATGACTTCTTTACCCTCTATCCTACTTGGATTCGGAGTTTTTACGTGTGCACGACGCTGCGTACGCTGCTATTTTACATGTGTGACGGCCTGTTACCCTCCTGAATCCTGCCTGAATGCCAGCCCAAGCCAGACCTTGCGAGGCACCAAGAGCGTGCATAAGACGGCAAAGCAAGGTAAGAACACGCTACGCGTGTTGTGCAAGCTCTAACCAACACGTATGTTTCATTTCTGTTGTGCTATTTGTGGCTGATGCTCAGACTCACCTATTAAACGCACAGTGGTGAGTCGATGCGCGCAAGACGTACAGTTACCCTATGGTTGTACTGTGCACCCTCCCTGCGCAAAAACGTTTGCCTGTCTGTAAGCCTCATTTTATAAAATCGCGTTTTTCGCTGCTCGTTGTTTTCCAAATTCCTTGTTTTACAAAACTGCGCTCTTTGCAGCTTCAGAAGTGCTTTCTACAAAAAGTTCATAAGTTTTTGGACTTTGGAGGCTTCCCCTCAGTCCCGCACGGCGGACCCGCGCTGTTGCGGGAGTCGCCAGAACTCCCAGCGCTACACTTTGCGCTTTTCTGGTGTCCAAATACTTTGTCAGGTTTTGGTTCCTGGTGAGTTAGAAGCTCAGCTACGGTTCAATTTGAAGTGCATTTCAAGCTTTATTCATTGCCGATTTCATCTTGATTTTCAGAAATTTGTATCTGCATTTGTTATGTAAGGCTTCCCTAGGGATTCCTACGCCTTGTCCATGCTTTATATATCGCTATGAGCACAATCTTTCTGGAACTTCTGGTATTTGCATTTTTAGCTCCAAACTAATCACCTATCGTGCCGTGGTAAGAGTGGTATAGTAAGAAAGGTAACTCGCATGTATGCTTTCCGAAGTCATTTCGCTCATTCTTTACTGTGGTACTGAGGTGCAGGAATCATACTTGGTATTGAAGGTAGTCCAGTTCTGGACTGAATAGTAAATGCTAAGAGATTTCACAGGGCTGCATATGATTATGGCCACAATATCATTTTTCAGCCTATTTTTCTGAGTGTTTACTCCTGAATTCCAGGGCTTCAGGTGGGGGGAGAGTGAGATTGATCCCCATGGAGTATACATTTTGAACTCATAATGTACTTTTCTTTTACCTCAGAACAGATTCAGATCATTCATCATCATTCATCATCATCATCATTCATCATGCATCATGTGTCATGTGTCATGCGTCATGTGTCAGGACATGCTGGCGCTCTAGCATGTGTTTTTCAAATTTCAACCCAAAACCTCACTTTCGCTCAGAACTAACACAACCACAACCCCACTCTTATGGGTTCCTAAGAAGGTTATACTATTCATTTTTCACAAGTCTTTGAATTTGGATGATCACATTTTCGGGATCATGGATTGTCATGCATGTCATGCATGATCGACTCATTTTGTGAGTGATACCACACATACTACCTTCGAAGGAGTCTATGGCCCCTAAGGGACCTCTATTTACTCTACAACCCTTTTCCATGGTTGTCCCCACTTCCACATGTATTTTAATCCCTATTTGATGGTTCCCATGCATGTTTCATGTATTGGGGGATCCCAAGAGTTTACCTAGGCCTAAGCCAAGCCCCAAACAAGGGAGGAGAGAAGGAAGATAGATAGAGGAGAGGCGCCTGGCGGCGACAACAGGGAGCACGTGGTGCATTCTAGGTAAGTCCTAACTAGGTGTATTTTTAGTACTCGAGGGATATTTGTATGGTGAGAGTGGAAGAGAGGTAAGGAGTGAACATGAGTGTAAATAATGATTGTGTTTCATAGTCCCTTTTGTTGCTATGGACGAGCTGGGATTGACAACAACTATGAGCCCATTACTTTGCATTCTTGTGGGAGGGTGCCAAATCTGACTCTGCTTGTTTTTGATGAAGAACAGGTTTTATCGTTGAAATACAACCATTCCAGGATAATCCAAGCCAGAGATAAGCAAGTAGAAGATAAACAGGATCAAAGCATGAAGGGCTGCAGTCACAAAGAGTTAGATAAAGAGAGCTATCTACAATAGACCACAGCATATAATCATTCAAAGCAACTCATGATGAAATATTTTACATGTTTGAGAAACGCTGATTGGCAAACTGCCCCAAGGGCTCATACTTTTCCATAGTGCCATCTTCAGATGTGCACTCTTTGTTTTTGGGTCCCATAGGTGCTGAGGTGGCCTGGCTTGTGGCGCTGAGGCCACTGCCATGTCACATGGGATATTCCTACTTAGCTAGGCTGACTGGGTATTGAACCCAGGACCTCTCAAAAAGAGGTGCCCCAGCCCCCTAGGGTGCATACCACTAGGATAGCTAAGAGTTCATGAGAAGACATACATAAATTCATAGGGTCTGCCTTCACTATATCAGTGCCTCAGTCGGCCAGGAAAAGATGTTTCAGTGCATATAGCTCGGGGATTAAGGGGTCCACACTACATCCTAATTTAGTGTTTGGTTCTCTAGGTCCAAATGTGTTATCACCCATTTTGGTTAGGCCAATACTAAGATGAAAATGCAAGAGTGCTTAGAGCATCTCTGATACAACTATAGTATACCCTGAAGCGTTGGAAAAGCACTTTTTCTTACTCCCCCCTTGCGCTGTGGTGGCCACCACTGTCGCATCTTCAGGAAGAAGGGATTTTTTTCTTGGCCTTTCCTTGGTTTCCACACCTACTTCAAAATACCTATAGCTTCCCTAACACTGAAATAAAGGGCTCTACCATGGCCAGCGACTCTTGCTGCATTGTTCATGACGATTTCCAACAGAACACTCAGCGCTCTTGGCGCTGCAGGGGTTCCTGTGGCTTGGTGGGGTTAGAAATTGGCATGAGAAGACCATATGCATATGCATCCCTCCCTCCAAGCTGCAGCGTAACACAACCCAACGCCAGACTCTCATATGACGCTCGACCGGAGTCTCATGGGACCTGATGGAGACACCTGTCCTGGTACTGGGGCGAGGGTGCGACGATTTAATTAGAATTGCCCCTTGGAGGGGTCTTGGTTCTGGTTCAGTCTCCTGCTGCTGCTTTTTGGCCCAAACAGCGGCCTACTCAGCGACGCTTTGCGAGGATATCTGTACAACAGAGGAATGGAAGGATGAGGGACGAATCCACGCAAACCCGAAGCGACAACACCTAAATCCTTCAAATGACGGCCTAGAATTTTTCTCAAAGCACATACCTGAACAGAATCCAATTGTGCATCAGATGCACATTTTTATAAAATTTGTGGTCATCTCCTCATTTTTTAAATCAGGAAATTCCCACGTAGAAAAAGACGGCGCGCAGGAGCGGGTATTAGCGAAGCGCCTGAAAACAAAGATTAATAAGATTATAAACATATGTTACGCATTATGACGAAAATGACCAAACACACATAAAGAAATAAACATGAAGATTCCACCCACACTGACAGAAAGAATTCAAGATTCCAGAATTCGAAAATCAACAGAAGGACTTCAATGAATCAGGTATAGACCATAGGTGTGCTCGTGTCGTATGCAGCATGCACATTGCTCGTCTCGTGTCTCCCAGACCGTGCCCTGACGCAGCGCTAACAAACGATAGAGGGATAGATTGGAAGATTGCAGATGATTAGAGGTTAGTTCAGGCGGATTAGACATAAACACACATGCATAGCGTCGTCTCTCACTTGTGTTTCGCTTTTTCCCTCACCTTGCTTCACTCTCCAGCGGTGAGTAAGGTAGGTAAGCCCAGGCGGGGCCACCCCCTGGTGGAGCTCGTGATTGTGGTTAACATTGGTAGGAAAAGGAAAGATTGAACAAGGTTGTTAGAGAACTCGTGCATGCTCGTGCATTCTCGCACGCATTAAAGGGTAGGCTACGCGTGGTGCGCTCGGTACAACCCTTGCTTAGGTTACCCAGGGGCTCCACCCCACGTTCTATAAGAGAACGGGTGGAGTTCCTTAAGCTTGCTTGCTGGTACTGGGGTTTGAGGACAGTGTATTAGAGGGCTACCTGAGGAGCGTATAATATGTGGAGGTAGTCTTGGTTCCTCAGCCGCAAACCCCAGTCATGTGTTTTTGCTTTACAGGTAGGAAGGTCAGGGTGATTGATGCAGCAGCGATTTATTTTTTTCCTGCCCTGCTAAACAAGGGCGCTGATCACACAAACAAAAAAGTCTGCCTCTGCCTGTGGCAGAGCAGGGAGTCCGAATACATCGACATATGCGCTGTGCACGCCAAAGAGCACTTCTTCCCTCCAGGCCCTAGCAGGGAAACAGGTTGTGGCGTCCCCGCTAGGCCACAGACGCTTAGTAGCTCTGTGCTTTCTTGCAATCTCACAGGTGAGCGGCTAGGGCTCGTGACTTCTCCTTCAACGCCACCCAGTAGAGCGTGCGTGTAGGAGTGGTAGTCCTGAGTGGTGGCTTGAGCGATTTGCAGAAGTGCTCGTCCACCAGGTGTTAACCACGCAACTGAATTGCTCCACGGGTTACCATCCTTTGATTTTTGATATTGAACAACTTTGAACTTGGTTTCCTTGAGACTTGTCCAAGTTTTCCTTCAAATAACCCAAAAATACACCCCAAATGGAACCACAAAAGGCAACGGAAGCATACTACGCATTCGGAACGCCCGCTTTCATGTCCTAAGAAGACATGAACAAAGGGGGACATATAACAATGAAATAAGAGCAAAACAAGGCATGTTTACACCATGATCATGGGTCTCCTCCCAACGCGTGGTGCCGGTGCAGCGACGCGTTTGGAAACCAAATCAGCACATGCATGCAAAGCCCTACTGATGGCGTGTGTTTTGGTGTACTTAACTTGAGGATTCAAGACACCTACAATTTTATAAAACTTCATGAACATGGCATAGATGCAGCAAAGAAACTTGCACGGAACGGCGACGCGATAGTGCCGTAACATCCGCTTATGTCTAAAACTGATATAGAATTAATCTTATCAATAAAACTGATCGAATTCTCTCACAAATCCTCAGAAATCGACAATTTCCGCATCGGCGCGCGCGATCTCAGGACTGGCTGTCGCCAACCCAAACTCAGTTTTATTGTACAGAAAATGGTAAAAACACCACGAATGTGAAACTACAGAAATTCCTGATCCACTGATACCAACACTGTCGAAAACAGTGCTGGGATCGTGGTTTTCTGTGGGTGTACATATATCAGGATTTTGCACTGAAAAAAGTGTAAATATAGGTTGCACGAAAACCTTACACTCCCCTCCCAAGTCCTGAGACACGTCTCTGGCTGCAAAGCACAAGGAACGGGTAGTGCAACAACACAATTGGGTGAAAAAAATGCAAAGCATTTGAGTTGGGTGTTAACCACAACACTGAATTGCTCCACAGGTTAACACTCCCCTCCCAAGCTCAGAAACACCCATAGAAAGCGGGTGCCTCTGTGGCTGAATCTATGAAGATAAGCCAAGGAGCATTGAAAAAACACAGATTTTTACTTTGATCCCGGACCTGGGATTTTAGGAGGCACAGCTGAGTTCTGGTACCCGCATGTAATGTACACGTCTACACACACACCACTCATGGCACTCGCAAGTGCCTCTCACATAGGGTCCTTTGACCCCCAGGCTCAATCACAGTAAAATTTCTGCAATCCTTGACAGAAATTAAACATGAAAAAATGACCTCTGCACAGAATTTAAAATAAAAAACAGTCAGCAATGGAGAAAAAATGCACTTCTGAGGTGTCCTGACCCTAAAACCAAAGACAACACAAAGCAAATCAGAAAACTTCACAGTTTGTAAAATCATCCTCTGATCATATAATATAATACAGAAATAACCAATAAGATTATTTCTCATGGCCCATAGTTATTATGATTACAATTCTGGTCACCAATCTTCTTGGCCCATACCATAAATTTTTTTTCTGAAATCCTCATATTTTTGACTTCCAACTTGACCACTTTGTAATCTGCAGGATGTGGGCAGCACTGTTGTCCTTGCTGGAGGTTGAGAACTCACCAATGATAATGAGAAAGTCTTGAGAACCATCCAAAGGTCCATGGCACTTTGCCCATGGCACCAACTTGGAGTAATCAAATGAAAACTATCACGCGCTGACACCATTGGGATAAACACGCTGCAACTTGTTCTTCAGCGCTACGCACTCCCAGCGCGATGCTGCAGGTCTCCTTGGTCGTCAATGTCCTTGTAGGAGGGCTCAAAGTAGTCAAATGGTCCCCAAATGGTGTAGGCACCAAGGACCTTCTTGAGCATGATTTTGGGGTTTACCAATTGCTCCATAGATCTCGTCGACGATGTTTGCGTCGTTGTGGTCGTCGTCTTCAACGTCGTCGTCGTCGTCGTCATCGTCGTTGAGGGCGTTTCGAAATCCTTTTCATTTTTGGCATTGAACAACTTTGAACTTGCTTTCCTTGAGACTTGTCCAAGTTTTCCTTCAAATAACCCAAAAATACACCGCAAATGCAACCACAAAAGGCGACGGAAACATACTACGCATTCGACGAAATCACGAGAGTGATTTTGAAACGGTCCCTTTCATGTCCTAAGAAGATATGAACAAAGGGGGACATATAACAATGAAATAAGAGCAAAACAATGCATATTTACAGCATGATCATGGGTCTCCTACCAACGCGTGGTGCCGGTGCAGCGACACGTTTGGAAACAGAATCAGCACATGCATGCAAAGCCCTACTAATGGCCTGTGATTTGGTGTACTTAACTTCAGGATTCAAGACACTTACAATTTTATAAAAATTCATGAACATGGCATACTTGCGCCAGAAAGCCTAGCACGGAGCGGCGCCGCGATAGTGCGGTAACATCCGCTTATGTCTAAAACTGATATAGATTTAATCTTATCAATAAAACTGATTGAATTCTCTTAAAAATTGTCAGAAATCGACAATTTCTGCATCGGTGCGCGCGATCTCAGGACTGGCTGTCGCCGACCCAAACTCAGTTTTTTTGTACAGAAAATGGTGAAAACACCATGAACGTAAAACTACAGAAATTCCTGTTCCACTGATACCAACACTGTTCAAAACAATGCTGGGATCGTGGTTTTCTGTGGGTGTACATATATCAGGATTTTGCACTGAAACAAGTAAAGATATAGGTTGCGCGAAAACCTTACACCAGGATGGTGCCACTGTATGGTGTGTAGGACCTGTAGTGCGTGTGTCACGGTCCCAGCTGTTTCCTGCAATTTTAGCGGGGTTGGTGGGCAGTGGCAGTCGTTGGGCTACATTTTGGTCATCGTAGCAAATAGGCGTTTTCAGGCCTTGGTAGGTTTTGGCCACCCCTCCCCTGTAGTAGGCAGCTAGGTAGGGAAAACAATACCTGGATGAGTATGCTGGGTATTCCCCCAAGATTTTGCGCCAGCACAGAAACTGGGCGCTTAGGGGAGGAGAGACCCAGGGCGTACCCCGTGGCACCGGTAGGACATCCTCCAGGTTTAGCAAGCGTGCAGACTTGGGTATAATCGGGACACCATTTCTGCGGCTTGCTCTCAGGACCCTAGGAATAGCACACTCACACATACGCTTAGGCAGGTAAGGGTAAGGTTCAGTCCCTAGCTTTAGTCTTGGAGGCAAGCGTCTCAGCGAGCCTCAGCAACTCACCAAGGTTGTTCTGGGACACATGGTCTACCAGAACTGCGTTTAGGCGTCCCTCAGGTAGAACAAACGCAGAGAAGACCTCCCAGGTGGCCTCTTCGACTCCAAACCCTTCCCAGAGGGTGAGGAAGCACCAACCCTGGCAAAAGCGGTGGCGTAGGACAGACTTCAGGGGGTAGAAGCCCTCCTTAGCCATCTCCTTGGCGTTCATGTCGGGGAGGTCCCCTTCGACTTCCATAGGGCTGGCAGCCCCCTGTAGGTCTGAGGCGGCGACCTCCTTGTCGTTCAGCTCCCACTCCTCCCCACATAGGTCTTCAGGATCATAGTAGCGCTTCAGGTGCTGAGCAGGGCACACCAGGGTCCCCCCTAGACGGGGAGAACACCGCACTGTGATACGGTGTCCATCCACAGATAGAATCTTGTAGGGCCCGAAGTAGGGGTCATCGCTGATGGAGCGTGGCCAGGCGGGTAGTCGACTGTGGTGCACCAGCACCCAGTCTTCCTCTTCGTAGAAAGCCGGCACTCGGTGCTTGTTCTTCTTGTTCCACTGACGCTCCCTGACTCTCTGGAGCATTGCCTTGGCCTTGTCCTCCTTCGCTTGTTGCTCTTGGACCCACTCACCAACAGAAGAATGGGTGTCCACCGGATAGGGAGCGTGTAGGAACCACGGCAAGCGCTAGGAATAGCTCATGGGGCGGGTAGCCAGTCGCCGAACTCTCTTGGGAGTTCATCATCAAGGATATGACGGGGAGTAGTCTCACCCAGTCTCTGGTGCGTTCAGTTTTGCACCATATCCTTACAATCTCTTTGAGGACACGAATCTGTCGCTCACATAGGGGGTTGCTCGTGTGAGAGTAGGTGATCCCCGTAGACACCTGGACATTGAGGGATCTGAGGACCCTCATGTACCAGATGGTATCTGAGCGTACTCGTACGTCCTCATCCGAGCTGATCTGCTTGGGCACCCCATGGACACAAAAAGACTCCTCCAGAAGTATCTATCGGTGCAGCTGGCGGGTTCTGGTTTCCGTTCTGATGTGTGGTGTGCGGTGTGTGACGACTCGGAGGTGACCCTCACTCATCATCGCGTGGCGGCCTATTTGCGCTTGCTGCCGTCCATGCCTCGTACGTTTTTTGATGTGCCCTCCTGTCGTTTTTTCTGGTCTCAGTGAGGGCAATCAATGAGCTCATGTGCAGTACTGTTCAGTGCTTCACCTCCGTATGGGGCATGCGCTGGTGGCTCTGGTAGAGGAAGTTGCATAACGAGTGCGTGTTCTCTCTTGTGACACGACAGATTTACTTGCCAGGTTGAGGGTTCCGGGCGGTGTGCTGGTTGTGGCGGCCGTGCCAGAGCAGGAGGTGCAGCCAGTGAGTGTCTGGGCGTGCAGTGTGCTGGGTGCCAGTCAGGTGGTGCTAGTGTCGTGGACTGGCCTGCTGCACCTCTCCACCCCCGCACCGTGGAGGCTAAGCCGGTCCAACGGAGTAGCACTGGCCAAGGTGGTGCTGGCGCGGATGTCGTGTGACGTCCCTCGGGACAAAATGCTTCAGCAAGCTCCCCGCCAGGCCCCGTTCGTGGAGGGTTGCAGGGTGCCGACAGATGAAGCAGGCTTCGAAGGGTACAGTGTGGGGATCAGGGCGAGGGCCCAGGTGTCAGTCTCAGTTCAACGGCTGGTGGCGTGGCTCCTGCATGTAGTGCCTGGTGCCACGCTGCCCTGGGTAACGGATCTGTCTGTGCGCGTGCCACCTCGGGCACTGCGGCGGAGCGGCCAGTACACGTTGCAAGCGCTGTACTGTGATGTCCTGCGGTGCCAGGCGGCAGAAGCAGGACCCAAGTACAGGAACGCCTTTGTCGTGTTCCTGTGTGAGCGAGGGCACGCTCCGCACTGGGACTTCTATGGACTGTATGATACAGTGGCTCTTTGCGCTTCCCGCGAATTCACTGTACCGGAGTTGCAGCTGTTTTGATGAGTGTAGTATGATGTAGCTTGCTGTGCCTCACCTATGATTTTAGCAGCTGTTTTTTCCCAAAATTCAAAATCGCGACAAGAAGGGGTTTTTTCGCGGGAAATGACCCATTTTTTTTATTTCCACGGCCCCAAAGTAGGGGGGGGGGTCCTCCTACCCAAAATTTGTCCAAAAATATCAGAAACTCTGAAATTTGGCCTATTTTGGGGTATTTTTGCCTCCTCTGGGCTGGTCCTGCAGAACAGTGCTGCACACCAGTGTGCCTGGCCATAGAGGATTTTCGACAGAAATTCCAATTTTCTTTGGATTCTCTGGCCCCAAAATAGGGATCGGGGGGTTCCTCCCACCCGAGCTTTCTCCCAAACCATCAAAAACCCTGGAATTCGGCCTATTTTGGAGTATTTTTGTCTGCTCTGGGGTGGTGCAGCAGAACAGTGCTGCACACCAGTGTACCTGTATAGTATAGTATAGGCACGAAAAAACCATTAAAATAGAGTTTGTACCCAAAAAGACCAAAAGTAACCTTTTGTTTTAATTATACACCCCCCTTCGCTCACCCTACCTCGGAAGGCGTAATACACAGGAAATACCTCCTCTTGGCACACAAAGCACGCAACAATGGCATGAAGGCAGTGGGACAATCTTTGTATATGATTGATTATATGTGGTGTGGAACAACGTCAGGTATGACAAAAAATTTGCAATACTTGTCCACCGTGGATATGGACCACAAAAGGTGCAAAAATGGGCCGAAAACACCTCAAATCTACATTGTTCAACCCACTCCTGTGCACATAGTATCATATTTCATTTAGTACCTAGCATTCAAATACTTATAATACCATCTTATGCCCCAAACATGTGTGTGGACGATGATAGGTGATCAAAACCCTACCTATGAACCATATGGATATGGAGCACAAATGGTGCAAAAACGGGCCAAAAACACCTCAAAACTACATTGTTCATCCCATGCTTGTGCCCGTAGTATCATATCCTATTTCTTACCCAGCATTCAAATGCTTACAATACCATCCTATGCCCCAAACATGTGTGTGGACGGTGATAGGTGATCAAAACCCTACCTATGAACCATATGGATATGGAGCGCAAAAGGTGCAAAAACGGGCCAAAAACACCTCAAATCTACATCGTTCATCCCATTCTTATGCCCGTAGTATCATAGTTTATGTAGTTCTTATCATTCAAATGCATACAATACCAACCCAAGCCCCAAACATGTGTGTGGACGGTGATAGTTGATCAAAACCCTACCTATGAACCATATGGATATTGGACCACAAACGGTGCAAAATAGGGCCAAAAACACCTCAAATGTTCATCGTTCATCCCATTCTTATGCACATACTATCATATTATATGTAGCACCTATCATACGAATGCTTACAATAACAACCTAAGCCCCAAACATGTGTGTGTACGGTGATAGGCACGCAAAAGCCTACCTATGAACCATATGGAAATGGACCACAAACGGTGCAAAATAGGGCCAAAAACACCTCAAATGTTCATTGTTCATCCCATTCTTATGCACATAGTATCATATTTTATGTAGTTCTTATCATTCAAATGCATACAATACCAACCCAAGCCCCAAACATGTGTGTGGACGGTGATAGGTGATCAAAACCCTACCTATGAACCATATGGATATTGGGCCCCATGGTGCATGAGAAAGGGATGAATAGCCTAGAATAAAGGCAAAACATCGCTTGTCATGTAGGCTTCTACCAATGGTGATAACAATTTGTTCATATATCACCTCTATACCACCTCTTCCAGCCCTGTAAGGCCCTCTACATGGCGTCCATAGACCCTAAAACCATGAAAAGGAGTGGTTTTTGGCTAGAAAAGTGTGAATTTCTAAACATCTCTGCCTGCCAATCTGGATTTTTTTAGGTCAGCAGCCAGGTATTGATCTCGGGGACACGCTCATGCCTTTACTTTGCTTCCAACTGCAAAAAAAAGTGGACTTTTTGGCGATTTTCTATTGCGCACGGCGGTCGGGAATCTGAAACTCGCGTACGCGGCAGTTGTTGACAGTTGATCTGCGGCTCCAGCTCCAGCGACAGCGACATTGTGTTAAAATTTTGAGAAAACACAAAAACAACAGTACTACTGTGTGCAGTTTGATATCGCCGTGCTGAAAATGCATGACTTTGAATTTTGGGAAAAAACAGCTGCTAAAATCATAGGTGTTTGGACAGGTAGGGATCACGGATACGCTGGAGTTCGGAGATCGCCCGAGGACTCTACCTTTACCTTTACCTCCAGGAGTATCTTGATAGTCTCCTCTCCGGTAATATGCTTGGTACATGGGAACACCCTGGTGAACCTGGTCAACCCACAGTTCACCATGAGGGCGAAGTCATAGCCCCATAACTTCGGCATCTCCGTGTAGTCCACGTAGAGAACACTGTTAGTATAGTCAGGGATGGGCAGGGTCGCGTATTTGGCCCTTTCCCTGATATCCCCAGGTTTGTAGGACCTACACGGACACTTGTCCACGATAGGCTGGAGGGTCTTCCGCGGTTGGTCATCAGTCCACGTAGTGTGGAACCACTGCTTGAATAGCCTTAGGGTACGGTCAGCACCCACATGTCCGCTGGACTCATGGGTCCACTTCAGCAGCGCTGGAACTCTGTCACTGGGTACCACGAAGTGGTCCTCGTGCCAGAGGTAGCTCTTGTCCCTCTTCCACTGTTCTTGGTTGACCAGGAGGGGTTCAAGGCGTTTCTCCAGGCGCTTGTAGATATCCTCAAAGTCCTTCAGGTACTCCGCTTGTTGGAGACCATCTAGGGGGCGTATCATAGTCATGTTGAGGTCCAAGTGTACGTCCATACGGCTGAACGCCTCCTTAGCCAGCGCTTCAGACCGGGCACCAATCAGGGCGTCCAAGCTGTTGCGGCTGATGTAGTCTGCACACTTGTTGTTCACTCCCTGGAGATGGTGTACCGTCAGCCGTAGTTGGCTGTGGTAGGTCGACCAGCGCCGTAGCTTGGCCTTCTCAGGTGCGGAACCGTTCTGGAAAGTGCGGACCGGCTCTTGGTCGCACAGCCAGACCACAGGGTTACTCACCAACAGTCGTGCTTGTGAGGATAGCACTAGCATACCCGCGAGCAATTCCTGCTCATAGGTGGAGTAGTTCCCCCTGGCCTGGTTTCATTTCCAGTTTTAGTGGCCAAGGCATACTAGGACCCACTTGTCGTCTGGGTAGCTGTGCTTGAGAATTTCATCTCGGTTGAGACCTTCAGTCCCCTATTGGAAAATGGCCGAGTCGAACTCCTTCTTCTCTAGTGCTTGCCATTGGAACAACGTTCCACCACCGCCCACATTGCTGGCGTCGGTCACCAGGATAATCTCATCTTGGGCTCTAGGCAAGCCCAAGCACTTAGCGTTGGCCACCTTGTCTCTGAGCTCGTCAAACGCTTGTTGCTCTTGTGGGCCCCAGCGCCAAGTAGTACTCTTTTTGAGCAAGTCCGTCAGATTGGCGCTGGTGTAGGTGAAGTTTGTGATATGGCGGCGGTAGAAGTTGCACGCCCCAATGAAACTGCATACATCATGGAGTGGTTTCTTGGCGTCTTCGTGTCGTACCTTAGCATCCATCAGGGGTGTGGCCTTAGAGGCCGCTGGGGTCTACCACCCATAGCCAACGTCAAACCCCAGGTACTGCATGGTCTTCTGCATGAACTCACACTTCTCCAGCTTGAATCGTGTGTGGTTCTCCTGGCAGACCGCAAAGAACTCACCCAAGAGGATTAGGGGATCCTCCTGGGTATTGGTCCCGAGGCATACATCGTCGATGTGCGCCTCCATCTGGGCCCCACGGGATATGAGTTCTTGCACCTTGGGTCTTCGTCGTAGGATGGACAAGATCTTGTTCATCAGCTCTTGGAATAGAGCGGGTGCGTTGGCCACGCCAAAGGGCATGACCTTCCACTTGAACACCCTCCCCTGAGGGGTGATGAAGGCTAGTAGCTTCTGCGCATTGGGCGTCAGCTCCACCTGCCAGAATGCACTCCTCTTGTCCATCTTGGTCTTGTAGCGACAGGAGGCCATCTTCTCAAGGGTAGACTCCATATTAGGAATGGACCGTGAGTCCAATAGCTTGATCTTGTCTTCGGGGGTCGTCGTCAGATGTAAGTTGCTTGCCCCCTGAGTAATAGACGTCGGGAGGTGATCCTCCACCGACTGTTCGCCCTTGGTAGTATCCTTCAACCCTTGGTAGGCATATAGTAGGTCTCCTTCAACCACCTCCGGTGGACGATGACAACATAGGCGCGCTCGAGAGGGTTCACATACAGATTCGTCCGGGAGGTCGTCCTCCTCTGGGGTCCTCACATGGGCACCTCACACGCTCTTCATGAGCTTAAGATCTACCTTCCTTTGCCAGGTGGTGATCTTCTGTTCGAGGTCCTCCTTCAATTGGGATAGATCTCCCAGACGTCCTTGCTTCAGTAGCCATGCGCTGCGGGTAGGCTTAGCGTAGCATAGCCTTTCCGCCACAAACCTCCTCTTGGAGTCCACGTACTCTCTTAGCCTGGATCGAGGGTCCAGCTCCTCGTTCACGGGGTCTTCCACCCTCATGCAGAGTAGGGGCTTCAGTGGGGCGAGGTACTCGGCGTTCTCCACTTCCTCCACGCATATCTGCACGAAGAAGGCGTCATGCTCAGTTTCGTCATCAGAGTGGATAGAGCTGGAGAGCTCAGATAGGCCACACTCAGAGACTCCATCAGGAACAGGTACATGGCAGGGAGAGTTGGGGGCATTGGTGTTAGTCACGACGTATTCATCTCCTTCGGGTATAGTCTCAATAGCATCCTGAGGTCCTGGTCGATCCTTCAAGTCACCCAGGGTGAGTTCATCGCTCTCTCGTTGTATAGCCTGGACCAGAGTTGAGTCCAGGTCCTCCCAGAAGATAGAGGTAAGACCCCCGTCCACCACGCTGAGAATACTCCCCCATCTGGGTTTCCCGGTGGGCGTCTTCCGCCCCAAAGGCACGTAGATGGCCTCATCAGGGAACCGAACAGAGCTGATAGTCAGCCTGTCCAGGAGGGTTCGCCACTACCCGTTGCCCCCATGGGCTCCCCAATCAGGGGAACACAGGACCACACGGGAGCGTTCGAGGGCCACCTTGGTCAAGACCTTCCCAAGTTCACTAAACCTCGGGTTCCCCTAGGCCATCCCGAAAGAGGGCCAGTAAAATTTGTAGCTGCAGTTTTTCCCCTTGATGCAGTAAAGGTCCAAGACATGTTGCTTGTCGCTGGCGAACAACTCCACGCTCAGGTCTTCTCTGGAGTAACCCAACTCCTTCAGACCTTGGTCTAGGAGTTCTCCCAATGGTTGATAGTCCTCAGTTTTTGAGGCCGCCATCATGTTCCAGGGCTCATCCTTTGATGCCCTCAGGTAGCTCGAGGTATTCTCCGACTGCTCCAGTGGCACGGACTCTCGGTCATTGCCGTGGTCCACGCAGGAGAGCCAGGGCGCTTGTAGCGTCAGGGATTGTATCCGGGAGTGCTTGACGAAGAAGTTAGTCCCCCATACAAAATCGAAGACCTCAGTGTCCATCACATAGAACCGATGGGCGATAGTTCGGGAGCCCATTGGTACCTCCACTTCACAGTCCCCGCAGCTGTGCACCACATGTCCGTCCCCCATTCGTATAGCGGCGGTGGTCATGGTGTTCTTCAGGCTCCCACAAGGTAAAGTTTTCTTGGCCACTATAGATATGGTGGATCCAGTATCCAGTATCCAGTACCCCCAGGTATTCACGTCCCCCTAGTCGGATACGTACCCACAACACCAGATCCAGGGCCCCACCGGAGGGTCCCCGTCAGAACCCCGCGGGACAGGTCACCTCGAACCCCTTGTTCCGCAATTTGCGGGCCATCCTCATGAAACGGCTTCTCTTCTTGGCGTTGCCGTCATCACCACCTCCATGCTCACGCTTGGCCCCGTGCTCTCGCTGGGCCTGAGTTTGCGAGCGTGTGGTAGGACCAGACTGCCCTCCAGAGGGCTCGGAGTTCCCCCCTGGACTAGGGTTGGGGTTGCCTCCGTTCTTGTCCGGATTCTTGTTGTCTATGTCTGGCTGGCGGTTAGCGCCTCCTCCTCGTCCACCTTGGCTCCTGTATTGTCCTTTTCCGCGTCCTTTCGACTTGCCCTTGCCGGAGTCGTTGCCGTTGCTCTTGCCACCGCCCTTGCCAGAGCCTTTGTCGGGATCCTCGCCCTTCAGCTTCGCCGACAGGCGCTGCTTGTGGTAGCACTCATCCTCGTGGTGCTTCCTCTTCCCACAGAAAGCACAGGTGATAGTACACCTGTAGTGATCCGGCATCTTGGGCTTGGCGCCTGTGTTGGTCTCCTGCTTCTTCCCTTGGACTACGAAGCAGTCTCGCTGCTCGCAGTCGGGGGCATGCTGCAGGTGGCCATGCTCATCTCTGGCGTCACACCAGAACAGCCCCTTGACATTGTCCATGATACGGGCGTGCTTGGGGGTAGTCCCCTGTCCAGGTCTGGGTTCTTTGTGACCTTTGCCATGGCGTTCAGAGCCTCCTCCTCCAGGACAGTAGGCGTTCAGGTGCTGGTCGCTTTCTTTCTCCAGCGCAAGCTCCAAGAGTAGCACAGACAAATCCTCGTAGTTGAGGGCTCTAGCCTTGGGCTCTGCTGTTGACCGGCACTCGTCCCACAGCTCCCGAGGGAGCTTAGCCACCAACCAGAAAAGCAGGTCATCGCTGCTGTAGGAACCGGGCGTCAGTCGTCCAGCCCATTGATCCAGGTCAGCCAGTAGCTCGGAGACCCTGGCAGGTTTGGGGTTTTTGGGCAGCACGGCCAGGTTCTGGATCTCGGCCCTGATGGAGAGGTCGGTTTCGTAGGTAGGGTACTGCCTCTCCAAGACAACCAACACGTCAGCAAAGGTGGCGGACTTAGTCACGATCTGCTTGACCTGCTTCTCCAGGTACTTGGTCTTGCAGCACTGCAGGAGCAGATCACACTTGACTCGCCCACTAGCATGGGTTTGGTCATTCGGAGGAACCGGCCAAAATTCCCAGCGAACTCGCTGAGATCCTTGGCTGTGAACTCAGGCAAGTTCACCACAATCTTGGAGGTGGCAATTGCCTTAGCCTCCTGAGACCTGCGTCCCTCAGGGCGCCTGGTCTTCCCGTTCTTCTTCTTCTTCCGCCCAATCGGGTTCTCGCGGTTCTCAGGGTCATCGTCCTCCGAGGGCGAAGCAGACGTCATGGACGGCGGCTCATCGTCAGAGGGGTCTCCGCCTAGATCACTAGAGCCATAGGGCTCCACGTCAACCGTTGCCCTTAGGGCTGTCAGCCCCAGCCGGTCCAGCTGGGCTCTCGTGGAATTATGCACGTGGCTGTGGGGAGGCTGGGCCGTTCTTGGTATGAAAGGGCTTCTCGGTATCACAGCAGGGGTCGGCATCGGTCGGCTCCTCAGGCTCCCCAGGGTGTTTGTCAACCCTGCCACCAGGTGATTGGCCTGTACTCGGTGGGCTGAAACTCCCACGATGGTAGGTGACGCTTGGGGTGGAATCAGGGGCTCCAGTTCAGCCGAAACCTCTTGAGTGAGATCACCATCAATTTCAGAGGTGGCTCCCCGGAGTGCCTCATTGATCTCGGACCGCGTCAGGGACCTGTTGGAAGATCTCCCCGATCCTCTCCTCCTGCTCCCGCATGACTCGGGGCCTCTCCTCATCCCACTCAGGGTTGCATACCCAGAAACATCCACATAGGCTCTCGTAGCAGGTAGAGAATGGTGATAGTTTGCCGCATACTAGCGCGGCGCAGAACTGGAGGCCACTGGCTAACCGGCAGTAGTTGCCTCTGGAAGCGCAGTGGTACATGGGCCCACACCATAAGCAGGGTAGGTAGGCATACCAGTAAAGCCTGTGCCCTCAGCCATAGGCGGGGTGGTTATGGGTGTGGATGTTGCAGCGGCTGCGTCTGGAGTTGGGAGTGTGGTGGTTGTAGGAGAGGGTGATGCGTTGAGGCCAGAGGCGCTTGGTGCGCCCTCGAAGGATGACTGACTTGTCGGGTCGTGCCCATGGTCTACTCCTTCGTCTGCCATGCTTTCTCCTGCATCCATCTCTCTCTCCCTCCTTCTCTTCACAGGGTTGGTGTCCAGCTCCTCGACTGAGAGGGCCCAGAGGGCCCACTGAAGTCCCTCCAGCAACTTCATCAACCACGTCCACTGGCCCATGTAAGGGCACCAAAGGTACAGCGCTAGGTCCAGGTCCAGGTTCACCAGGTGCTGGCATTGCTGGTGCCTCAGGCGCCTTCCTTGCGTCGGTGTCCCCCTTCCTTGTGTCCATATTCGGTCTTCTTGCTTATGACAGTACTCGGCGCACTGGATCTACGGCACGGGGTTGCTGCCGGTATGCAGAGACTGTCTGCCTCTTGCTACCAGAAGGTTTTATAGTGTTTTCAGCATTGTGTTTTTGATGTGCCTCTCCTGCTGCTTGCTGCTGGTGTAGGGTTCCTGCTGCTTGTTTTTGATGAGGAAAATGTTTTATTGTTGTAATACAACCAATCCAGGATAACCCAAGCCAGAGATAAGCAAGTAGAAGATAAACAGGATCAAAGCATGAAGGGCTGCAGTCACAAAGAGTTAGAGAAAGAGAGCTATCTACAATAGACCACAGCAATCAATCATTCAAAGCACCTCAGGATGAAATATTTTACATGTTTGAGAAAAACTGATTGGAAACTGCCCCAAGGGCTCACACTCTTCCATAGTGCCATCTTGAGATGTGCACTCTTTATTTCTGGGTCCCATAGGTGCTGAGGTGGCATGGCTTGTGGCGCTGAGGTCACTGCCATGTCACATGGGATATTCCTACTTAGCTATGCTGACTGGATATTGAACCCAGGACCTCCCGAAAAGAGGTGCCCCAGCCCCCTAGGGTGCATACGACTAGGATAGCTAAGAATTCATGAGAAAACATAGATACATTCATAGGCTCTGCCTTCAGTATATCAGTGCCTCAGTCACCCAGGAAAAGATGTTTTAGTGCATATAGCTTGGGGATTAAGAGGTCCACACTACATCCTAATTTACTGTTTGGTTCTATAGGTCCAAATGTGTTATCACTTATTTTCGCTAGGCCAATACTAAGATAAAAATGCAAGAATGCTTAGAGCATCTCTAATACAACTAACGCATACCCTAAGGCATTGGAAAAGCACTTTTTCTTACTTCTCCTTCTTCTGTTCCCTCGAATAGTTGGGGTCCTCAGGGTCATCATTCTCTGAAGGAGAGGCTGACGTAAGGGAAGGCGGCTCATCGTCGGCGGGGTCGCCGCCTAGGTCACTGGAGCCATAAGGCTCAACGTAGACCATAGCCCTCCCGGCTGTAAGTCCAAGCTGGTCCAGCTGTGCTCTGCTGGAGTTAGCCACGTGGCTGTATGGCCGCTGGGCGGTCCTCGGTACAAAGGGGCTCCTGGGCACCACTGTATGCGTAGGCATAGGCCGGCTCCTCCCTCCCTCAAGTGTGTGGCTCATCCCAGCCACCAGGTGGTTAGCCTGCAGGCGATGGGGCGAGGCTCCCAGGGTGGTAGGTAACCTTTGGGGCCGGATCAGGGGCTCTGGCTTCTCCCTGATCTCTTGGGTAATATGCCCAACCAGGTCAGCAGTTGCTCCACGTATGGCTTCCCTCAGTTCAGACCTAGTCAGGGAACGATTGGACGATCCCCTTGATCCCCTACTCTTGCTCCCGCACGACTCAGGGCCTCTCCTTAGCCCACTCAGGGTTGCATACCCAGGTGCTGGCATAGAATAGCCAGGCTCATACGCTGCATACCCAGGAACATCAGCCATATAGGCCCCCGTAGCGCGTAAACGATGGTGATGGTGATAATCCACCGCATACCAGCGCGGCGCAGAACTGGAGGCCACTGGCTCACTGGCAGTAGTTGCCTCTGGAAATGCAGTGGTGGATGGGTCCACACCATAGGTAGGGTAGGTAGGCATGCCAGTAACGCCTGTGCCCTCAGCCATAGGCGGGGTGGTTATGGGTGTGGATGGTGCAGCAGCTGGGTCTGGAGTTGCGAGTTTGGTGGTTGCAGGAGAGGGTGATGTGTGGGGGCCAGAGGCGCTTGGTGCGCCCTCGAAGGTTGGCTCGCTCGTGGGGTCGTGCCCATGGTCCACTCCTTCGTGTGCCATGCCTTCTGCTGCATCCTTCTCTCTCTCCCTCTTTCTCTTCACAGGGTCGCTGTCCATCTCCTCGACGGAGGGGCCCCGGAAGGCCGATCCCAGTCCCTCCAGCGAATCGTCAGCCGCGTCCCCCGGCCCATGTAAGGGCACCGAAGGTACAGCACCAGGTTCTCCAGGTTCGGGCACTACAGACGCTGGCATTGCTGGTGCCTCAGGTGTTGTCTTCACGTCAGTGTCCTCCTTCGTGTCCATACTTCTCTTCGCCCTTCTTGCTCAGGACACTCCTCGGCGCGCTGGGTGTATGGCAGGGGGTTGCTGCCGGCACGCAGAGGCTGTCTGCCTCTGGTACCAGAAAGTTTTGATGAGTCTTTGAGCTCTTGTTGTGCCTTTCCTGCTGCTTGCTGCTGGTGTAGGGTTCCTACTGATGGTTTTTGATGGAGAAAATATTTTGTTGATGAAATACAACCAATACAGTATACACCAAGCCAGAGATGAGCAAGTAGAAGTCAAACAGGATCAAAGCATGAAGGGCTGCAGTCAGAAAGGAGTTAGATACTAAAAATATCAACAATAGACTACAGCAATAGACAATCAATGCAGCTTGGATCACAATATTTTACATGATTGAGAAACACTGATTGAAAAACTGCCCCAAGGGCTCACACTCCATATAGTGCCATCCTGAGATGTGCACTCTTTGTTTCGGGTCCCATAGGTGCTGAGGTGGCATGGTTTGTGGCGCTGAGGTCACTGCCATGTCACATGGGATATTCCTACTTAGCTAGGCTGACTGGGAATTGAACCCAGGACCTCTCGAAAAGAGGTGCCACGGCCCCCTAGGGTGCAGACCACTAGGATAGCTAAGCATTCATGAGAAAACATAGTCCCAGTGTTGCCTGGGGCCGCTTTGTTGGGGGCCACCAGACAGGTCCAGCAGGATGTAAGCCGCCTCCCCTCTTCAAGCGAGGAGCTTCTTCCTGTTCGTCACAGGGGAGACGTCAGGGGGAACCATGGGGCGCCTCTCCACGACCGAGTGCACCTACCTACCTACCTAAGCGTTCATGAGAAAACATAGATAAATTCATAGGCTCTACCTCAGTATATCAGTGCCTCAGTCAGTCAGGAAATGATGTTTTAGTTCACATTGCTTGGGGATTAAGGGGTTCACACAACATCCTGGTTTAGTGTTTGGTTCTAAAGGTCAAAATGTGTTATCACCCATTTTGGTCAAGCCAATACTAAGATAAAAATGCAGGATAACTAAGAGCATCTCTAATACAACTAAAGTCTACTGTAAAGGAATGGAAAAGCACTTTTTCTCAATGGACCCGAAGAGAGGTCAATGCAAATGGTTTGATGGAGTGCGTTCGTTTAATGTTTCACTTGGGTGGTCCTGCATTGAGTCTTCTTTCCGTCTCCGCTCACACCCGTCCGTCACCTTCCTACTCCCTGGTGCCCAACCAGGCCCACGCCTTCTTTGCCCCCATGGCAACGGACCCGGACGAAACCGGGACCACTCAGCCGGGGGGTCAAAGAGATGCAAACGGTCTGTTCATGGTTGTGGCCAAGTTTATTTTGTGGCCGAAAGAAGACAACAAAAATGTTTCACTATTCATTGTGTGTCTAAGTAATTCTAAGGTCTCTACCTTTCTACCTAGGCTAAACCTAATAAGAATGAATCGAAACTGATGATAACAATCACAAACTGCAATATCATACAATGATTCAAGGTTAGAAGACCAAAGATTGGCTAATGATGTAGCGGAACAATGATGTAAAAAATGTGGTTGTCCTAAAAAGACTCCCAAGTTCTGCACCATTTTTCGGTACTATGTTGCTGAGATGTCAGAAACACTTGATATGCACTGTGTAGGGCATGTCTTCAGGTTGTTGAAACATATTTGATGATGCTCCAACTCATCATAGGTTCAGAGAATTAGAAGTTGGGGGGAGACACCTGAACGGCACTTGTGACACATGCTGAAAAACCATTAAAAAGCATCAGGAATTCGAACATTTTTACTGCCATCTCTTTTGCAATGAAATTTAAGGATCATATATCCGCAAAGTAAATACCATTACCTTTCGAAACAGCTTTGATGACCGTTCAACTCACCATAGGCTCTGAGAAAGGTCTTTCTTTTCTACTATCATGACCCAAGCATTGGAAAACATGCTTTCATGTACCACGTTGACCACCATCAGAAAAATCCATTTCCCTTCACAGAAATTCAAAGTAAAAATGTGTCGCGAATCCTCTACTCCAGTGTTCGTAGAACACCTTGGGTCATGGTCCCAATGAAATAAGTAAAACTCCAAAACCATTTTTCATGATTTTTCATCGAGTGGTTTGTGTGGTAACTTGTGGCATTTTTACCATAGCCATTATCATTTTCTGAAAAGAAAAACGACCAAAGGTTAGAAGGCACATACTTCAGTGTTGTTCAGAACACAAACATCAATCCTCAAACCTTTTTCCTCATGGGGATATGAAAGGAGCACAAAAGGCACTTTTGAAGGGTTTTCATAGTGTGGTTCATGCGTGAAGTTGTTGATGATAACGAAAATCGGAGAAAAATTGCTTCCAGAAAACGGAGGTATACAGGAGAAGCGTATCACTGTGTACTTCCAAAAAATGCTTGGTCAGTTTTTTCAGCGCAGTGGCGCGAAGATATGCGTAAAACACCAAATGTCATTTTTGGGTGTTTTTGAGGGTTGGGGAAGAAGTGACTCATCGGTCATCTTGTAAAAACCACAGAAAAAAGCCTTTGTTGAGTTAAAACATAGTGAAAGACATGTTTTAAAGCCAAGGCTCTTTACTTTACCATGGCGCCCTCGTTGGCACAATTCCACGCACTGGCGGGAAGATATGCGTGAAATGACGTAGGGCATTTTCCACATTTTTGGCTTTTTGGGACATCAAAGCGATTGAGAAAATTACAGAGAATCCAAATCTTGTGGACTTTAAGAAGGGTCAACAGTGACTGGGGTGTGGAATTAGAGTCACGGACCGTCCCTTTAGTCCCTTCCCGTGACATAGGGCCTGCTGGAAGTGCCGTAAGCAAGGAGAAGCAAAGCTTTGTCAAACCACTCAACAATCATGCAAAGTATGGGAAGGAAAAGCAACACAATCAATGGCCCTAGGCCTCAAAGCGCCTCAATCGCGCCTCTGAAAGCTCGCTCGCAGCGCTCCTGCAGCACGTCGTAGTCGTAGAAGTCCTCATCGTCGTTGTTGAAGCTCTGGGAAGGCGCCTTATGTTGACCAAGGTCACCAAGTTCTTGAAACTCGTCTTTCAGGTAAAATCCTTCAAAATCTTCTCCAAACTCATTGAAATAAACCCTTTGGACGCCCTTTCAAACTCTTCTGCAGCCTCTTGCGTCGCTCGTAGTTGCGCGAGGCTCGCTGAAAGCGCGTCAAGCATTGTACTCACGAATTTTAAAGGTTCTCCTACCTTTTTGAACTTGTAGAAGTTGTTGTAGTCAAGTCATGGCAAAGACGCATTATGGAACAGCTTAACATTTACCCAGCTCCACTCTCGCCTTCACGACATCGTCGTCATCGTCGTCCTGCACGTGCTCAAACTTCAGATTTCTGGACTATATTGTGCTAGGCTTTGGGATGTTATTTTGATCTTAGCAAAATCATTGTCTCGAGTTTCAAGTTTGTGTTGAACACCTCCTTGGCTCTAGCTCCTCAAGACTCCCTTATTTTGACATTGAGCACATTGGCAAGCACCCAGAAAGCGACTACAAATCTCAAAACACTGACACTAGGCCAACTGGCCGGTCCAGAATTACGGGTTCACAGGCCTAAACAACAAGAAATTAATGTACAAATTAATTTATCAAAAATATCCTATTAAAAACGCAATAACACCATCTTTTCAAGGCAAATCTCTGAATGTCTCTTTATCACAGGCCCTGTCACAATGTCGTAAACCGTGGGAGGCAACAGAAGGCACCGACAATCGCGACAGGCCTTCTGAAGCCTCTAAATGGCTTTAGAATGGCTTCTAATACATTAGAACCTTCTAAAATGTCTTAAAACATGATTCAATCACATTATAAACATATGGAATGTGATTATTCATGTATGGCTACTAATGTATCCTAGATCTCTGCTCCCTGTAGTGTAACTAAGAGCGGTAGACTCCAGCAGTAAGCTATCGGCTTGGAATATGAGCCAAAGATGAGGAAATATCCTAGTGTCCTAGGACCTTGAAGCTCTGAGAGGTCTTGTAGAGATCCTCCAGAAGGCATCTGAGAGGCCAAAATGCCCCAACTTATTACACGTTTCTGTCAGGCCACAGCAGCCTAGTGGCACTGTGTGCGCTTGTTCTTTCAAAGGGGGGCCATTAGGGCCCAAGACTTCATTGCCACAGCCGTCCAGTGGTTTGTGTAGGGGTTAGGGTCAGCAAGCCTCGTAGGGACTGAGTGCGGTTGTGCTCACCGTGCCTTTGAAGGCTGGTGCTGGCATTAGTGGGTGTAGTGTAGTGGTGTCTCCTACTCCGCGTGCTTTTCCTCGCGGGCAGGGGAGTCTGTTAGCTTTTGGCCTTTAAAAAAATGGGCGTTCTGTATACCCTTAGCACACTTGGCCACCCCTCCTCTCTAGTAGGTAGGGCTTGTGCCGTTTTTCTGAAGGTTAGGCGGCAGCACAGAAATTGGGCGCCATAGGAGTGGTACCAGTAGCGGAATAGGACATTCGGTCGGACATCAGTGAAGGGTGATGCTGGCAGCCACGCTGCAGAGAGAGGTGACACACACACAGACATATGTAGTTCACTTAGGGGTATGACAACACCGCCAAGATGGGTAGAACACCATGGGTCTGGGAAGGTTAGGGGTTCTAAGTCTGGGCACGCTTGTCCCCAAAAGGGGTTGGACACACCTCGCTTCACAACACCTTGATTGTCATTCCTGCCTGCTCTAGGAAGCCACCACTCATCGTTGGCTCCTCAAGGTCATTGCATTAGGGCATGTCCTATGCAACACGTGGTCAACAAGGCATTCACTCGCTGGATGGCTGCAAACCTTATAAGCCGCCATCTGGCTCATGCTGGAAACCACAAACATGGCAGTGCAGGGCACAACCAAGGCAGGGGCGGGGCTCCAAAAGCAGAGAATGTGCAGGTGTACTGGAATACCAATCCCAATTGATGGAGGGCGTTGGTACACTCACCGGAACTGGAGCTATACCGCAGTCCTGAACCCGTCCTGGCATACCTAATTAGGTCAAGGTGTCTGCACAAGAGTGCTCACGCCCCCCCGGAGGTTAGAGAACAGTAAAGAGATAGGCACAAGGAGATTGGTTTTTCTTCTTACGCTGGGACAGGGTCTCAGCACGGGCTAGTAGCTGTCCCTCGTTGTTTTCAACGAGGTAGGATCGAAAGATGGGATGGATACTCCAATCCGGCTCTATAAAGGCTGACATGGGCTCCTAGGTTGCCTCAGATACCCCATAGCCATTCCACAGGGTAAGGAATCTTTATAATGCGGTGAGGTCCAACGAAAGGATCCTGCAAACAGTTGCGGTGCCAAGTGGGCAATCGCGAGTGGTGTACACGCACCAGGTTTCCTACTTTCAAACTGGCAGGACCCCTAGTGCGGTTACGCCTAGTTAAGTCACGTTCTAGAAGGTGTTTTAGGTTAGCTGTAGCTAGGTTAGCCAGGTCCTGCCTGTGATCCAGCCAGTCCCCCACAAGGCTGTTGTAGTCCTCTGGGAAAGGGGTTTTGAAGAACAACGCAGGACGCCCCCCATGGAGCAGCTCAGGGGGGGTATAGCCAGTTGAGGAACTCTTCTGAGAGTTCATGGTTAGGACAGCCCAGGGTAACAAGCGTACCAAATCTTTGGTACCTTCTTGTTTCAACAGAATCCTCAGGTTCTGCTCCACCACATGGTTCGGTCTCTCGCACAGAGGGTTAGAACTGTAAGTGTATGGCACACGCGTGGTCACATGGACGTTCAGGGGATCGAGTACCCGCTTGTACCATCCGGTGTCACTCCGGATACGTACACCTTCGTCAGAGTGCACCTCCTTAGGTGCCCCGTAGTGCTCGAACCATTGTTCAACCAAAATGTTCACAGTCTGTTCATTTTTGTTGCAGGGAAACGCACGGGTGAAACGGGTCAGGCCACAAGTGACAATCAAACAACTATCATAACCACCAAACTTAGGCAGACCGTGGATGAAAACCACGCACAACAGAGAGTTAGCACAGTAGGGGATAGGCAGACTGGAGACCATTTCCCGGTCACGTGAGTCGCTCTGTTTGCTGGCTTGACAGCCACAGGAGTCCACTATAGGCTGCATACCAGAGCATAGTTCAACACAGCTTAATCGGGAGTAGAAACACTCCCTGAAAGGTTCAACAGAGTGGTTGCACCCAGTGTGCCCTGAACTGAGATGGGCCAACTGTAGGCAACCATTCAGTCGTGCCTCAGGCACCACTATACGGTGTTCATATTACAGATATTGGTTATCTTTATACCAACGGTCGCCGTCTAGCAGACGCCCCTGTAAGCCATCACTGAGGGAGTCGAGTACGCATTGGTACTTTGACTGGTATTCTTTCAGACTCTAGCTCTCCAGTACACCTGCAGTGGGCAAGGACAAGTTTAGCTGGACATCCATACGCTAGAACGCTTCCTTGGCCAAGGCCTCCAAGCTCTCACCTATGAGGGCATCAAAGTTATTACGAGATGTATAGTCACCCTTTTCGTTTTTTATACCCCGTATATGCTGGACAGTCAACCTGAACTGACTGAGATAGGTCCACCACCGTTTGAGTTTCGCTTATTCAGGAGGAGGACCCTTCTGGAATGTTTTCACCGTCTCCTGGTCACAACGCCACACAATAGGGTTAGTACAAAGTAGGCCGGACTGGGAAGAGAGCACGAGCATCCCAGCCAGGAGTTCCTGGTCCTAGGTACTGTAGTTTGATCGTGCTTGATTCTACTTCTGGTTCCAGTGCCCGAGGGGCACTAGACGGTATTCATTAGCACGGCAGTCATGCTTCAAGGTACCATCGCGGTTCAAACCTGAAGTGTGAAACTGGCAGTGAGACAACTCAGCGGGGTTTAGGTCCTGCCACTGGTATAGGGTACCACCCACCCCTACGTCACAGGCCTCTGTGACGAGTATTACGTCACCCTTAGGGGGGGTTACCCCAAGGCAGTTGGTAGAGGAGGTTTTCTTCTTCAACTCCTGAAAACAGGCCTCCTCCTTGTCGGTCCACCGCCGGGTTGGTCTTTTAGATAAGGTCACTCAAGGGGGCTGATGAATATGTAAAATTGTGTACCGATGAAAATTGCATGCGCCAACAAAACTCCGAACGTCGTGAAGACCTTTCTTAGGGTCATCACGTATCTGCATGTCTTGCAGGGGTTGCATCTTAGATGCGGCTGGTTTCCACCAGCTATAACTAACGTCGAAACCTAAATACTCCATGTCCTCACACATGAACTCACATTTCTCGAGTTTGATGCGGAGATGGTTTTCCTGACATGCAGTGATAAACTCTTGTAGGAGGAGGATGCGATCCTCCTGGGTATTAGTACCCAGGCTCACGTCATCGATGTGTGCCTCTATCGTAGTCCCGCGGGAAACCAGTTCCTGAACAACGGGTGTGTGTCTCAGGATATATAGGATTTTATTCATCAGCTCCTGAAACAGTGCAGGGGCATTCGCGACAGCAAAGGGCATGACCTTCGAGCGGAAGACACGGGCCTTAGGGGTTACAAAGGCGAGCAATTCCTGGGCTGCTCGGGTTAGGTGTACTTGCTAGAATCCACTGCGCATGTCCATCTTGGTCTTTAATCGACACTTGACAGTTCTCTTGAGGGTGTTCTCCACGTTGGGGATACTCCCTGAGTGGTTTTTGGGTCTTTTTGTTGACCTCACCATAGTCGACGAGCACGACATAGCAGTGGAGGGAGGTTCAGCCACTACGAAACAAGGGCTACAATGGCAGTGATAGTCCGCGTGTTTATACTCCTCAACGAGGCCAGCATCTATGCATTACTGAATCAGGCGTTCGATCTCGTCGATTTCGTCTTGTGGGGCGGGGTACAGACGCCGCCTCACCATAGACCCATCAAAGACTGGTTTGAGTTTGACGTCCATCTGGATGAGCTTTTTGCAAGACAGGGGTGGGGGCAACACTCAAAACACCTCATGGTATTTCTGGATGTGCTTACTGAGAGGAGGGTCAAGGTTCATGATCTCGAGTTTCTCAGGAAAATCGCCTGAGGGATGGAGCTTGCTCTTCCCTTTTTTATGTTTCTTTATACGCCCCATAGTTTCGGGACGTAGCTCATATTCTCAGTCCTGGTGACCGTGGTGGGCATAGTGAAGGCAGTCCACCAGAGTTACCACAGGATCGGGGAGAGTCATTTCTTCATCACCCTCCTCGGACCATATAGACGTTTTCCCGGGCCTCTTGATGAGGTCCAGGCGGGTCCCTCGCTCGATACCCTCAGCCTTAGCACATACAACCTGCTGGAGGTCTTGTATGTCGTACCACGGGACGGGCACGTTATTGGGTAAGGGTATAGCGCCAGGTACTTGACCGACAGGGCCGTCAGTGGCCAGCAATGAGAAAACAGCGTGGCCACGAGACGCGTTAGGGGTGGACTGACCGAGATCCACGTCATCCATTAGCAACTGCGCCAGGAAGGCATTGTGCTTCAGTGTAAGCAACTTCGGGTTTACCGGTGGTATAGCACTGGCGATCTCACCTGAGTGGTCGTCAGCATCAGTCAAAGAAGTAGAGATTGCTGCAGTCTCCTGCTCATCGGAGCACTCACCACTCGTAGTGATGACTGAAGAGTTTTCGGATCTTTCCTTAAGATCTAGGAGTGTAGGGCCTTGTTTTTCGTCATCAACTCCTTGAGTACTACCTGGTCAAGGTCACTCACCGGTACAGGACTTAGAGAGCCATCAATGATGGACAAGAAACTGCCCAATTCAGGGGCTGACATGCCCTCTTGATAGTCCTCAGGAACGTAGACTGGCCCGTCGGGGAGCTCAGTCTTTTCCACTGACAGACGGTCCAACAAGCGCCTGCAATAGGCGTTTTCCCCTGTGGTACCCCAGTCGGCGGTGCACAGTACCACCCTCGCTCCATCAAGGGAAATTTTTGTCAACACTTTAGAGAGTTGGGAGATGGGGAGGTTACCATAAGTAAGAAAAAGTGCTTTTCCATTGCTTAATGACATACTCTAGTTGTATTAGAGATGCACTGAGCATCCATGCATTTTTATCTTAGTATTGGTCCAGCCAAAAGTGGCGAGAACACATTTTGACCTATGGAACCAAACACCCAATCCGGATATGGAGTGGACCCCTTAATCCCCTTTCAATCAGAAGTAAAACATCTTTTCCTGAGTTGACTGAGCACTGACATACCTAAGGTAGAGCCTATGAATTTATCTATGTTTTTCCATGAATACTTATCTGCCCTAGTGGTATGCACCATAGGGGGTTAGGCACCTCTTTTTGAGAGGTCCTGGGTTCAATTCCTGGTCAGCCTAACTAAGTAGGAAGATCCCATGTGACATGGCAGTGACCTCATCGCCACATACCATGCCACCTCAGCACATATGGGACCCAAAACAAAGAGTGCACATCTCCTAAGATGGCACTATGGAGAGAGAGTGATCCTGAGGCAGTTTTCTAACTCTTTTCCCAAAACATTTCAGCTATCTCTGTGAATATGCATTCATTTGTATCCTGAGTTGCAGTTTCTGTGAATATCTAATCATTTTTCACTGTTTACACTGCAGCCCTTCATGCTTTGATCCTGAATTACCTTCTCCTTGCATACTATTGGCTTGGGCTATCCTGGATTGAGTTGGCTTTACTGTATTTCAACAAACAAAAGCTTTTCATCATCCAAAACCAGCAGCAGGACACCCTACAGCAACAACAAGCAGCAGGAGAAGCAAAAACACAGTGCTGAAAACACTATAAACTTTTCTGGTAGCAAGAGGCAGCCTGTCTCTGTGCACCGGCAGCGACCCCGCGCCGTACAACCAGTGCTCCGAGCAGGCAAACATAAGCAGAAGGGTGGATTAAGATGGATCCAGGAAGAGTGGACGCCGAGGTGAACACAGCGCCAGCGCCAGAGACACCGGCAAGGCCGGCGCCTGACGCTGTACCTTCGGTGGAGCCCTTACATGGGCCAATGGATACGGCGGAGGACTCCTTGGATGGCCTCCAGACGGCCTTTGGGGCCCTGTTGGTGAAGGAAATGGTATCTCAGCCTCAGCCTGTGAAGAGGAAGAGAGGAAACGAGAGCGAGAAGGATGCTGGAGAAGGAGCAGACGAAGGAGAGGAGCAAGGGCAAGACCCGACGGATGTCCCTACCTTCGAAGGCGCACCAAGCGCTTCTGGCCTCCAAGCATCACCCTCTCCCATAACCACCACACACCCAGCCGCCGCTACATCCACTTCCACAACCAACCAGCCTATGGCAGAGGGCACAGGCTTTACTGGCATGCCTCACTACCCCGCCTATGGCATGGGCCCACCTACCACTGCGCTCCTTGAGGCAACTACTGCCAGTGAGCCGGTGGCTTCCAGCTCTGCGCCGCGTTGGTATGCGGCTGACCATACCCATCCACTCCACGCCACTGGAACCTACATGGAAGTTCCTGGGTATGCTCCTGGGTGTGCACCTGGGTATGCACCCCTGAGTGGGTTGAGGAGAGGACCAGAGTCTCTGGGAGGCAGGAGTAGAGGATCGGGAAGATCCTCCAACAGGTCCCTGACGCGGTCGGAGATCGATGAGGTGCTCCGAGGAGCCACTCCGCAAATCGTGAGCGACCTCACGCAAGAGATCAGGGAGAAACTGCAGCCCCTGATGATCCCGTCCCATGCGTCACCTACGACAGTGGGAATGTCACCCCACCGAGTACAGGCTAACCACCTGGCGGCAGGGTTGACGAATACCCTGGGGAGCCTGAGGAGCCGACCGATGCCGACTCCTGCAGCAGTACCAAGAAGCCCATTGGTCCCGAGGACAGCCCAGCCGCCCTACAGTCACGTGACGAACTCGACGAGGGCCGAGCTGGACCAGCTGGGGCTGACAGCCCTAAGGGCTATGGTGGACGTGGAGCCTTATGGCTCCAGTGATCTAGGCGGAGACCCCTCCGATGATGGGCCGCCTTCGATGACTTCTTCTTCGCCATCGGATGACGAAGACCCTGAGGACCCCGAGGACCCCAAGGGTAAGAAGAAGAAGAAGAAGAAGAAGAAGACCCGACGCCCTGAAGGACGCCGAGCTCAGGAGGCGAAGGCTATTGCCACCTCCAAGATAGTGGTGAACCTGCCTGAATTCACAGGCAAGGACCTCAGCGAGTTCGCTGAGAACTTTGGCCGGTTCCTACGACTGACCGGCCAAACCCACGCGAGTGGGCGAGTGAAGTGCGACCTGCTCCTGCAGTGCTGCAAGACGAAGTACCTGGAGAAGCAGGTCAGGCAGATCGTCACCAACTCCGCCACCTTTGCCGACGTGTTGGTTGCCCTGGAGAGGCAGTACCCAACCTACGAGACAGACCTCTCCATCAGGGCCGAGATCCAGAACCTGCCCGTCCTGCCCAACAACCCCAAACCTGGCAGGGTCTCCGAGCTGTTGGCGGACCTGGACCACTGGGCTGGACGACTGACGCCCGGTTCCTACAGCAGCGACGACCTGCTGTTTTGGTTGTGCTCCAAGCTCCCCCGTGAGCTATGGGACGAGTGCCGTCTGACGGCTGAGCGCAAGGCTAGATCCCTCCGCTACGAGGATCTATGCGTGCTGCTCCTGGAGATGGCGCTGGAGAAGGAGAGCGACCAACACCTGAACCACTACCGTCCTGGTGGTGGAGGTTCTGGAGGCAAAGGGTACCAAGGGTCCCGACCTGGGCAGGGGACTACCCCCAAACACGCCCACGCCCGCCTAATGGAGAACGTGAAGGAGCTATTCTGGTGTGATGCCAGAGATGAACAGGGCCACCTGCAGCATGCCTCCGACTGCGAGCAGCGAGACTGCTTTGTTGTCCAGGGGAAGCAGCAGGAAAAGATCACCGGCGCCAAGGTGAAGATGCCGGATCATTACCGCTGCACCATCACGTGTGCATTCTGCGGTAAGCGGAAGCACTATGAGGACGAGTGCTACCATAAGCAACGCCTATCGGCGAAGCTTAAGGGGGAAGATCCTGGCAAAAGCTCAGGCAAAGGTGGAGGCAAGGCCAAAGGCAACGACTCCGGCAAGGGCAAGTCGAAAGGACGTGGTCAAGGTGGTCAAGACAAGGGTCAAGGCGGACGAGGAGGAGGCGCTAATCGCCAGAACGACAACAAGAACAAGGACAAGAACAAAGGTAACCCCAACCCTAATCCAGGGGGGAACTCCGAGCCCTCTGGAGGGCAGTCTGGACCTACCACACGCTCACAGACGCAGGCCCAGCAAGAACAAGGAGGCAAGCGTGAGCATGAAGGTGGTGACGACGGCAACGCCAAGAAGAGAAGCCGTTTCATGAGGATGGCCCGCAAATTGCGGAACAAGGGGTTCGAGGTGACCTGTCCCGCGGAGTTCTGACGGGGACGCTCTGGTGGCACCCAAGACCTGGTGTTTTGGGTACGTATCCGACTAGGGGGAAGTGAATACCTGGGGGTACTGGATACTGGAGCCACAATATCGATAGTGGCCAAGAAAATTTTACCTTGTGGGAGCCTGAAGAACACCATGACCACCGCCGCTATACGGATGGGGGATGGACATGTGGTGCACAGCTGCGGGGACTGCGAAGTGGAGGTACCTATGGGCTCCAGGACTATCGCCCATCGGTTCTATGTGATGGACACTGATGCCTTCGACTTTGTACTGGGTACTGACTTCTTCGTGCAGCACTCCCAGATACAATCCCTGACGCTGCAAGCGCCCTACCTCCTGTACGTGGACCACGGCAGTGGCAGAGAGTCTGTGCCACTGGAGCAGTCGGAACATACCTCGAGTTACCTGAGACTATCGAAGGAGGAGCCCTCGAACATGATGGCGGCCTCCAAAACTGAGGACTATCAACTATTGGGGGAAGTCCTAGACCAAGGTCTGAAGGAGTTGGGTTACTCTCGAGAAGACCTAAGTGTGGAACTGTTCGCCAGCGACAAGCAGCATGTGCTGGACCTATACTGCAGCAAGGGGAAGAACTGCAGCTACAAATTTTACTGGCCCTCTTTCGGGATGGCCTACGGGAACCCCAGATTCAGTGAACTGGGGAAGGTGCTGACCAATTTGGCCTTGGAACGTTCCCGTATGGTCCTGTGTTCCCCCGATTGGGGAGCCCATGGGGGCAACGAGTACTGGCGAACCCTCCTTGATAAGCTGACTATCAGCTCTGTGCGGTTACCTGATGAGGCCATCTACGTGCCTCTGGGACGCAAGACGCCCATTGGGAAGCCCGGATGGGGGAGTATGCTCAGCGTGGTGGACGGAAGTCTTACCACCATCCCCTGGGAAGACCTGGACCCTACTCTGGTCCAGGCTATACAACGAGAAAGCGATGGACTCGCCTTGGGTGACTTGAAGGATCGCCTACGACCTCAAGATGCTGTTGAAACTACACCCGGAGGAGATGAGTACGTCGTGACTGACACCAACGCCCCCAACTCTCCCTGTCATGTACCTGTTCCTGATGGAGTCTCTGAGTGTGGACTATCTGAGCTACCTAGCTCTATCCACTCAGACGACGAAACTGAGCACAACGCCTTCTTCGTGCAGACTGCGGTGGAAGAAGTGGAGAACGCCGAGTACTTCGCCCCACTAAAACCCCTACTCTCCATGAGGGTGGAAGACCCCGTGGATGAAGAGCTGGACCCTCGATCCAGGCTCAGGGAGTATGTGGATTCCAAGAGGAAGTTGGTGGCGAAAAAGCTATGCTACGCGAAGCCTACCCGCAGCTCATGGCCACTGAAGCAAGGACGGATGGGAGACCTATCCCAACTGAAGGAGGACCTCGAACAGAAGATCACCACCTGGCAAAGGGAGGTAGATCTCAAGCTCATGAAGAGCGTATGGGGTGCCCATGTGAGGACCCCAGAGGAGGACGACCTCTCGGAGGAATGTGTATGTGAACCCCCTAAAGCGTGCCTATGTTGCCATCGTCCACCGGAGATGGTTGAGCAAGACCTTCTGTATGCCTACCAAGGGCTGAAGGATGCTACCGCGGGCGAAGAGTCGGTGGAGGACCACCTCCCGACGTCTATTCAAGGGGCAAGCAACTTACACTCCGACGAGGACATGGAGGACAAGATCAAGGTACTGGACCCGCGGGTGCAAAAGCTGATAAGGACCTATCTGGAGGTGTTCGGAGAACTACCCCCTCCAGCCTCATGCGACAAGCTGGTACAGATGGACCTCAAGCTGAAACCCGAGTTCGTGGGTCACAAGATCCGGAGGAGACCCTATCCAGCTCCTAAAGAGCAGGCCGACGAGATTGAGCGACAGATACAAGAATGTATCGACGCTGGCCTAGTCCTGGAGTACAAGGACTACCCCCTACACTGCAGCCCCTGTTTCCTGGTGGCTAAACCTGGGTCTACAGCCAAACGGCTGGTAGTGGACTATGGAGAGCTGAACAAGAAGACGCTGAACCACTCAGGGTCCATTCCCAATATGGAGTCTACCCTGGAGAAGATAGCCTCCTGTCGCTACAAGACCAAGATGGAGGAGCGAAGTGGATTCTGGCAAGTGGACCTGACGCCCAACGCGCAGGAACTACTGGCCTTCATCACCCCTCAGGGGAGGGTATTCCAGTGGAAGGTCATGCCATTCGGCGTGGCTAACGCCCCCGCTCTGTTCCAAGAGCTGATGAACAAGATCTTGTCCATCCTACGAAGGAGACCTAAGGTGCAGGAGCTCATATCCCGTGGGGCCCAGATGGAGGCTCACATCGACGATGTATGCCTCGGGACCAATACCCAGGAGGATCACCTAATCCTCTTGGGTGAGTTCTTTGCAGTCTGCCAGGAGAACGACACACGACTCAAGCTGGAGAAGTGTGAGTTCATGCAGGAGACCATGCAGTACCTGGGGTTTGACGTTGGCTATGGATGGTGGACCCCAGCGGCCTCTAAGGCCAAACCCCTGATGGATGCCAAGGTACGACACGAAGACCCCAAGAAAGGACTTCATGATGTACGCAGTTTCATTGGGGCGTGCAACTTCTATCGCCGCCACATCAAAAACTTCACCTACACCAGCGCGGTACTGACTGACCTGATCAAGAAGAGTACTACTTGGCGCTGGGGCCCACAAGAGCAACAAGCGTTAGAGGAGCTCAAAGACAAGGTAGCCAACGCTAAGTGCTTGGGCGTGCCTAGGGCACAAGGGGAGATTATACTGGTGACCGACGCCAGCAATGTGGGCGGTGGTGGAACGTTGTTCCAGTGGCAAGCACTAGAGAAGGAGGAGTTCGACTCGGCCATTTCCCAATGGGGGACGGAAGGTCTCAACCGAGATGGAACCCTCAAGCACAGCTACCCTGACGACAAGTGGGTCCTAGTACCTCTGGGCCACTGGAACTGGAAGTGGAACCAGGCCAGGGGGAACTACTCCACCTATGAGCAGGAACTGCTCGCGGGTATGCTGGTGCTATCCTCACAAGCACGACTGTTGGGGAGTAACCCTGTGGTCTGGCTATGCGACCAAGAACCGGTCCGCAGTTTCCAGAAGGGCCCCCCACCTGAGAAGGCCAAGCTACGTCGCTGGTGGACCTACCTCAGTCAACTACGGCTGACGGTACACCATATCCAGGGAGTGAAGAACGAGTGTGCCGACTACATCAGCCGCAACAACTTCGACGCCCTGATTGGTGCCCGGTCTGAAGCGCTGGCTAAGGAAGCGTTCAGCCGTATGGACGTACACCTGGACCTGAACATGACCATGATACGCCCGCTGGATGGACTCCAACAATCGGAGTACCTACAGGAGTTTGGGGATATCTACCGGCGCCTGGAGAAACGCCTTGAACCCCTCCTGGTCAACCAAGACCAGTGGAAGCGGGACAAGAGCTACCTCTGGCACGAGGACCGCATCGTGGTGCCTAGTGACCGAGTCCCAGCGCTGCTGAAGTGGACCCATGAGTCCAGTGGTCATGTGGGTGCTGACCGTACCCTGAGGCTGTTCAAGCAGTGGTTCCACACTACGTGGACTGACGACCAGCTGCGGAAGACGCTCCTGCCTATCGTGGACAAGTGCCCGTGCAGGTCCTGTAAACCAGGGGATATCAGGGACAGAGGTCTCTACTCGACCCTGCCCATCCCTCACTGTGCTAACAGTGTTCTATACGTGGACTACACGGAGATGCCGAAGTTCGGGGGCTATGACTTCGCCCTCGTGGTAACCTGTGGGTTGACCAGGTTTACCAGGGTGTTCCCATGTACCAAGCACATTACCGGAGAGGAGACTATCAAGATACTCCTGGAGGAGTGGTTTTGTGTCTATGGGGCGCCCAAGGAGATCAACTCCGATGAGGACGTACGAGTACGCTCAGATACTGGCTGGTACAAGAGGGTCCTGAGGTCCCTCAATGTCCAGGTGTCTACGGGGATTCCCTACTCTCACACGAGCAACCCCCTATGTGAGCGACAGATTCGTGTCCTGAAGGAGAACGTCAGGATATGGTGCAAAACTGAACGCATCAGAGACTGGGTGAGACTACTCCCCGTCATATCCTTGATGATGAACTCCCAAGAGAGTTCAGCTACTGGCTACTCGCCACATGAGCTATTCATGGGGCGCCCGGCGTGGTTCCTACATGCCCCCTATCCAGAGGACACCCATTCTTCTGTGGGTGAGTGGGTCCAAGAGCAACAAGCGAAGGTGGACAAGGCCAAGGCTATGCTCCAGAGAGTGAGGGAGCGTCAGTGGAACAAAAAGAACAAGCACCGAGTACCGGCCACCTACCAAGAGGGGGACTGGGTGCTGGTGCACCACAGTCGACTACCCGCCTGGCCTCGCTCTACCAGCGATGACCCATCATTCGGGCCGTACAAGATTCTATCTGTGGATGGTCACCGTATCACGGTGCGGTGTTCTCCCCGTCTAGGGGGGACCCTGGTGTGCGCCGCTCAACACCTGAAGCGCTACCATGATCCTGAAGACCTCTGTGGGGAGGAGTGGGAGCTGAACGACGAAGAAATCGCCGCTCTGGACCTACAAGGGGCTGCCAGCCCTATGGAGGTTGAAGGTGAACTCCCCGACATGAACGCCGAGGAGATGGCTAAGGAGGGCTTCTACCTGGTGAAGTCTGTCCTACGCCACCGCTATCGCCAGGGTTGGCGCTTCCTCACCCTCTGGGAAGGGTTTGGAGTCGAAGAGGCCACCTGGGAGCCCTTCTCTGCATTTGTTCTACCTGAGGGACGCCTAAACTCAGTTCTGGTTGACTACTTGTCCCAGAACAACCTTGGTGAGTTGTTGAGGCTCGCTGAGACGCTTGCCTCCAAGAATAAAGCTAGGGACTGAACCTTACCCTTACCTGCCAAAGCGTATGTGTGAGTGTGCTAGTCCTAAGGTCCTGAGAGCAAGCCGCAGAAGTGGTGTCCTAATTATACCCAAGTCTGCGCCCTTGCTAAACCTGGAGGGTTGGCTTATTGATGCCACGGGGTACGCCCCGGGTCTCCCCTCCCCTATGCGCCCAATTTCTGTGCTGGCGCAAAACCTTGGGGGAATACCCAGAGTGTTAATCCAGGTATTGTTTTCCCTACCTACCTGTCTACTAAAGGGAGGGGTGGCCAAAAGCTATGAAGGCATGCAAAACGCCTGTTTGCTATGTGGCCAAAAACACTAACCTAACCCACTGTCACAGCCCACCAACCCAGCTAAAATTGCAGGAAAAGGGTGGGACAGTGACACGCCCCCTACAGGTCCTACACACCCTACAGTGGCACCATCCTGGTGGGCGAGCGCTGGGCAACTGGCTCTAGCCCCCACGCAGGACTACCACTCCTACACGCACACTCTACTTGGCGTTGCGAAGAGGAAGTTCTCGAGGGTCCTAGCGACCCACCTGTGAAATGACAAGAGAACACAGCGCTGCTAAGCAACTGTGGCCTCAGAGGGGACGCCACAACGCGTTTCCCCTGCAAGGGCTTGGAGGGAAGGAGTGCTCTCGTGTGCAAGGCGCAGATGTCGATGAAGTCGGACTCCCTGCTCTGCCACAGGCGGAGCGGAGTTACTTGTTTGTGTGATCTGCGCCCCTGTTTAGCAGGGCATAAAAAAAATGCTGCTGCACCACTCACCCTACCTGCCCACCTGTAAAACAAAGGCAAATGAAAGGGCGTTTGCGGCGGAGGAACCAAGGCACACTCCAGGTATTATACCCTTCTCAGTGTGCCCTATAATACGCTGTCCGCAAACACGCTGCAGGGAGCAGCTACCCTTATCAAGCAAGCAAGCGTTAAGGGACTCCTCAGGTTCTCTTAAAGAACGTACCCAGGAGCCCCTGGGTAGCCTAAACAAGGTTTACCGTGCGCACTTCGCGTGGCCTACCCTTTAATGCGTGTGTGCATGCACGACTATGCACAATCACGTTGGGCAAACCTGCCCATCTCCACAACAATCTTGACTCCACCAGGGGGTGGCCCCGCCTGGGCGTACCTACCTTACCTACCGCTGGGAAGTGAAGCAAGGAGAGAAAACAAAAGGGGCGCGCGCGTAGAACGTTGCTATGCACTTGTGTGTATGACTAATCACCCTGATCTGACCGCTAATCATCTGCAATCTTTCTAATCAATCCCTCTACCGCGCCCTATCGTGGTTATCGTTGTTAACGCTGCTACACGACTCGTTCACGGAGACACGAGACGAGCAATGTGTATGCGGCATGCAAGACGAGCATACCTGTAGTTTATACCTGATTCATTGAAGTCTTTTCAATTGATTTTCGAATTCTTGAATTTTTGAAGCTTCTATTAGTGTGGGTGGAATCTGTATGTTTGTTTATTAATGTGTGTCTCGTCATTTTGAAGACTACGTGATACATACGTTTATAATTCCATTATTTTTCCATTTTCCGGCGCTTCGCTAGGAGCCGCTCCTGCGCGCCGCCATTTTATGCGTATGAATTTCTGGACTCAAAAAATCCAGAGATGACTATAATTTCTATAAAAATGTGCCTTTGATGCACAACTGGATTCTACTCAGGTGTGTCGTTTCAGAGAAATTCTACGCCGTCATTTGACGGATTTTGGTGTCGTCGCTTCGTTTTTGCGTGGATTCGTCCATAATTCTCCCATTCCTGCCTCTGCAGATACCCACGCACAGCCTCGCTGAGTAGGCCGTGTTCGGGCCGAAACGCAGGTGCCTGGAGAGACTGAGCAGAACCAAGACCCCACCAAGGGGCAAATTAATTTCTTTTTCGACTCCCTACGCCCTAAGACAGGTCACAGGTCGCCAGCAGGTTTACGAGAACCCATGCGAGTGTGTATAATGTGTCTTGCGTTTGGGTTGTGTCGACGCTGCGTCTTGGAGGAAGGGATGCATATGCACATGTTTGGCATGCTCCCAATCTAACCCAACCAAGCCACAGGAGCCCCGGCAGCGCCAAGAGCGCTGAGTCTTCTGTAGGAAACTGTACAATCAGAGCAGCAAAAGGACGCCAGCCATGGTGAGCGCCCTTTTTTCAGTGTGAGGGAGACTGTAGGTATTTTAAAGTAGATGTGGAAACCAAGGAAAGGCCAAGAAAAATTCCCTTTTTCCTAAAATGCGACAGTGGTGGCCACCACAGCACAAGGGGGGAGTAAGAAAAAGTGCTTTTCGATTGCTTAAGGACATACTCTAGTTGTATTAGAGATGCACTGAGCATCCATGCATTTTTATCTTAGTATTGGTCCAGCCAAAAGTGGTGAGAACACATTTTGACCTATGGAACCAAACACCCAATCCGGATATGGAGTGGACCCCTTAATCCCCTTTCAATCAGAAGTAAAACATCTTTTCCTGAGTTGACTGAGCACTGACATACCTAAGGTAGAGCCCATGAATTTATCTATGTTTTTCCATGAATACTTATCTGCCCTAGTGGTATGCACCATAGGGGGTTAGGCACCTCTTTTTGAGAGGTCCTGGGTTCAATTCCTGGTCAGCCTAACTAAGTAGGAAGATCCCATGTGACATGGCAGTGACCTCATCGCCACATACCATGCCACCTCAGCACATATGGGACCCAAAACAAAGAGTGCACATCTCCTAAGATGGCACTATGGAGAGAGAGTGATCCTGAGGCAGTTTTCTAACTCTTTTCCCAAAACATTTCAGCTATCTCTGTGAATATGCATTCATTTGTATCCTGAGTTGCAGTTTCTGTGAATATCTAATCATTTTTCACTGTTTACACTGCAGCCCTTCATGCTTTGATCCTGAATTACCTTCTCCTTGCATACTATTGGCTTGGGCTATCCTGGATTGAGTTGGCTTTACTGTATTTCAACAAACAAAAGCTTTTCATCATCCAAAACCAGCAGCAGGACACCCTACAGCAACAACAAGCAGCAGAAGAAGCAAAAACACAGTGCTGAAAACACTATAAACTTTTCTCCATAGCACAACCCCATCGATCTCCAATAGAAGCGATAGGCGTCATTGAGGTATCGCGAACAATGGAGCTGCATCATATGCTGCTCCTTACTCGCGAACAATTCCAACTGAACGTCATTCACGTCTACCTGTATGGCGGCCAGTCCATTTTCCAAGACGGGCCGCACTAACTGATAGTTTCCAGTTCGATGAGACCGGTTCAGGAAGCGCTTTTCGTCCTGCCAGCTCCGGAGGGACAGAGAAATGGCCACTGCCAAAGTCGCAGTGTAGGGCATAGGGACGTTGCAAAGACACCAGGCTCACCTCCAGGTTACGGCGCAGGAAATCTGTGCCGATAACAATGTCAAAGGCGTCGGTGCCAAACACTTTGCAGTGCTGAGTCACCTGTTCATCGCCCAGACAGACATTCACATTGAACCCTCCAAGAAAATGGATGATTCTCCCATCCCCTACCCTTATGGCCACGGTTTTGGTTTTCTGGATCTTGACTTGTTTCAGCAATCTGCGGGCCACGATGAAAGGTGTGGCGCCCCTGTCCAAGACCGCTTTGTAAACCTGATCACCTACTTTGACAGTGATCCAGAACACCCAATCCCCATCCTCGGAGCCGCCCCCCTATCCCTTTTTAGGAAACTTCACGTCCACCCCGGCAGCCTGCAGGCACTTGAAGTGCCAGTTGAGCTTGCGCCTCTTGGCGTTCTCGTTCTTTTCGGCCCGACCAGCGCTAGGGATGGAGGGGACAGTCCGCTTTTCACCCAGTTGCTCGCCCTTAGGTGTGGGGTTGGGTGCTCCTCTTCCAACAGTTGGGGGGGGGCTGAGGACCTTCGTCCTCCACCAGGGTTACCCTTAACGGGAAATCCCCCAGGGTTCTGGCCTCCCCCCTCAGGTTTACCCTTGCCCTCTTCGCTTTCTTCAGTTTCTCGGACTGGCGGCTTTCTATGTGGCATTCATCTTCATAATGCCGACGTTTGCCGCAGAATCCGCACGTTATCGTGCAGCGGAAATGGTCTTGGTGCTTCACCTCCTGACCATCTTTAGTTTTCTGCATGCGCCGGAGTCGCAGCATGCAAGCACTTCGCCCATCAAAGTTGGGCGCGTGGCAGGGTCCCCCCTTATCGTGCGTAGGACGACAGTAGAAAAGATTAGGGGCCCCTTTACCCTTGGAGGAAGAGGTCTCGGTCATATATTTCAGCTGCCCAACACGGCCCTTCCCAGGGTTAGGGTGGGGTCGAGGTGACCTGCTTCGACGGCTCTTCTCAGCATGGGTCTCGGTCCGCATATGTTTACGCAGGTACTTGTCGATGTGGGAGTCATTCTCCCTCTCCATGGCCAACTCGATGAGCAGATCGACCAGGTCTTCATAGGAGTGCGTCCGAGCTTTTCTCTCCGACGTCTCCCTGCAGTCATCCCAAGTCTTGGGAGGAATCTTCCCTACCAGTCATAGGTGAGGGTCTGTGGGCCCATATAACGTGGGGTTCATGCGTCCCGTGAGCTTTTCCAGCTGCGCCACAAATTCTGAGATACGGGCAGTTCTAGGGAATTCTGGGAGTGGAGGCAAGTCTTCAATCTCAGTACGGACACTCAGGTCCGTGTCATCAACTGGGTGCATCTGTTCCAGTCTCTTCAGGAAGTTCGCCCAGTTGGAGCTCTTCCTGAATGCGGTTTTCACTTGCCGCTGGAGAAATTTCTTTTTGCACGACTTCTTGATGAGTGTGGACTCAGTCCTGACGTCAGCATGTTGCTGATCTGTGAGCAGTAAAAATTCAGAGAACTCCTCAGCCCACTCGGGCAAGTTTTAGAGATCAAACTCAGGGAGTTCAATCTGAACGTTTGCCGTGTCGATGGCCTTTGTTCCCCTACCTGCTACACCTGGGTCACCTGTTCAACCTCAAGGGAGTGAGGGGTGCGTGGTGGCCAACGGCGCTAGTGCAGCTAGGCCACAGCTCTTCATCTCGGCCTCTGTGGTGTCACCTACACTACAGACAGGCAAGACCGTCACACAGGAGTGGAAAGGGCTAGAGGAGGTGTCCATGGGAAGACTGCGGATTCCTCTGCAGCTTTTCACATCCCTGGTCAAACCTTCCACACCAGGAGACATGGTAGGAGGGGGCTTCTTCAAATCGGAGAGCCCCAGTTGTGCTGCTGACAGTGCACTCACATCAGGGTCTTCATCACCTGCAGCCAGAACCCGGGAAAGCAGCTCCATGGTCTCATTGACACCCAGCTTAAGGGCTGCCATGTGTTGGGGCAAACCTTGCTCCAAGCATGAGGGTTTTGGAGATACCCGCCTTGGGGAGGATACTCGCTCCAGGTACTCAGGCTCCTTCGGCTCCTTCCAAGGTGTAGGTTCTCTTGAAATCCAGTAGCATTCCCACTCTGACCAATGGGCCGACACCGACGCATCCGATTCGCCGTAAGGTCCCTGGAATGTGTTGTGGCCCCAAGTAGCTCCGAACATCGGTCCCAAATCTGCATCTTTCCCTTTTCCTTTCCCTGCTGCTCTTCTCCAAGCTGTGACCTTGGCATTGGCCACTGCGAACCCTGGAATAGGCATGGTTTCGGACGGGGGCAATGAGGACAAGACAGAAGGTAAGGCGGCTGCCACGGGGTCTTTGTCTTCGAGGCGCTTGAGGTTTGCCTGCGTTAAGCTAGGCACCTCAGCGCCCGGACTGACTCCTTCTGTCTTCTCTTCCGCCCCTCTGGGTTCTGCATGTTCTCCCAGAGGACCGATATCAAGGGGTACACCACTTGAAGTTGAAGGTCCAGCCCTCAGATCACCAGTCGTTGATCTGTTGCTTGTGATCGGTACGGTGTTGGCAGACATCTCCGCAGCTCAGAATACAAGTGTTTCTTGGTGTTCTTCGTGTTTTGCTTTAGTCCTCAAGAGCCTTCCTCTGCTACCAGAAAAGATTTCTAGTTGTCCCACACTTGTGCTTGTTCCTTGTATTTGTGTAGAAAAACCTTGCTGATTTTTACCAAGTCAAAATGAGGTCCACACAGAGATAACGTAGAGCAAGTCCAGGCACCGGATCAAGGCAATAAGGATAAAACCTTTCTCAATCAAAACATGAGTACCAAAGAGCGGCTGCACGGATACAATGCAGGCTTAAATAGAATGCTTCAGTCACATATGGACGATACAAATGATTTTATAGAGAAACCTCACACACGTCTAGCCACAGGGATAGTCCCAAGCACCTCGTGTGCACCTTTTGACATGCAATAGAGTTGGTTAGGAATCTGGGGTAAGTAGGTTGGGCCAGACACAGGATATGGCTTGGCCAGCATGGCCAAGCAACTGGATTTAAAAACAGTTAAAAAGTGGACCCACAAAAAGTAGGTGACAGAACTTAGTTTAGGGGTCCTGAGGTGGGAGACCACTAGGCTTATCCTGCAAGGCCCAAGGCATGAAGTGCCTATTTTATTTCGGTATTACCTCCATGAAGGAAGATACCTCCGCTCACTTGAGTGGTGGGGGAAAACTTGACGAGGGGCTAGGGTTATAGCCCTAGTTACTTTGAAAAATGTAATTCAAACTTCAAAGAGAGTGTTAAAAATGATTAGTGTTAGTCTACACAACTTCCCAAAGTTCAGGAGAGGTTGGCCTGGATCAAGTACCCCAAGAAGACATGGTGGTGCCGTTTTCTTACTATAGTCCAAGGTAAAATCAGAGTATGTAACAACAAGAAAACCTGTGGACTATAGTATAGTGTCAGGGCTTGAGTGTACATAAGGCGGTTTCAACTGTTCTCAGAAAGTTCAGGAGCGGATCAGAGTGTGGTAGTGAATGCTCCTGTCTGACTTTATTCCATGCTTGCGGAAATGTTTGTTTTGTTTGTGCATTTCTGAAATGTGACAGTGATACACATAACCTGTTCCTTTGAGATCGTGTTATTGGTATATAGAATTTGCACGAGCCTTTGTAAAATTCAGAGAAAATACTGTTTATTGAAGGAGACTCAATAGCCTGGATAGACTTGGAGCGCAAGGCCACAGGGGTGCTCCGCCGGCCCGTAGGGAGCCATAAAAACCGACTGACAGCCACAAACACCCCCTGTACATACCACTGTGTGCATAATTGAAGCCAAATGAACCCACAGAGATGTGGACATATTTTGAAAAACCTCGTCAGACTTGTATGTTGCTGTAGACTGTAAATCATTTGTTTTTTAGGAGTTTTCAAAAGTGACATCGTCCATTTCGCTGACTGCAGTTGCTCCCCATTCTGCAGAGGACGTTGCACAAGAAGGTCCACAGAACACAGAATTTGCAGAGTGTTCACTGACAGTGTCGTGACGTGACGGCTCAGTAACCGAAGTGCCATTCCCACTGGAGGTTGCTTCTGACGGTTCGCTCTTTACAGATAGGGCTTGAGGAGAGCTTTACTTGGCGTGGCTTGACTCTTCTGAGCAAGAGGGAAAGGATCGTTGTAGGTGTTCAGGTGGGTGGACGCAAGGTGTGAAGGCTTAGCGAGTGAGCTAGGAATGTTGGCGTTTGCAGGAGGGCCCCAAGGATTTGTGACCTTTGTTGTTTGCTGCGGCAGTGACTGATATAGAATTCTAGAAGGATTAGTTGGCATACATGGTGGTGTGGAGCGGTCAGTGGGTCCCTTGGCTAGTGACTTTCGACTCTCTCTGCAAAGCTCGCAACGTAATTAAACGTGGAGGCCGCGGGTGCGAAACCAAATAGCGGTGGAATTGAGCATTACAAAGGAAAGCAAGCAATCCTTACAAGTGATATGGTAACCTGAACTTTGATCTGGATCTTCCAACACCTTGTTCTGAGGTCGTTTTCCTTTTTGAACCTTGATCCATTCTCCATTCGTGAGTGGTGTTGATGCTGTAGAGGAGATAGAGATGGGCGTTTCTCTATTTCTTTTGCAATATGTTCCAAGAATTTGACAACACAATTTTTGACTTGACCTCAAATTTTTCTCTGGTAATTCGGCTGTGAAGCTCTGGGACCTTGAGGCATGGGTCTCTCGGTGATAACGGAGAGTTCCTCTTGACTTCTTGTTGTGGGCGCTGCATGGCGGCAGTGGATCAGCTCGACGAGACCTGCGGAGACCTCAGGCTTCGTGGAATTCCTTCAAACTGTTCCTCAGACAAAGCGCGCTGCGACAAAATCGAGTTCCTGTCTGCAGAGAGGGGGCGTTGGTGTGTGATGGCCATGTGGACAGCCGTGTAATCGTTGGTATGATGGCGTAGACGCACCAGGTCATCTTCGTGTGGTTGTGCTTTTGCTTGAGTGAATTGAATTCTTGTTGCCGGAGACATCAGGCTATGTGAAACATCTTCAAAATGTTCTCAGGACGTGCAGCGCAAAGACGAAATTGGATTCTTCTCTGCAGAAAGGGAATTTGGTATGTTTCAGCGGTGCTGGCAGCTGTGTTATTGTTGCGGCAAACAACTTGGACGCACCAATTAATTTTCAAATGCTTTCGGTTTTGGCTTGAGTGAAATGGCTTGTCGTCGTTGAACTCGCAGGCAGGTAACAAGGCGGAGTGCAGGATTCAGCCGGTGAAAGTCTCTTTGCGTTAGAGTAGTCGCAGGCGTATGGTTGGTGAATGTAGGGAGTAGGAGCGTGTTTAAACCAACGGCGGCTTTGGTATTTGCAGAGATAGTGATGAGGGCAATCAGTAGGTTTAGCAGCGCTTTTGGAGGTCGCAAATACCGTTTTGGCGTCCATGGTGATCACAGTAGTGGGTTTTGCCGCAGATTGCCAAATTCTGCAGCTTGTGTACGGGACGTTGTTCTGCAGGAGCAGAAATCAGAAATCACCCCAAATCTTATCAACAGAGTGAAAAACAAGGAAGACGCCACCTTAATTTTCATTGTTGAAATTTTTTCGATTCTCCAGACATGGTGCGCGAGACCCAAGTGCTTAGGGTTCCACCGTATGGGTATGGGGACACTTTGAACTAGCAAAAGAACCTCTGTAAACGGGCATGGGACACTTTGCACTAGCCAAAAAACCCGACATATATGCGTAATAACACTTTGCATTGGCAGAAAGGCCTCCGTATACGGGCATGGGACACTTTGCACCAACTAAAAGACCCTCGTAAATGGGCATAGGGACACTTTGCACTCGCAAACAAACCCCCATCTATGGGCAGGGAGACACTTTGCACTGGCAGAAAGGCCGTCATACTTGAGAATGGAGACACTATGCGCCAGGAAAAAGGCTCCCATGTGTCAATCAGACTCTAATTAAACACTACCCAAAGGCCAGTTGACTAGTAACTAAAAACTGGTTTATTTTGGTGAAGAATGTTGTTTTAGTACATTATTTTCAGAAGTTGATTGCAAAAATGGCCAGTCTGTTGATGCTTGCCTCCTTTTACATGATATTCCCAATGCAGGTTCATAAAACACAACTTTGTTCCACGTGGCTGGTAAGGATTGAGCTCTGTATAATTCTCTACTACATGTTCACATATGTTTGTATGTTTATTAAACAGGTGTTGTTGAGTGTGGTTTGTTCATGATTCCTTGCGGGATGAATTCTGCAATTTTAGTACAAATCAAAAACCCAGCTGATTATTTCTTGGATGTTACCAATCACTGCATAGTTCTGCAACCTTAAATCAACTGAATACAATTTCTCCTCCGTGCCATGTTGTTTCCCCTGCTATTTGCGTTTGCATGCTAACACTTCCTTGTGGTCTTGTTCAATCCCTCCCCGCTATTTGCGTTTGCATGCTAACACTTCCTTGTGGTCTTGTTTAATCCCTTTCTGAAATCCATAGCCTGCAGACGAAACAAGAGCACTGCATAACCCTTGGGAACATCTTTGTATTCGAATGCTTCTACATTTTTATGTGTGCAGACTCTACTGCCCAACTGCAGTTGCTTCAGTATTCTGGTGCCCATTCACCCTACTCCCGCTGCCTCACTCCTGTGCTGTTGTGCTCGTGCCCAAGGCACGGGCACCCTCCCGCGTGCCATCAGTCGTGGCGGCTCGCATGACCTGGGTGTAGGCCGAATTTGTCAACGCTCCACCGTCTGTGGAATGCAGATAGGAAAGGGCAGCTCAGACATTGTTCAACTGCATCCAATTCGTACCCTCGGCTGTAACCGGACCAAAAGGGGCACATCCATACATCACCACCCGTCCGAAACAAGAAAAGAGGGTCTCAAGGGTGAACAAACAACAAAAGGAGAGATAAGAATTCTTCTGGGAGAATTGAGACACGCAGAAAACAACGAAGTTCAAGTTTTGTCCATTTTTTTATGCTACTGTGCACGTACATGCACCAAATTAAAAGGGAGAACTTTGTTTTTTGCGAGTTGAAACTTGTTGTTCAAATGCGGACCTACAAAAGCAAGCTGTCACCAAGTGCCAGGAAGCGCGCTTCCATAAAAAAAATTATAATGTCTTTTTTCTAAGTCGTCATCTGCCCATGGGCATTAGATGTCGAGTATCATTGTTCCTTTACTGAACCCTGGGTGAACGATAAATACTCAAAATGACAACTATCAAGCAAATGGCACAACCATGCAACCCAAGGCCTTCGCCAATCCATGCACAAATATTGGAAGACACAGATAACAATCAATGAACATCAATAAACAGCGATTCTCTTCCGAAAACAGGCATTGTTTTTCGAAAATAAACGTATAAACCGGTGTATTTTCCATTTGACTAGCGGCTAGAATAGCAGTTAATTAAATCCTGGGTAAGTGCATCCATACGCACTAGCCTACACCCGAGAGACATTCTATGATAGAAATACCGCATCTGAAGCAGGCAAAAAATAGTAAAAATAGTAGTCACCTGTCCAAATCGCTAGTTGGTCGGCAAAGTATGGATCGCCAAAATGTGGGTTGGTGTCGCAAAGCAATATCAATGGGTGAGAAAAAGCTCCCCATACAGCACTTCCGATCACTACAACTAACAAGCAGCAGTACAGACAAACACGGCACACCCTCTGGTCTTGTCCGCTAACACCTCTGCTTCGGGTCTCACTGGATCAGACATGCATGCTAACATCTCCTCGCGGGTGCTTATTTGCCCATGTCGCATGGTTTTAACTGCTCCTCCAGCCCCACAGACCAGGATACAGGCATCTCATGTGCTCTGAGTGCTACAAGTAGCACTGGTGTACACAGAGTATAGTGGAATCCACCTGGGTGCTCTCACACCACTTTTTGCTTTTGCAAATTTGCCGTATATCATAACACATCTTGTGTTCAGACATCAGGCTACCGCCATAGCCTGCAGCAACGCGAAGACGCTTCCTCCCTATTTTGACAGACACAGAAGCCGTCCTCGCATCCTCATTCTTGTTAAGAGAAACAACACCAACAGAGGCGCTAGCGGTGCATCCTTGGCAAGTGACTGGTCTCGGGCATAAAACCACCCCCAAAATGGGGGATAAAACCACAGCGGTGGTTTTACGCCCAGTTTTCAGGTGTGTAACCGGTTCTGGTGATTAACCGATTAATCAATTAATCGGCGATTATTGTCCAAAACTTTTCAAAAGTTGCATCCAGCCGGTTATTTTCAAGAAAAACGTGCTATCGCATCGCTTATTTAATCAGAAAATCTGCTGCCAAAGCAGCCGCAAACACCGCGCAGCACAGCACCAGAACTACGTGACAAAAAGTTACGGCCAGCAGGAATCTGAACATGTGTCCCATGCTCTCATGCTGCCATGCATTTCCACTCAGCTAGCTTCAGCCTTGACCACTGTTGCAGGCAACCTGTCACAACAGGATATCATCTTCTTCCAGGAGAGTCTGCAAAAACCAATGGTGCCCCGTTGTAATGCCACGGGCCACCATCGGGCGGTGATCGTCTCTAATGCATCGCCCAACAACGAACACGGAGCCTGCTCATCCTTATGCGGCCGCCTCCGCCCTTTTGTTATTCCCCTCCCCCCCCAAGACAAATATGGCTTAGATGTTGCTGCCCTTCTTCGCCTCGCCGCCCCCCCCCCCCATCCTGGTAGCTAGGGCTTATGCACCTCACAAGTCCTCCCCCGCGCAGACAGACCGCTATCGAAACATCATCCAGGACAAACTTCATTCCCTGCTCCTGTCTTACCCGCACAACGTGCTGGGAGGCGACTTTACCACCATGATCACTCCATCATTTGACGGGGATAACATACACAGCAGGCAAGCATGGGACTGGCTTGCGCGCAAGGTCACCGTCAGCCCCCCAACCCTCATTGCTTTGTACCGGCGCTTCCATCCGCATCAACGGGCATACACTAGGTACCCTGAAGCGCACCATTGTAGCGAGTCTCGGGTTGAGAAGATATTCTATTCTCCCCCAACCGCGTCCTTCCTCACCCCTCAGTCGGAGAAAAGGTTTCTGGTTTGCTCTCACTTGTGTTTGTTCCTTGTATATGTTTTTGAAAACCTTGCTGATTTTCCACAACTCAAAATGAAGTCCACACAGAGGTAATGTAGAGCAAGTCCAGGAACCGGATCAATCAAATCAGGATAAGTCCTTCCACAATCAAAACATGCGTAACAAAGAGGGGCTGCAGATAGACAAATGTACATCTAAATACAAAGCTCTAATGGTTTATAAACAAAATAGATGATTTTAATTGAAACCTGGCATGACTCAGGCCGTCAAAATAGCACCAAGCACTTCATGTGCACTCTTTTGGATGAACGAAGTTGGTTAGGAATCTCGGGCAGTGGAGTTAGGCCAGACACAGGATACGGCTTGGCCAAGTAACTGAATTCAGAAACAGTTACAAAGTTGAAAAAAATATATTTCTATCAAGGTCGCTACAGTTCCGCTGATTGAGTTGCAGATTTAGACAGTACAGTGCCAGACAGAGGACAGTACAGTGCCAGACAGATCGCGTCGTCTTCGAGCCGTGATCAGTGCGGATGGTGCGTCATTCAATTCTTTCAATCAATTCAATTCTGTCACGTAATCATATTGGTGCTGTTTAAAGATCGTGATTGGTTAGTTTAGGCTGTATTGCAGCCAGCGGTGCCGTCGCCCGAACATGCGAATGTAAGGATTCATTAGGTTTGATTCTGATTGAACATTTATCCTCTTCAATTGATTAGTTCGCTTTCGAGGTGGGAATCGTAGATTCATGATGCTGCACCACTATTTTGCTTTGTCGCTTTCCATGTGTTGCATTCACATACTTTCATTACACTCATTGCATTGTTATGCATTCATTCCATTCAAGCATGTGTTGTTTGTTTACTGTTGTTTGCATTTGGGTTGTTACACATAGTGATGTCCATTGCATGGTTTATTATTGTTTAGTTACAGGCAAGGATAAAGGTAATGCAAGCATGATATTGCGTTCGGTGTCACACGTCTCCCATGCTTTGTTTAGCATGGAGCCGTGGTGAGCCCGGTTCCGTCCATGGGGGTAGAGCCGTAAGTATCTTGAATGCCTTGGCCACCACGACCCGCCGCCGTGGAGAAACAGAAATGGTGGGGCCTTGGCAACGGCACGGGGGCCCCACATCGTCAACAAGGACTCGGACGTACACGTGGTGATTTCCTTTGTATCCTCCTTGCTTCGCCTTTACTTGCTCGTAGTTTTGTTTGTTGTGTTTGCGGGTATGACCCTAGGTGTATTTTGAATTGAAATATTTTTATGCAAAAAATCATATAAATTGTTTTAGATAAATTTTTGCCCGTGTGCACCCCTCCCAAAAATTACATATTTTTATGAGCCCATTTTCCAATCTTTGTTTTGTAGGTTTTGCTAGCGATTGAGTAGTTGAAATATAAGCATTTTGGGGATATTCTATAGCAAGTCATACCTTACTACGGAGTCGAGTAGTTCTCTTTTTCGTTGTGGTAGCAGAGTCTTTTCCTAATTTTGTGGCTAGGCAACAAATTTTGGGACTTTCTTGCGCCGACTCTGGAAATGCTCTTTTCGAGCAAGGGATTCTTGCTTTGCCATGGGTTGTTGAGTCTTGCTTTGCTTCCCTTTCATTCTTCCTCACGGACTACCGGGCGCTTGCGCTTGGGCGCCCTTTAAAAGTAAAAACAAAGCCGCACTTCCGCTTGGGTGCTGCAAGAAATGCAAGCATGCCCCTTTGACACTTTGGACATCGCCAAGAGTTGCCAAGGACCGGTGGAGTTGACCAGGCCCCTTGGTGACTAGCCCCGGGGATTCCCAAGCCCCATGGGTCGTGTTTTCTTGTGTCTCGGTTTCCCATAGGATGTTAAACATTTTTGGGAAAATTTTATCCCGTAAATTTTTGTTCCGTTGTGTCCTTGCTTGTCTTGGTTTCCTTGTTTTCCATCACCCCATCGACAACGAAGTCTTCGACACCACTATCTCCAACGCTTCATGCTTCACCAAGGGAACGTTCGGTGTTTGCAAGCTTTTGGGTGAGAACTTGGGCATTGGGTACAGTACCGTGACCACCATTCACTCCTACAATGGAGACAAGATGATCTTGGACGGCCGTCACTCTGATTTACTCCCTGACCGTGTTGGAGCTATGAACATCGTGTCCAACTTCATAGAAGTCACCGAAGCCTTCGTTCTCCTGCTGCCTTAGTCGGGGGGCGAGTTGAACGGTATCGCTCCCCATGTTCCTACTCGCAATGTGGGCGTCATAGACTTGGTTGCAAAGACCCTCACGAAGACCGACGAGCAGGCCGATATGAGCAATGACTCATCCTCCTCCGCGCCATCGCCCTTGCCTTGCTGCTGGGCATGACGCCTCTTCAGGCCATGTGGCCAAAGAGAGAATTTGTGTGTGTACGGGCACGGGTGTGAGAATGTGGGCTGGAATGCCACTTCTCGGTGCGTGCGTGGATATCTGCTGGCACGTGAGGAGTACACTCGTGTGTGGAGGAGTTTGCGTTCACTCTTGCGTAGGTGAGTACGAGCAAGCCTCGAGTCCACAGGTGTATTTTGATTAGATGATGCACAGTTCTTGCGATGATACGCATGTAGTTAGCTTTACTACCGTATACCTAGAACTCAAGGTAAGATACAACCCGATGTACCTGGATGGCTGTTAGACGCCATATTCACAAATTTAGGACTGTATGTGCATTGTATGATTTTGAGGAATAATGGATGCCTACAGTCGTCCTATGTTTGTACTTGGTTTAGTTACATTGCCTATGTTGAGTACGCTGTCTTACCAGTCAAGTTCCTTACCTAGTCCCATCAGTGTACTAGTGTATATTGACTTGGTATATGTTTTTTTTTATGCGTCTGCCTTTATGTACCGTCGCTACCGTCCAGGTTGCCCTCACCTTGGTTTGCCGTGTCGGTGGATTTGGTTATTCGTTTTGCTTTCTTGTTTACTGTGGTCCAGACCAACCCCGGGTGTGGGTTCGCTTGGAAATTCAGCCGAGAGCCTTATTCAGCTTACTTTGCGTAGCGTTGGGTGATCGGAGACCGTTTGCTTGTGTCCTAGTGCAATCAGCAATTTCCAGTTCACACCGAAAAGGTTTAGCCTTCGGAGGATCCACTGGCCATCCATTTACGATTGACAGGTGTTTGATTATGCACTGGACAGAGCACGGTGCTTGTTTCCGCAGGCGCCCCTAAAAACACAGTGCGGTTCCCTGGCGCAGCCGCTGGCTATTATGACGACCGGTACAGGACCATGTGGACGCTGCCCATGTTTGCCTGCACTGATGCCAGCCAGGTCCATCTGCACTGATGCCAGCCAGGTCCATCTGCACTGATGCCAGCCAGGTCTGCCTGCACTGATGCTGCCCAAGTTCGCCTGCACTGACGCCAGCGACGGGCGCGTGCACTGACGCCAACGAAGATCGCCTGCACTGAGGCCAGCCAGGCGCTGCACGAGGCCAACTATGGCTGCAAGGCCTACCCTCAGTGCTGCATCTGATTAGCTGCCTATGACTCCGTCAAGCAGGTGCAGGTGATGTCTTTCTTGGTTCGGAAGCCTGGTCTGGCTGCTGCCACTTCGTCCTGCCCTCCTGCTGGGCGATGGCTGGCACCACAGGCGAGAAGGACTTGAAGGTCTGGGGCCCCATGGCCAACAAGAGGGCAACCTGACCATCAGGTGCTCAGTGCACGTGTGTCCCCCAGAGGACAACATGGACTCCGGCGAGAATCCCAGGGGACCATGCGTCACCCGGACACCCCTGTGGGTTAGCCCAGGCACCCCTGCCAGACCCTGCCTTTTTTCTGGCTAAAATTTTGGGGGCCCTTTGCCCTCATTTTGGGCTGCCAAATTCGGCAAGCCAGTTAAAGGGAATTTCCTTCCCCTACGATAGGTAACGCCAAGCGAGAGGGGCGGGGGGTTAGGAAAAATCAGCTCTCCGGCTCACATTCTCTGTGCCAGGAGACCCCCCCCTTCATACACTCGGTGCTTGCGTGGGCGCTTCGCTTGGGCGTCAATCAATCAAGTGTGCCTGATTCTAACCCTGCGCTTCTTTCGTTCCTGCTTCTGTTCCCCTCTCTCATTTCATCAAGGCTGGATTCTTCATGAAGGAATATTCTGTGGGTAACGTGTGCCCTGACGGAGAGCAGCGTGCTTGCTCTGGTTTGGTCACATTCATTTGCAGCTGTAGTAATGCCGAATGCACCTTGCGTCATTGATGTTTCTGTATCCCTTTCCTGCCCCAGATCCTGGTAACAGACATTCCCTTGTTAGCTGTGAACGCAGGAGGTTAAAGGCTTTACATCAAGGCATTTCCAGGTTGTATGACACTGCTCAACAGGGTTGGTGCTCCAGTATCTGCGATCCTTTGCCAACCTTCGCCTGTGTACGCCCTGTCACTTGAGCATGCTGGGAAACCGATGTCAGTGCCAGTAATGAAGATAGTCTGGTGCTCGAGAAGCTTCCATTCCTGGTTCACTTACAAAGTCCATCGAGGCTCAGCAGCTGCCGGCCGTGAAGCAGGGTGCCCATTTTTCTTTCTAGTTCTGAGAGAGGGTACTGGAGGAGATTCTGGGGTAACTGCAAGTATCGAAGGTGTTGATGTCTATGTAGGAGGTTGACCTGTGTCCATCCCATAGTCCATAGAGTGTGTGCCACTGTGAGTGCCACCGAGTGTGACCAGAGGAACCGGTATTACCACGAGGGTGTAGATCACCCACCGAGCAAAAATCAGTATAGCAGCTGTATAGCAGCTCAGGAGTGAGTTACTGTTTTTAGAAAAAGGTCCGCTGCAGCCCAGGTTGATGTAGTTACGGTGTATTACGCGTACGTTTACTTAGGAGTGATACTTAGAGGATATGACCTGATCCGTGAGATAGGGAGTATCCTATGTAAATGAGAACTCCTTGTGATGTAACGTACTATGACGGAGATACAGATATAGATTTACTAGCTGAATTTTAGGTAACGGGCGGTTATGACTCAGGTGAATACACACAGTGAGATGAACAGTAACCAGCTAGTTTGTCTGGTGATGGTAGTCTGTAGGATACAGAGTGCCCCGTGTTATGTCCGTGGTGTGCTGATGCGCGGTTGTATAGGAGGTGTAGAGGTGAACAGATTTATTGCTCGTGTACTGCTGTGAGTGCGATGCAGTTACATTGATACCCCGTTGTCAGCCCTGAGGTGGCAAATACAGGTCTTGCCGATTTGAGGCCAGAGGGATGTTTGAGGCGACACTCTGATGGTGTCGGTCTCACCGTGCTGGCAATTGTTTGCTTGTGTCTACGTATGCCAGCCAGGGTGTGTGTGTGCGTGAGTACCTGTGCGCGTGTGTTCTGCGTCACGAGAGGTACCCAGAGCAAACACCCCCGCAAGACATTGGCTTCCCCTGTGGGGGGGAGATTTCGCTGTGATTGTGTAGTGTTGTTTTGAACCTGTTAGTTTAGTTGCAAGTCAGCGAGTGCTTCTTGTTGGATAGGTGTCTCCCATTTTTCTGCCTTTCTGCAATCAGCCAGTCTTTCAGTCGATCTGCCTGTCTGTGTCTTGGTTGTGGTTGATTGTTTGTCGTTGACCTGATCCCGTCGTTTCGGTTGCAGCACCAGGCGATACGCCACACTAACCCATAGTTGACCCATGTCATACAGCCATCTGCATCTCAATGGGCAATTGGCCTGTTTGGTTTATGGCCCTGTTAGCTGGCGCCAACCGGAGACAGGCAGTTGTACCCGTGGTGGCAGTGACCGAGAGCCAGTCTGAGCGACCGCTGTATCCGAGTCAGCTGGCCAACCCGTTAGCCTGCACTCTGCAGGACCGCGCGACCTCGTTCTCTCTGCCTGATGCCTTGTTGGCTGGAATGCCAGTGGCGAGTTCGCTGCGGCATTCTCCACGGTGTCAGTGCATGGAGACGTCGTTGCCTCTCGTGCAGTGGTATTGAAGTGGTATCAAGTTTCAATTTTAGTTGCATGTATAGTGTTTTGTACCAGCTTACTTGCGTGTCGTTGGCACAAAAATCAGTGTCGTTCTCGCCTGTGTCTGCGGGTATTGTGAGGGAGTACCTAGTTATGTATTAATCATTCGTGACCCTGAGGATGGTCATGCCCTCAGGGTAAGGCAGTCTGTGGCAAGGACTGGAGGAATGACGACCCTTCCCCGTACCTGAGTCCGGAAGAAGCCAGAGATTTGGTTTACTGTCTGTACCTTCGTCTGATACGAGGATAGCTGGTAACTGCCTAGTGTGATGCAGGTAGTATGACAGTTGACTGTAATAGAAGTCCAGAGGTCAGTGATACCATACAGGTGACTGAGTTTACTAGTTCGTATGCGAGAGATGAACTTTGGGTTGATGGTAATACCCCTAGTCACCCCGATGATTACGGTCATAGCCGTGTCTACTGAAGCTATTCAGGAATGTAACAGAAGCTACACGGTTAGTTCTACTGTGATGTACTGCGTGTTCACCTGGAGTGTCAGTCGCTGTGGCACTAATGTAACTCAGTGGCACCTTAGGACGGTCTGAGCTCTAGGAGTCGAAAGTCTGTAGTCTGTAGTCTGATGCTGCCGCACCCCAGTGTGACGTTCTTCTGTGTATTGTCTTCCGTCTGTAGGGCCCAGCTATGGCATTGGGGAAGAGACAATTATTTCTAATCCTAAACAGGTGTTGATTGGAGGAGGCCTCTCTGTTTTCTTGGCTCCTTGTGTTGATGTTTCATGCAGAAAATACCTTCTTTGTTGTCCCCCTTAAACCTAGCTGTGGGTGATTGGCTGGTTTGGTGTGACCTCAGGCCCGTCCTTGTGCCGCAGGGCTGAAAGTCTGACGGGGTGTAGTGACGACAGTTTTTCTCTCCTCTGTGTCACTCTCCGTATTTCTATTTTTTTCCCCAACCATGGGCAGGTTGGCCCTCCGTCAGGAGTGGGAAGCCCTGGCGACACCCCCGCTATATGGGGTAGATTGGTTTCGTGTTGGGAAACGTTTGTTTATCTGTGGGTTACAGGAGTTGCTGTGTTGCCTGCTTTTCTGAATCACTCTGTTCTAGACCCTGTAGTGGTACTGTCGGTACAATGGGCAGATGGGTGGTATAGCAGTTCTGATGTGTATGAGTGAGTCTGCTGTTACCATTGAAGGAGCTGTGTATGATTCTGCCCTGTGGCTGCTGTGATATGACCTTCTGTGGTTAGCCGACGAGGCATTTTATTGGTAGCACCCTGGAAGCGGGTTTCAAGGCCCAGGCGTAGTGTACCAGACACTGAGACAGGCTCCAGAGGGGAGCACTGTCGCCACTACTCTGAAATTGCAATTGCGACTGACTACTTCGTGTAGCTGAAGTACATGATACCCCGGTGAGTACCCGCAGACTGAGTCTCTGTGACCCTGGGTGGACTAGTACTCGTACGGTGTGAGCTTATATGGGATATCCCATAGGCCATACTAAAGCACCACCTATGTTACAGATGCCTGCGTTGCCAACTTGGGAGACCACTAGGTGAGTGAAGACAGCCTACTATGTACTTGAGTATATTGGCTGTAACGCCAGTACAGGAAACCCGTGTGTAAAGCAACATCAATGTTGTGGCCGCGGGTGCTGTACTGTGTATTATTACAGGAGTATTGTACGAGTAACCCTGAGTGTCACAGAAGCCGCCTTTAGGTGAGTAACCTCTGGACTCTAGTGAGCATAGATGACTTTACTGTATTGCTATAGCTTAGCCTTAGTCAGCCAGACAGATATACCCTTAGGCCTGCAAGACAGCCTACTGCAGGTAGTCTGGTTATAGCGCTGTGAGAGCATGACTGAGTAGCAGCCGGACTGAGTAGCAGCTTGTAGTGAATTTGAGGTAGAGTGTATGTGTAAACATAGAGGTAAGTTTGCCGCACTCAGTGGCTTTAAAGCTGATTTCCTGTCTAGGAGAATGATAGGGATGGGCTAGGGCAACAGCAGGAAGGGACGTACTGACCTGGGGGACCTATAGGGAGAAAACAACCCCTTTACCGAACATGTGCGTGGAGTTGCGACCACTGCACCTCGGGGGGTATGACTCTGCAGGTCATGTATTCCGCCAACGGTCTCCAGGCAACTCAGTAGAACCCACCTGCCCCTAGCCAGCCTTCTGCAGATGATCAGCAGTAGTGACTTGTAAGTTAATCTGCAGTGTACTGAAGAGGTACGGTCGTACTTGGTTTGTAAACTGAGGGTCTGTAAAGGCCATCCTCTGCACTTTCGTGCCAGACAGTCACCAGTGGGTCGTCAATAGAGTCTGTTTTCATCCGGATGTAGGTTCCCGTTGAGAGTGTCTTGGGATTTTCTGGAATTTGCTTTCATGGAACCTCTGTCTTCAGCTGTCGTGTCTGAGGTTACCATCATCCGTCCTGCAGTGTTCTGTTTGTTGGACCTTTGTGTGTCCAATTTTTCTTTCAGAGATACTGCCCAAGGTCTGGACTCCCTGATGGCTGTGCGACAGTGCGCTGCTAAAAGCAGTGCAGGGTGAGCTAACAGAGAGTATCGCAAGCCAACGGTCAGTTGTGAGGTACGCGTGGAGCCGGGTTGCTGCTGGTGCCTCGTGGAGGCCGACGTGGACTGATTGGGCTGTCAACCATCTCGAGTGTGTAGAGTAAGGGACCATTATTTTCTGTGAGACCAGTTTGGCAGCGGTGGCAGTGTTTGTCAATGCGATCACCTTCCTCGGTGTTTCAGAAGTCTTTGCCTGTGTTAGCCCCGCTTTTGAAGTGTTTTGACAAGTGCGTACCCCCCCCTGGGGTATATACTTGACAGATGTTTCTCATATGTGTGCAGTGCATAACCCTATGTCGGTAGAAGTCGGTGGACTTGACAGCAAAGTTCTCGTGCCGGATGCTCCTGTCTATGCCCCCCGCCATCCGTCTGTTCTCAGGTCCGCCGAGTGTACCCAGCCCTCCTGGGAGCAATCCTCGACTAACTGTGGCGCCCAGACTAGCTCCGAAGTGCCCAGAGCTGGCGGACCGCGGATCGCCAAACAAAAGTGTCAGCTGACGTTCTCAGAATTGGTTCTGTATCGGAATTGGTTTGTAGGCCCTGCAGTGTCCCCCTCTTTGCGCAAGCACGGCCTTGTCTCAGCACAGGGCCCCTCGTCTGACTGTCAATTTCCTGCGCAGGTCTTTGTGGTCAAGAATGCATGACAACATGTTTGTGAGGCAGATGTAGTGGGACTGAGGGGCCAGGTCATGCCTGTGAAGAGTTGTTGCTGCTCAGCACAGCATTACAATTGCAGACTGGTTCGTTTTGATGTTTCCTGATCCTGTGACATACAACATTGTAGTCATGTCACTGTCCGCACGCAGTATTGTGCTGCGTAAGCTGTGTCCAGTCGACGTCAGCTGGCACCTTGGAACTGAGCACTATTCAGCGGGCCAGTATGACTAAACTGGAAGCGGACCCAGTACTACAGTTTTCTCACAGCAGATGGGTTATCAGTGCACGTCCTATGACTCAACTGACTCGAAGTTCACCACTGCGGTAACAGGCCCGGCGACACCTTCCTGGTGTGCCACCAGTGTCCAGACCCCCGACCTGGCTGGAGGGTGTCTGTACGCCCACAGCCAATGAGGGCGCCCCAGGGCGAGGCGATGACACTGGGTTCCCCCCGGGGGTGGAGGCTGGCCAGGGCTGTGGCTCCACGGCGTACAACTGGCAGAACTGACGTCTGTTGTCTGTTGCCTGACATCTGCCTGTTGTCTGACGTCTGTTGTCTGTTGCCTGACGTCTGCCTGTTGTTTGATGTCTGTTGTCTGTTGCCCGTTGCCTGACGTCTGCCTGTCGCCTGACGTCTGCCTGTTGCCTGACGTCTGTTGTCTGTTGCCTGGTCCCTGACGTCAGTTTACTTTCAGTGCAGACCTAGAAGGACAGGATGCAGCCCCAGTGAACAAATGAAAAATGGTACAGGTTGCACATGTGTTCTCGCTTCAGCAAAAAAAAAAACATGTTTCGCAGAGTATTGGAGCAAGTTGGTTTCCGAGCCGCCAGCTGGTGGTACCAGACTTCTTTGCAGGTAGCGTGTTCTGCAACTGCGCAGCGGTTGGGAATACAGCCTACGAAAGAATCGGTGTGCAGGCCCATGTTTCCAACTCCGTCCGTGGAAGGATGGTTGATGCCACTCGCGGACAGGGCTCCGACATGGTCCTCTACTCAGGATTCACCACTGGCGCATCCAAAGGTAACACAGTTTGCTCTCTGTACGCACCCATCACATGGCAGGTTGACTGCAAGTGCCGGCCCGTCTCCGCCTCATCCTTTGACAAGATGTGCGCTGATATGAAGGCAGAGCGTGATGATATGTCAGTCCTCAGTCAGCTGTCTGTACAGTCTGTTATGTCTGGTCAGGGTGGTCTGTCGAATTATGTGGTGTAGCGGCCCTGTAGACATCCCCACTTTCAGTGTAGAGTCTGGGGGGGAGTTGAAAAAAAAACATTTCTATCAAGGTCGCTACAGTTCTGCTGATTGAGTTGCAGATTTAGACAGTACAGTGCCAGACAGAGGACAGTACAGTGCCAGACAGATCGCGTCGTCTTCGAGCCGCGATCAGTGCGGATGTTGCGTCATTCAATTCTTTCAATCAATTCAATTCTGTCACGTAATCATATTGGTGCTGTCTCAAGATCGTGATTGGTTAGTTTAGGCTGTGTTGCAGCCAGCGGTGCCGTCGCCCGAACATGCGAATGTAAGGATTCATTAGGTTTGATTCTGATTGAACATTTATCCTCTTCAATTAATTAGTTCGATTTCGAGGTGGGAATCGTAGATTCATGATGGTGCACCACTATTTTGCTTTGTCGCTTTCCATGTGGTGCATTCACATACTTTCATTGCACTCATTGCATTGTTATGCATTCATTCCATTCAAGCATGTGTTGTTTGTTTACTGTTGTTTGGATTTGGGTTGTTACACGTAGTGATGTCCATTGCATGGTTTACTTTTGTTTAGTTACAGGCAAGGATAAAGGTAATGCAAGCATGATATTGGGTTTGGTGTCACACGTCTCCCATGCTTTGTTTAGCATGGAGCCGTGGTGAGCCCGGTTCCGTCCATTGGGGTAGAGCCGTAAGGATCTTGAATGCCTTGGCCACCACGACCCGCCGCCGTGGAGAAACAGAAATGGTGGGCCCTTGGCAACGGCACGGGGGCCCCACATCATCAACAATGACTCGGACGTACACGTGGTGATTTCCTTTGTATCCTCCTTGCTTAGCCTTTACTTGCTCGTAGTTTTGTTTGTTGTGTTTGCGGGCATGACCCTAGGTATATTTTGAATTGAAATATTTTTATGCAAACAATCATATAAATTGTTTTAGATAAATTTTTGCTCGTGTGCATCCATCCCAAAAATTACGTAGTTTTATGAGCCAATTTTGCAATCTTTGTTTTGTACGTTTTGCTAACCATTGAGTAGTTGAAATATAAGCATTTTTGGGATATTCTATAGCAAGTCATACCTTACTACGGAGTCGAGTAGTTCTCCCTTTCTTTGTTACAAAGTAGAAGCACAATGAGTGGTAGAATCAATTGAGTATAGGGGCCAAGAGGTGGGGGACCACTAGGCTTAACCTACAAGGCCTTAGGCATGAAGTGCCTACTTTATTTCGGTATAAGCTTCATGAAGGAAGATACCTCCGCTCAGCTGAGTGGTAGGGGTCAACTTCATGGGGGGCTAGGGTTATAACCCTAGTTACTTTGAAACGTGTACTTCAAACTTCAAAAGAAAGACAACAATGATTGAGTTAGTCTCAACATCAACAAAAGGTTTCTAAGGAGGAGGCTCAGCCTGGATCACGTCCCCCAAGAAACACATGGCAGTGACTTTTTCGTACTCCCCCCTGGAGTAGTAGTTGATCAAGCTAGTGGAACCAAGGAAAAAGGCTCAAACTTCTGCAAAATTACCTCAGAAAGTGCACTCAGCCAGCCAAAGACACTCTCATCAGTTCATAGAAGCCTATCACACTGTAGGTCCCCTTGAAAAACAGTGTAATGTATCGTCAATGATGTCCCTTCGAAGGGGCATACCTCAAAAGTCGCGAGCGTGCGGTGAAAACGTTTGGTAACAATTTCGGGGGTAGTGGGGTTGAAACCCAGGACTCCCTCCCAAGAGCACACATGCTTGCCCAATAGGGTACAGTCGAACACTCTAATGCGAACGGCGATCGCTGTATAAGCAGCGTTTCAGTAAACGTCCTGACCAAGGGCCAGGGCGGAGCAATACTCCCAATGGAGGACACAAAACTCCAGGAGCTGAAGAAAATAGAAAATGGAACCAACAGGGAGTGAATCCTGTGGTGTAGCTAAAGGGATAGCGATTTAAGAAGTCCAATCGCCAAAAATTGATGAAAAGACGTTAGAAATTGTCAATCTTAGGCCAAAGCTATAGTCGCAGACAAGCGCAACAGAAGCGGACTCCAAAAAAGAGTTGCGCAAGCGTAAACGGCTCCAGACAGAGAAGGTATGAGCCGTGGTTTCTAAAGCTTTTAAAAGAAATTTTTGCACAGTTGCATCAAAAATTCTATGAACCTTAGGAACAATTATTGAACATAAACCCGCACCACAGAGCAGGTGGACAACCCACCTCTCAGATATGATAGTGTCATGTCACAGGCATGCATTGCGTTCGTGTTGGTAGTTTCGCTAAAACGCTAGGGTTGTCACCGTTGCGTTCGTTGGGGGTTTGGTGGTTCACTCCTCTTGTCCTGCACAGGTCAAAACAAAAATGAGATGTATGTGAAACGAATGAAGCACGCGGCGCACACGTACGGTCAGTGTATGCGCTGTGCTCGCGATGCATGTGCCTAATCTAGACATTCACACGTTGTGGCGCTTTCCCTGTGTCCCGATCCACTCTTCTCTTCACAGGTCAAAGAGGAAAGTGCTTGCTCGTGTTCGTGTTACCGTAGCGCTAAAATAGGGTTGCTCAGAACGCGTAGGCTCTTTTTGCGCTGTGCTGTTGTTCACCATCCCTGTCCTGCTTCTGCAGGCAACAAGGTGAGAAGGGCATGCATGACACACGATGCATTAATCGATTAGGGTTGTTTATAACTCGCCGTAGGCTCGTTTAAACGCTTAGGGTTGTTCTGCGTTTGTGTTCCCTTTGGCATTCACATGATGCGTGGTGAGTTAGGTAGGTAAGCCCAGGAGGAGCTCACCTCCTGGTTGAGTCGCGCGCTGATTGGTTGTTGATGGTAAATGGTGGAAAAAAAAGTTAAGTCATTCGCCTCCCTTCCCTTCATACACACGATGCATTAAATAGATATAGGCCATGCGCAGTGCACATGGTATAACTCTTGCTTAACCTACCCAGGGCTCCGCCCTACATTCTATAAGAGAAGGGGCGGAGTCCTTAAGCTTGCTTGCTTGCGGCCTGGTTAGAGGACAGCGTATTATAGGTCAGCCTGACAAGCGTATAATACCTGGAGGCTGGCTTAGTTTCTCAGCCGCTAACCAGGTCTCATCTGCCTTTGCTTTACAGGTGTGAGATGTCAGGGTGATTGGCGCAGCAGCTGTTCCCTTTGGCGACTTTGGATTTTTCTGCCCACGCTAAAAAGGGCGCTGATCACACAATCAACAAACTGTACCTCAGCCCTGAGTGGCGAGGACAGTCCGACCTCTTCATCATACACGCTGTGCACGCAAACAGAGCGCTCTCGTGTTGTGACGTCCCTGTTAGGCCACAGTCGCTTAGTAGCGCTGTGTTCTCTTGCAATTTCACAGGGGGGCCAGTAGGGCCCATGACTCCTTTGTCAAGAACACCCAGTAGCGTGTGTAGAGGTTAGGGTCAGCAAGCCTGGTAGCGACTGAGTGCGGTTGTGCTCACCCTGCCTTCGAAGGCTCGTGCTGGCATTAGTGAGTGTAGTGTAGTGGTGTCTCCTGTCCCGCGTGCTTTTGTCCGTGGGCAGGGGAGTGTGTTAGTTTTTGGCCCTTACCAAAAATGGGCGTTTTGTATGCCCTTAGCACACTTGGCAACCCCTCCCCTCTGGTTTGTAGGGCTTTTGCCGTCTTCTTCAAAGGATAAGCGCCAGCACAGAAATTGGGCCCGATAGAAGTGGTAATAGTACCTGATTAGGACCTTCCGTCCGACATCAGCGAAGCCCGGTCTCCGGGAGCCACACCGGGGAGTGAAGTGAGACACATACAGACATATGTAGCCCACTTAGGGGTATGGTAACCCGGTAAGGAAGGGTAGAACCCAATGGGTCTGGACCAGTCAGGGGTCCTGCCTGTGAGCACGCTTGTCCCCAAGGAGGGTGGACACACCTTGCTTCATAACACCTTGCTTGTCATTCTACCCTCGAGTAGAAAGCCACGATTCTTCGTTGGCTCCCGTAGTTCATTACATCAGGGCAGTTCCCATGCAACACATGGTCAACAAGACACACACTTGCTGGGTGGCTGCAAACCAGGAGACGGGCATACTGTTGAGAGAGGGTTTAGCGCCAGGTACCTGACCTGCAGGGCCATCTGTAGCCTGCATGGAAAATACTGCGTGGTCATGGGACCCGCCATGAGTGGACTCACCAAGGTCCACCTCATCCATAAGCAGCTGCGCTAGGAAAGTGCTGTGCTTCAGTGTCACCACCTCTGGGTCAACCGGGGGTATGGCTCTGGCGATATCGCTTAGGCGGTCCTTGGGATCAGCCAAGGGAGTGGAGACGGCTGGTGTCTCCTGCTCATCGGAGCACTCACCACTCGTAGTAGTGACCAAAGAGTACTCGGATCTTTTCTTGAGATCCAAGAGGGTAAGGCCTCTGTTTTCGGCCATCAACTCCTTGAGTACCACCTGGTCGAGGTCACTCACAGGTACGGGGTTTAGAGAGGCATCTACAATGGACAGAAAACTGCCCCATTCAGGGGCGGGCATGGTCTCTTGAGGGTTCTCAGGGACGTAGATTGGACCATGGGGGACTTCAGTTCTTCCCACTGTCATACCGTCCAACAGTCGTCTCCATTTTTGCAATAGTTGTTCACTTTAAGGTCCAAACCGGACCGAACAGTCGTCTCCAATAGGTGTGTTTGCCTGTGGTACCTCAGTCGGGGGTACACAGGACCATTCTCGCTCCTTCAAGGGCGATTTTTGTAAGCACCTTAGCGAGTTGAGAGAATGGGGGATTAGCATAGCACAACCGCATTGATTTCCAATAGAAGCGGTAGGCGTTATTTAGATACCGCGAGCAATTGAGCTGCATCATGTGTTGCTCTTTACTCGCGAACAGTTCCACCTGTACTTCATTCAGGTCTACCTGCAGGGCGGCCAGTCCATTTTCCCAGACGGGCCGCAACAACTGATAGTTTTCAGTTGGATAAGACCGGTTCACGTAGCGCAGACTGGATTCTTTTCGTCCTAACAGCTCCAGAGGGACAGAGAAAAGGCCACTGCCAAAGTCGCAGTTAAGGGCATAGGGAAGCTGCAAAGACACAATTTTACCTGGGGGTTACGTCGCAGAAAATCTGTGCCGATGACAATGTCCAAGGCGTCGGTGTCCAGCACTTTGCAGTACTGAGTCACCTGCTCGTTACCCAGACACACGGTCACATTGATTTCCCCCAGGGAGTGGATGATCCGACCATCCCCAACCCTTATGGCCACGGTTTTGGTTTTCCTGATCTTGGCGTCTTTCAGCAGTCTGCGGGCAACGATTGAAAGCGTAGCGCCCGTGTCTAAGACAGCCTTGTGAACTTGGTCACCAATTTTCACGGTGATCCAGAATACCAAAGCCTCATCCTCAGAGCCTCCCTCCTATCCCTCCACAAGGAACTTGACCTCAACCCCAGCGGCCTGCAGGCACTTAGAGTGCCAATTTAGGCGGCGCTTCTTGGCGTTCTCACTGCTCTTGTCGGCGCCACCAGCGCTGAGGGTGGAGGGGGCTGGCCGTTTCTCACCCGACGGCTAACCCTTAGGTGTGGGGTTGGGTGCTCCACTTCCACCAGAGGGGGGGGCTGAGGACCCTTGTCCTCCAGGGTTGCACTTACCCTTACAACCTGCAGGATTAGGGCCACCCCCCTTCGGCTCCTCTGCCCTTACCGGCGGTCTTACGCCGTTCCTCTTCCGCTTTCACGAGTTTTTCGGGGTCGCGGCATTTGATGTGGCATTCGTCTTCATAATGCCTCCTCTTGCCGCAAAATCCGCACGTTATCGTGCAGCGGAAATGGTCTTGGTGCTTCACCTCCTGACCATCTTTAGTTTTCTGCGTGCGCTTCAGATGGAGCATGCACGCACTTCGCCCATCACAGTCGGGCGCGTGGCAGGGTCCACCCTTATCGTCCGTAGGACGACAGTAGAAAAGATTGGGGGTCCCTTTACCTTTGGAGGAGGGGGTCTCAGTCATGTGCTTCAACTGCCCCCCACGGCCCTCCCCAGGATTGGAGTGGGGTTGAGGCGACCTCCCTCCAGGAGACTTCTCAGCAGGGGTCTCCCTTCGCAGATGTCTGCGCAGATACTTGTCCATGTGGGAGTCTTTCTCCCTCGCCATGGCCAACTGGATCATCAGATCGACCAGGTCATCGTAAGAGTACGTCCGAGAATTCCTCTCTGACGTCTCTCTGCAGTCATCCCATGTCTTCACAAAAATCTTCTCCACTAGCCACAGATGTGGCTCAGTCGGCCCATAGGACAAGGGGTCCATGCGCCCCATGAGCTCTTCCAACTGCGCCACGAACTCGGAGATGCGCGCAGCAGTGGGGAATTCGGGGAGAGGAGGCAGCTCCTCAATGTCCGTGCGGACACTCAGGTCCGTTTCATAGACTGGATACATTTGCTCCAGTCTTTTCATTAACCCGCCCCAGTTGGAGCTCTTCCTGATAGAGGTTTTAACCTGCCGTTGAAGGAATTTCTTTTTGCACGAGTTCTTGATGAGCCTGCATTTAGTACGAACATCAGCATGTCCCTGACCCGTGAGAAGCAAAAACTCAGAAAACTCCTCAGCCCATTCAGGCCGGTTTTTGGGATCGAACCCAGGGAGTTCGATCTGAAGGTTCGCCGTGGCGATGGCCTTAGTTCACCTTCCTGGGACGCCTGTGTCACCTGTACCACCTGAGAGGGGTGAGGGGTGCACTGTGGCCAATGGGGCCAGGGCAGACAAACCATAGCCTTTCATCTCAGCCTGTATGCTGTCACCTACGCTGCAGACAGGCACAGTCCTCACACAAGGGGGGAGAAGGGCTGCGACAGGTGTCCATTGGGGAGCTGCGGATGCCTCTGCAGCTCTTCACATCCATGGTTAGCAGTTCAACACCTGGGGACATGGTAGATGGGGGCTTCTTCAGATCGGAGAGCCCAAACGTCGTCTTGAGTGCTGCTGATAATGCACTCAAATCTCGGTCTTCATCGCCTGCACTGAGCACCCGGGATAGCAACTCCTGAAGCGGTACCCAGAACCCCATGGCTAGGGTAGGGCATACAACCGGTCTCCGGTCCACTAACCCCATGTACGGACCGGAAGACCGGTCTCCGGTCCACTAACCCCATGTACGGAAGGCGCCCGTTGACGCCCGGTGCGAGCCCGGCGGGAGCGTGTTCCGTGCCAAAAAGCCCCGCATCGGCAACCGATGCACCGCCAGCGGAGATTTATATATCAGAATATCAGGAATCAACAGGGTTTTATTTTCATATTGTTTCCGTCAATTTTTACGCTTCCGTTCTGATACTCACTGTTTTGACAGCTGGCGGTTAGCTCGCGACTTTAGCGTAACCGCCAGTTTAACTGTTATATACAGATATTTTAGCGCAAATCGTGACGAAGACTCTAAAGTCTTCAGGAATTGCATTGATGCATCCGCAATTTTCACATCTTACACTCGCAACCTAATCCAAATTTTTCAGGATGTCGAAATCCGATTTTCGACTTCGACATCCCCGCACTTGATTTCACCTCTTTCGAGTGGACCTACGTGCTTCCCTATGCAGGAATCAACTTTCCTTTTGTCTTGCCCTCCATTTGTCTTAGATATATGGGCAAAACAAAGTTGATTCGTGAGGCCACTTGTGAGGGTCATATCTCGTGCCGCTTGCGAGGAATGGCAATAAGGAAACGTGGGATGTATTCACAATACTCCCGACGTAATTTAGGAAGCTTTATATGCCTTGCGTCTCCACACGTGCGCGCTAGTGTAATGGATCATGGTCAAGAGGGTAGAGTTTGCGTTGTAACTCTTTGGCCATGATATGGCGTGCGTTAAGATAACTTTCGAGTGTAGCGCGCGAGTGTTGGTGTTGCATAGGAACTCTCCTTGAGTTCCTATGAACGATTGACACAAAGTTATGCCCTTGGAGAGGCATGACATATCGTGGGGGGAGCTACCTTTTTGGGCAATATGTGGTATGTGCCATGTGTTGTGTTGCGTGCCCATTTGGCGGGTCCATCGCTCCAAGCCAAACCCGCCAATGGACCTCATATTGCGCAAGCCCCTTCTCCATACTCCCCACGATCAATTGCGAGCCTAACCTTCGTGGAGGGAAGCTTGTGTGGCGACCCCAAAGCGATGCGTTGGGAGCAAGGTGTGTGTTTTGCAATTTTCCATATTTTCATGTGCCCACTTGGGAAGTAGCGCTCGTAACCTTTCAAAGCGCCCCAAGTGGAGCACATATGGGGAATCGAAGGTCATTGGTGTCAAGTCATTGTGTTTAGAAGGATTAGTTGATTGCACGATCCAATCCGAAGATATTATGATATAATTGTGCACCTTTCAAGGCACTTTTGTGTGTCTTTGTACCAATTTTGCCGTTTTTGGCCCGTCATGATGTCAAGTGGCGACCGTGTATCTCATTGTTGCGCTCAATTGACATCATGACCCAAGTATGTTATGAGGATACATACTTCGGTGCCCAACATATCTTGGACCTGGCGAATAAGTCCTCGTGGACTTGGCATACCGTGGCCGCCACGTTGGCGATTTGGGACCATCCCAAATCATGGGCTCACTTGGCGACCCTGCCATTCCCAAAACCGGAGGAGTTGGGCGACGCCCAAAAGATATGTTGGACACATATGACTTGATACCAGTCCTATGGCACACTCCGGTCCAAGTCGGGCATGTGCCTCATGTGCCCCAACCATGAGTGTGTGCATTTTTGGCCATTTTGAGCAATTTTCCACATTTTCTGCCCGCTGTGCACTATGTTCAGCCCACCCGTGCACGCCGGACGCATGGACCAATGGACCATATATGATATGGGTTTTATGTATATTGGTCCCCATGGTTCACACACCACGTGGGCGAGGCGGAGCAACCTTCGTTGAGGTGCTAGCCCAAAATGAGTGTGGGCAATTTTGCCATTTTGGCATTTGTGGACCCAATTGGGATTGTCACCACGCTGAGTGGCATGAAGATCTTCGAGAGCCGAACGCATGGAAGTCTTCGTCTATCTCCAGTTGGATCGCGTATGGAATGACGAATCCGATCTTCAAGCCGGCGTGGAGATATACTATTGGGAGCACCCCCCAATTTTGGCTCATTTCGAGCAGCCAAAATGACCCCCTTTTGGGACCCCAATTTCACCCCCCCGTGTGGTCTTTTGGCGGCCCCATATCTATATGCCCACAGGGAGCCCAGACCCAATTCCAAGTTGTACACACTCAGATATGAGTCCTAGGTCCTGCCTCCTATCCTGTGGGCCATTGGCCCTGCCCTGACTGGGCGAGCCACGCGTGAGAATGGTGCCAATTTTGGTGATTTTGGCATCATGACCCCACTTGACGAACCCCTGGTACCCTGATGCCGGGACCTCAGAGGGGACCAGGTTGGGTGAGGGCTCCAGGGACTTCGTACTCGAAGGGCATAGGGTCAGTCGCCTCATCCCTACCTCTGGCGGGTCCGGACGAGGGGTCAATTTTGGAGATTTTTGAGCTAATTTCAGTTTGGGCTGAAACAGCCCATTTTCAGCTACCAACTCCTAGGGGATAATGGCTGGGCCATATCTCTCGCCCAGAGAGGAGTCCGGACCTGCCGTTCAGGGAGCAGGGGGAGCTATCATTGGTTGGCCTTGGAGCACCTAGGTTCGCAGGAACTCGCTTGTGGCTAGGCGGGACACCTCCCCCATTAGCAGGGTTTCAGGGTCCGGACTGAGCAGGGCATGGGTTGCGTTTGAGCCCCCTCCCCCACCAGCCACTGAGAGGGTCGGGCCTGGGATTGGGACACGAGTTAGGACTGAGTGTCTATTGTCCTGAGATGCCCTTACCCCAGTCCAGTCTTAACCCCATGTGTACATATCCTGATGTGTTGTTGTACATACTTTTGTTTCCTCTTTGCAGAGTGGCAAGGATTCTGAAACGCTTTGTCACATGACACGAGCGTAATGATGCCCTTGTGAGCGTAGTGCTTTGCCTGCCTGCTCACCTGTGCGTGTCACCCGCAGCGTCCCGTGGCCGGCCCCCCACGGGAACGAGTCAAAAACGTTTCACCGCCGCGGGGTTACCCATCCCTCGCGTGCCACTCGGGGCCACCAACCCCGAGCAGCGCAGCGCAGCAGCTCGCAGCGCAGCGCAGCAGCTCGCAGCGCAGCGCAGCGGCTCGCAGCGCTGCCCAGCGACAGCGCCGAGTTCGTCACGGAGCCCGCAGCGCCGTCCAGAGCATCGCCCTGACCGCGCCGCGACCGTGAAGGAGGTGGACAGACCAGGACTCCCTCATCAGCGAGTCCTATCGGCCGACCAGCAAGGCCGCACACCCAGTCGCGTCAACCACCTCCACAACCACCGGCTGACCAGCACCAGCCGCACTCCCAGTCCAATGCTGCAACACCCACCTCAACAACCACCCCAGGACCACCCCATCGAGAGCACTGATGGTGATCTGGGACGAGGCGGGTAAGACCTGGCCGCAGCCCCACCCCCATGCGGCGCGCCTACTGCGTGGGTTGCTATGGGGGCAGCAGTACCGCCACAGCAATCCCCAGTGCGAAGGCGGCATGCCCGGGAGCTTCGAGCTCCGCGAGAACATGGGCGAGGACCGCCTGCGGGCAGTGGAGGAGTGGCTGCGGGCGGAAGGGTATGAGTACCGCTTCCGCCACAAGCGCTGGAGGACCTGGACCCGCCCAGACAGGCCCGGCGAAGGGCTGCGCCCCGACGTGATCGAGGAGGACGAGACCCCCAACGAGTACCCGTCGGGCGCCTCGATCAACGTCTCCATGTGGGACATGATCGAGAAGGAGTTCCCGGAGCTGGGGAACGAGCGCAGGCTGCAGGGCAGCAGCGCGTCTCCTGGGAAGGAGAAGCGTTCCGCCGGGGACAGGAGGCGGGACAGGAAATGGCGGGAGTACCAGGAATCCCTGGCCGCCGAAGCCGCCCAAGGCGCCAGGAGCGGAACCCCAGCCCACGGCCCCCAACGGGCCAATGGTGGTCACCACCCCGGCCACGCCACCCTTGGTGACTTCATGGAAGTCGCCAAGCAGACCAAGGCCAAGCCCCGTCCGCTGCTCCTGAGGAAGTCAGGCCCGAGCAGCGACGTGGAGTCGGCCCACCGTGGGAGGATGCCGGCCGACCAGGCCAGCTCCAGCGGCAGCGTCGCTCCCCACCAAAGGGATGTGGCGCGCGCCTGCGAGCGCACCTGTGGGGTGCCCTGCAACCTTCGGGTTGCCCTGCAACGGGCCACGCAGCAGAACGCTGCCGTGGAGGGCGCCGTCGGCATCGCCCATGAGGAGGCCACCGAGTGGGGCAGAGGCATGGGCTACCACGCCTCGACCGTGGCAGCCATCACGGCCGGTCTCACGGCTGCGGCCGCCCATGAGGCAGTGGCTGCCCGGATCAGGGCAACCGACGAGGAAGCCCGCCTGACGCAGGAGGCCATTGCCTGCAAGGAGGCCGGGGTGAAGGCGCTGGAAGAGGCGCTTGCCCAAGAGAGGGCAAAGAAGGAGGCGGAGGAAAGGGCCCACACTGAAGCGACAGCCAAGGCCCAGGCGGACGCCGCCAAGAAGGACGCCATCGAGGCCGCGCGACGGAAGGTCGCTGAGGAGAGGGCCAAGACGGAGGCGCAGCTGGCAGCGTTGGAAGCGGACAAGGCTCGGCTGCAGCAGGCCCGGGAAGCCGAAGCGGCTCGTGCCCGGGAGGAAGCCGAAGCGCGAGCTGCTGCAGCCACAGCCGCCGCAATGGAGGAGGCAGAGGCCAAACTCCGCCGCGAGACTCCCCCGGGAGGATCACGAGTGGAAACCCTTCGAAAGCTTTTCGAAGGGGACGCCTCCTCCAAGATGACGCTGGACGAGGCCGACACGGGCAGCAGTGGGAGCAGTGGCCCCACCGCCCACCGACGGAGGAAGGGTAAGGGGAAGACCCCCGAGAGGCCACGGAGGCCAGCAGGCAGACACCCCCACGACAGTGACCCCTTCTTCACCGCCAGCGACGGGGATGAACGAGGCCGCCGACATCGCCAAGTGGTGGCTTGGACGGGCGGAGGAGGCGGAGACGTCCCCATGGAACCAGAAGGTGAGGATGAGGATCTCCCTCCTCCCTACCGGAGCTCGGAGTCTTCCGAGACCGAGACGCCCAGATGGAGCGACATGGACTTCGGCATCACAAAGAAGCGCCCATCCTCGGACCCACCGAGGCGACCCGGCAGAGACCCACCGGGACCCCCTGGCGGGGGACCATCAGGACCCCCTGGAGGACGCCCACCAAGTGGACCCCCTGGAGGCGGACCACCGGGCGGGGGAGGACCCTCTGGACCGGGCGGACCCGGCGGAGGCCCTCCTGGAGGACCCCCTGGGGACCCCGACGACCCACCAGGGAACGGCGACCCGGATACCACCTGGCGGTGGATTGTCTACCTCCGCAGGAGGGTCCAGTTCCTCGAACGCAAGGTAGACACGGGCAAGGGCGAGATGACTCGCATCGCCAGGGTCGCCGCGCGCGCGCAGAGAGAGCTGGACATCGCCAGGGGCGAGACCAAGTCGCTGAACAAGGTCATCAGCGGCCTGCAGCAGAGGCTGGACGCGCCGGCGCCGTGATGAGGAGGCATACATGGAAGGAGTACGGCGTGAACATCTGGGTTCAGCGTACATGGAGCAACCGCGGCGTAGCCACAGGGATTCCATGGAGGAGATGGACGTGGCGGCCGTGGGAGTCCGTGGGCGAGGCCGATGGGAACCTCGGTTGACCTCGCGGCCGGCGTTCATGGTCTCTAAGGCCGCGGATGCCGCCGTGTGGGAAGACTTGAAGGACATCAAGCCCCCCATGTACGACGGCAACCCCCTCAACCTCGAACGCTTCTTGGAGAAGCTGGACGATTAGGGGGTAACCGTTACTGAGGACATGCATCCCGCTGATGCGGAGAAGTATGTCTTCAGACGGTTCAGGTACCGCCTGCCGGAAGTGCTCGGAGAGCTATACTTCGTGGCGACCAAGGAGGGGAAAATCAAGACCCTCAAGGAAGCCACGAAGTGGCTCAACGAGCAGGAGCGGGTGGACGCTCCGCAGGTGGCTGCCAAGCGGTGGAAGTCCATCAAGCTTCAGCATGATGGACGGGAGATTCGCCTACGGGACTGGCGAGACTTCCGAGGGCATTACACCCTCTTCCGCCGCAACGTGGAGGACTGGAACGAGGGTGACGAGCAGGCTCGCCTGCTCTCCATGGTGCCGGAAGCATGGATCAGGAGAGTCACCAAGGAGGAAGCCAAGAGGGCCAAGTCCAACCACACGGTCAAGAACATGCTCCCCAAAGAGTATCATACGAACGTGGTGGCTTGGACTAGGAAGAACGTGGCCCGGGATGTCAAACGGCACTCCCAGCGGAACGCTCTCCTCATCACCGTCTCGGGCGATCGCGAGAGGACCGCGATGTGGCGCCTTGACGAGTGTGAGTTGAGCGCCCAGACAATCCGCCTGCAGGCCATCTCGGCGCGGATGAGCTGCGACGAGATCCTGGAGTGGGTTGGAGAGGAGGTGCTCAAGGAGTACCGGAACCTCCACCACACCCGCGGGTTGAGGCCCGGCGACCGCGACGTCAACTACGTTGGCGAGGGACCTGGCGGGGAAGCTGCCATGGACCCAGCGGGAGCCGACGGCGATGAGACTCTTGTGGACGATGACGACGACGATGAGCCCGCCGAGGTGGCCGTTTGCGCCTTCGTGGTCAACAACCTGAGCGCGGGGAGCAAACCGGGAAACTGGAAGCCCCTGCAGCAGGGTTGGAGGAAGAAGGAGAAGAGGGACCCTCGCCGCATTGGCGACCCTCCGCTGTCCTTTGGAGAGTTCATACGAGCTCACCCTCAGGGCTGTTTCGTGTGTTATGGGAGGAAGCGAGGCTTCAACCATGACCACCGAACATGCCCCGTCCACCAGGCCGACACGAAGGCCTACAAGAAGGCGCACGGGTCGAAGAAGCGTGCAGCCGCGGGTATCCGGGAGGCCAAAGTGGAGGTGGACAAGGACGAGCTCTCCAAGCTGGTGTCGCAGGGGACCGAGTTGGCCAAGGAGATCCAGGAGATCAAGAGGAACTGGGTCCCCAGGTCGGACAACAAGAACAAGGAGAACAACCAGAACGACCAGAACAAGGACAAGGACAAGAAGCCTACTCGTAAGGGAAGGAGGAAGGGCGTCAACGAGGTTGATGCGGAGGAGAACACCCCTTCTTCCACAACCGACGCCCCCTAGCGGAGCCCCTGCAGCGAAGGGCCCCAGCTAGGGCGGTCGCAGGATGGTGACGTGGGAAGCGCCGAACCATCCCAGTCGGGAGTCGATAAGCACAAGGGGACTGCCGCGGGCGGAAGGCCCGGTCCGGCACCCAGTCACGGAGGCGGGGTGAGGGCAAGTGAAGGCACGAACCCTTGCACCCGTCCGTCCTTCGCGACCAAGAATGTGTTTGATGTACTACCAGATCTATCCGAGAGTATCGGAGGATCACCCGGACCGCAGCTGGATGCTGCAGATGGGCAGCCTGAGCCCATTGTCCACGACCTGCACCAGTCGCTTGTCGAGCTTCTGGAACGGCCGGAGATCCTGAGCCTGCACGCCGTGCGCCGAGTTGGGCGTGAGCGGCAGTTGCACCTTAAGGTCCGTGCCTTATGCGGGGAAGTGGAAAAGGTTTTCGACGTGTTGGTCGACACGGGCGCTCAGGTCAGCTTGGTCAAGGCTGGCCTGATTCCGCCAGAGTGTCTGACTGACAGTCGGAAACCTGTCAGGCTGAAGGTGGCGAACAGCCAGTACGTGGTGGGAGGCACGAAGGAAGCGGCCATTGGGCTGCAGTTCGTGAACCATCGTGAGCTGAGCCGCCCAGACCTCGGCAAGGAAATCCTCCTGCATGGTTGCTTCTACGAGGCCGAGATGGACTGGGACATGATCGTTGGGTACGACTTCATGATGGAGACGGACTCCGACGTTCTCCCGGCCCAGGCTTCAATGACCCTGTACCAGGACGACCAGCTCTCGTGGCTTTCGTCACCTGAGCACCATGTGGAATGCCAATGGATCCACCCCGAACGCGATCAGCTCGAAGTGGCCGCACTGGGCACTGAGCCAACTGGGCCAGCAAACCAGGAGTACGGCGTAAGGCCGGAAGTGGCGAGCCGAGTGGTTGCGGACCTGGGGGCTTCGGATCTGGCCCTGGATGCGTTCTCTTCAGGAACCTCCGCCCATCTTCGGGTGTGTGAGAAGTACTGGAGCGCACAGGACTCCGCGTGGAAGAAGCACTGGGGTCCGCATCAGGGATTGATGTGGATCCATTGCCCCCGTTGGGACATTTCAAGAGCGATAGCGAAGATTCGCAAGGACCGCTCCAAGGCAGTGCTGGTTGTTCCTATGGGATGCACCGAGGAGGAAAGTACCCGACATTGGGTAGCCTCATTGACCAACATGACCTTAAACAAGGTCGTCCTACCGGCTGGAGAGAGTGTCTATCAGGACGCTAAGGGACAGCCCATGCCACCCCAGAGATGGCCAACGGAATTCCACTATGTGGATGGGGGCCTTGATCAGGCCGACACCACGGACTTCGTCTGTGTCAACCGCATCATAGCAGAGCCATGGCGGCAATGCTTTGCGGTTCCCCCTGTTGACATCGGAGAATCGGAGGACCCCCTCACCGAAGAGGAGCTGGATCTGGTTCAGGGTTATATGGATCAGCCCTTTCACGACTGGGGTAGCCAGCGTGAGGGCAAGGGCCAGGACAGAGCCTGGTGGGAAGTGGACTCGATCGTCTCTGGTTCCTATGATGGGAACACCTTCGTGCAGAGGGTGCTGGACCACCTATCCAGCCAGGACGAACCAATCAGGGGTATCCCACCCACCTACGGCGACCTATTCCGAGGCAAGACCAGAGATGGCCCCTTGGGCCACCTGGGAAGACCACCTGAGCCGAAAGCGAGCGGAGTAGCTACTTCTCAAGTAAGCTCCGTGGTCCAGGTGCCCGGAAAAGCCAAGGCGGAGTCCGATGATTGCCCCAAGATTCAGGCATTGAGGGCCAGGCTGAAGCAGACGTATGGCGAGACCTTCTTCAGCGGAAAGCCTGTGTTTCCCCCACCGGTGCGTGGACCGTATGGCGAGGCCAAGATACGACTGAAGCAGGACCCCCGTGTGTATCGCCACCGGGAGTTTGCCCTGAGGGGCGAGAGGAAAGAGGCCATGGAGAAGATCCTCCGTGACTTCATCGAGAGAGGCTGGCTTGAGCCGTGCCACTCCGAGTGGGCCTCTCCGTGCTTCGTCGTCCCCAAGAAGGTGGCCGGTGAGTGGCGGCTCGTGGTCGACTACCGCGGCCTAAACGCCCAAACGCAGCACGACAGCTATACGCTGCCCCTCATTGAGGATATGCTGCAAAAACAACACCGGCGGAGGATCTTCACGGTGATTGACCTGAATCATTGGTTATCATCAGATGCCTCTCGCCGAGGAGTCCCGTGCCTGCACAGCCATGAGCACCCCACTTGGACCTCTCCAGTGGAAGGTGATGCCCATGGGTGTTACCAACGGCAATGCGGCTTTTCAGCGGATGCTGGAGAACCTGCTTGAGCCGGTGCGTGACTGTGCGGACCCCTTCGTGGACGACGTGATCATCGCGTCCGGGGACCCCAGTATGAGCTACGAGGAGCTCCTGGAGGCACATGAGAGGGACGTCACTCGAGTGCTGGACCTTCTGGTTCGGCACAAACTCACGGGCAGCAGTGATGAGGCCACCATTGCGGTAAGCGAGGTGGTCTTCGCTGGCCACGTAGTCGGGAACGGGCAGTGAAAGCCCATACCTGGCAAGGTGGCTGCGATTGAGCACTGGGAAAAGCCCAAAACGGTCTCTGAGCTACGGGCGTACTTGGGGTTCTGCAACTACTACTCGGGGTATATCAAGATGTATGCCGAGTATGCAGCCCCCATGAGGACCATGCTCAAGGGCAACCGTGAGGAGACCAAGAAGGGGTCCAAGAAGGCGCTGGTCTGAACTGCTGAGTCCGACCGTGCCTTTGAGGGGATTATGCAGGGGCTGCTATCCGCAGTGGGTCCGCACCTCGTGGATCCCGACCGAGGGTTCGTCCTGCGCACCGACGCTTCCGACTACGCCGTTGGCGCTGTCTTGGAGCAAGTGCTTGACGATGGGAGGCACGTGCCCGTGGCCTTCTGGAGCCGAGTCCTGGCGGAAGGCCAGAGACGGACGTGGACGCCCCGTGAAAAGGAGGCGTATGCCATCGTCATGGGTCTCAGAAAATGTGCTGGGTACATAGCCCTCCATCCCGTCACCGTCTGCACCGACCATCAGAGTCTGCAGTCGTGGCACAAGGAGCACGTGGACACCCCCTCAGGTCCCGCCTCCCGACGGGCAAGATGGCATGAGACCTTGGCCAAGTTCGACCTCACGGTTGTGTATATTCCTGGAAAGGATAACACCGTGGCGGACTGTCTCAGTAGGTGGGCCTATCCCGCCAGCAAGGGCATGACGGATATCTCTGCCCATGGCGATGAGGCTGAGACCGCTGAGGCCAAGAAGATCATTGAGATGGAGCGCCTGATGGAGGAGGAGGGTGTTAAATGCTTCGTCGTCATGGCTGCGGATGCCCCCCTCGGAAAGAGGGTGAGCAGAACGGTCAGAGTACTCGCCCCTGAGGGAGCTGAGTCCGACAAGCACCTCTTCCCGGAGTCTTGCCTCCAGGACGACTGGACCGACGACTACGCCAAGTCTGAGGCCTTTGCGGCCGAGTATAGGGCTGTGACCGACCCTGATGATGGGCAGAAGTGGCCAAAGGGGCTGACTGAGGAAGATGGCAAGCTCTACCGAAATGGTAAGCTGCTAGTACCGGAGTCCCGGGTGCTCGAGCTATGTGAAGCTTGGCACCACCACATGCTGCACCCCGGGGTCAAGAAGCAAGCCCTTGACATGCAGCGTCGGTTCGAGATCCAACATATCGTTCTCTACACCGCCATCAAGAAGGTCAGGAAGGGTTGCTCGGTCTGTCAGGCCTGCAATCCCGATAACCGGAACGTCAAGGGGGAAGCCCAATGGACCCCGGTTCCTGACCAGCCCATGGAGAGCGTGGCCATGGACGTCTTCTCCATGCCCGAAGTGCACATTGGCAAGGAGACCTTTGACTGTGTGGTTCTCTGTGTGGACCGCCACAGCGGCTACGTTGTAGCCGTTCCGGCACGCAAAAAGGGGTTGCTTGCCAAGGAAGTGGCAGTCATGATGATTAGTCATTGGCTGACCGTCTTTGACATCCCCCGCACCATTTGCAGTGACCGAGGGCCCCAGTTTACTGGTGGCTGGTTCAAGGCCATGTGTTCCCTCATGGGAATACGTCACGCCAAGAGTGTCGCCTATCTCAGCCGGTCTAACGGCCGAGCTGAAGTGGCTGGACGGCAGCTGTTCGAGAAGCTGCGCAAGATTCACATCACCAATCCACGTCGGAACTGGTTTGAGGAGATGTGCCCTGAGATGTGGCCCGCTCTGAAGGCCCATCATGACACCCCCACGCCGGGTGGTTTGTCCCCTCACCAGATTCTGTTCGGCATGGACCCCCTTGGTCGGGGACTTCCCTTTTCTGGTGATGGTATGGCGATGGACGCCAAAGAATTCTTCGCGCGGCAAGAGCAAACGGCGCGGGACATCCGCCAGCAGCTCGAGAAGGAGCATGCTGAGCGTCAGAAGTCCGCCCCGAGCTCGACAGCACAAAAGTTCAGGGTGGGAGACCCGGTGTGGGTGATCAGACCCCGCCCTATGGGCACCCACCGCACCAAAACCTGGTTCACACCCGGCGAGGTGGTCCGCAGGATTGGTGAGGACACCTACCGCATCAAGGTGGGTCACGGACAGTTCCGGGAGCGCCACGAGAGTCAACTCCGTGTGCGGGAACTCGACCTCCGTGGCCAGCATGTGTCCCTGAGCTACGCCGCACATGAGGCCGATTTGGACGACGACTATGCTGAGCAGGACGACTATACAGTCAAGAAGATCCTGGCCCAGCGTCCGAAAGCCTCGGCACCCGGAGGCCTGGAGTTCAAGGTTCGTTGGCGAGGCTATGGGCCGTCCCACGACACCTTGGAACCCGTCTCCTCGTTCGTGCCGCGGGTTACTACTCCCTTCATGGAGTACATCCGCAAGCACAAGAGCAAGATTCATGTCTCGGACTTGGCAGCACTCACCCGGGCGATTGCAGCCAGGGGTGCCTGATCAGCGCCCTGAGCTCTCCCCTGATGCATTTTGAGCGCTTGTGAGGCGGACGGATCGTCCCTTGCTTGCTTGCTCTCTTACATCTTTCGGTGACCTGCCATCAGAGTGGCCATATACCCCCCCCTGCTGAATCCAGAGGAGGATGGCCCCTCTCTTTCAATTCTATTCGTCACTCCCCACCTGCTGAATCCTTGGGAAGCCAGGTAGGGCGACTGACCTTCATATTTCTGAGCTCTTTGGGCCTTGAAGCCCATACGACGTTGCGCAACGGATGCCGCTGTCATCGGCATTGCGATTTTTTTTGGTGTGTGGTCTGGTTCCATGGCACTTGCGGAATCCAGACCAGTCGACGTGTGTCTGCAGACTATATATGGCCTGGACTCAGGCGTTTTCCTGTCTACCCTCCTGCATTTGCCTTATCTCAACCAGGGCGTGGTTTGGCGCTCTACCCAGAGTGTGTTTACACGCCTGTTTACCCATTTCTTGCTTATTTTTCTGCCCCCAAGGATGTGTGCATCTGTATGTTAAGTGTTGTCAGCCCATCACTGAGAGATGGACTGTATTTCACCACGAATCGGGATACAGAGGCACCTTGAGTCGCCGTATACATGCTTTTACATGAGGTCCAGCTTGGACCAGTACCTAAGTACAGATTCTTCTGTTTCAGTGCCCGTAATACTGTGTGCCCTATTCGCTGTGATGTGGAGATCCTGATGGCACCAGGCGGGAAGCCCAGTTGCCTGACTACACTCCCAGCGGTCCGCCACTGTCAGTCCCAGTGTGAGCCTACCGACTCGCAGACGCACCTGCAGTCGGATGGCGGCCTCCGGTGCTCCTGACCTCGGTCAGTCTGCCTGGGAAACTGGTGGTTTGAGGAGTCGACGCCTCCGCCCACACTGCATGAGGACTCCCTCATGTATGGCCTTCGTGGTGAGAGGGCGAGGGAAAAGAGGGCCTTGATGCCCGATCCCTTAAGGAGGAGCTCGCTCGGCTGTACCACTCTGGACTCGCGTCGTATGGATATGGACATGGTGCGCCCGAGAAAGGACCCGTGGGGACTCTCCCCCAGCCGGCGGGCCTTGGGAAGCTTGGGGTAGCCTGATGGATTATTGTGGTCGCTCTCGACCTGTGGGACCACCTCGGTCGTCGTGTGACGCCTATGTTGGCCGTGTATGCCACTGCCACTGTGGTGGTGACCGTCGCAGCCGGCACCCGGTGCGCCTGGTATGGGTTAACGGGTCCTTTGGATGCCGAACAATCGCCGCCAGGACCCGGGACTTGATACTTGATACTATACTTGCAGTTACTAACAGCTACAGCACCGTACCTGTCTTACTGAGGGATTTGGGCAGCATAACCTGCGAATCAGCCTGAAGTGAGGATGTGACACCCCCCCCTTCAGGAAATGGTCCAAGGTACCCGCTGCCATGCGTGGGTGTTATCGAGCCCCCCCCAGGGTTTGCTCTAAGGAGGGGGCTGAAGCGGTACCCAGAACCCCATGGCTAGGGTAGGGCATACAACCGGTCTCCGGTCCACTAACCCCATGTACGGAATGGAAGACCGGTCTCCGGTCCACTAACCCCATGTACGGAAGGCGCCCGTTGACGCCCGGTGCGAGCCCGGCGGGAGCGTGTTCCGTGCCGTAAAGCCCCGCATCGGCAACCGATGCACCGCCAGCGGAGATTTATATATCAGAATATCAGGAATCAACAGGGTTTTATTTTCATATTGTTTCCGTCAATTTTTACGCTTCCGTTCTGATACTCACTGTTTTGACAGCTGGCGGTTAGCTCGCGACTTTAGCGTAACCGCCAGTTTAACTGTTATATACAGATATTTTAGCGCAAATCGTGACGAAGACTCTAAAGTCTTCAGGAATTGCATTGATGCATCCGCAATTTTCACATCTTACACTCGCAACCTTAATCCAAATTTTTCAGGATGTCGAAATCGGATTTTCGACTTCGACATCCCCGCACTTGATTTGACCTCTTTCGGGTGGACCTACGTGCTTCCCTATGCACGAATCAACTTTCCTTTTGTCTTGCCCTCCATTTGTCTTAGAGATATGGGCAAAACAAAGTTGATTCGTGAGGCCACTTGTGAGGGTCATATCTCGTGCCGCTTGCGAGGAATGGCAATAAGAAAACGTGGGATGTATTCACGATACTCCCGACGTAATTTAGGAAGCTTTATATGCCTTGCGTCTCCACACGTGCGCGCTAGTGTAATGGATCATGGTCAAGAGGGTAGAGTTTGCGTTGTAACTCTTTGGCCATGATATGGCGTGCGTTAAGATAACTTTCGAGTGTAGCGCGCGAGTGTTGGTGTTGCATAGGAACTCTCCTTGAGTTCCTTTGAACGATTGACACAAGGTTATGCCCTTGGAGGGGCATGAGATATCGTGGGGGGAGCTACCTTTTTGGGCAATATGTGGTATGTGCCATGTGTTGTGTTGCGTGCCCATTTGGCGGGTCCATCGCTCCAAGCCAAACCCGCCAATGGAACTCATATTGCGCAACCCCCTTCTCCATACTCCCCACGATCAATTGCAAGCCTAACCTTCGTGGAGGGAAGCTTGTGTGGCGATCCCAAAGCGATGCTTTGGGAGCAAGGTGTGTGTTTTGCAATTTTCCATATTTTCATGTGCCCACTTGGGAAGTAGCGCTCGTAACCTTTCAAAGTACCCCAAGTGGAGCACATATGGGGAATCGAAGGTCATTGGTGTCAAGTCATTGTGTTTAGAAGGATTAGTTGATTGCACGATCCAATCTGAAGATATTATAATACAATTGTGCACCTTTCAAGGCACTTTTGTGTGTCTTTGTACCAATTTTGCCGTTTTTGGCCCGTCATGATGTCAAGTGGCGACCGTGTATCTCATTGTTGCGCTCAATTGACATCATGACCCAAGTATGTTATGAGGATACATACCTCAATGCCCAACATATCTTGGACCTGGCGAATAACTCCTCGTGGACTTGGCATACCGTGGCCGCCATGTTGGCGATTTGGGACCATCCCAAATCATGGGCTCACTTGGCGACCCTGCCATTCCCAAAACCGGAGGAGTTGGGCGACGCCCAAAAGATATGTTGGACACATATGACTTGATACCAATCCTATGGCACACTCCGGTCCAAGTCGGGCATGTGGCTCATTTGCCCCAACCATGAGTGTGCGCATTTTTGGCCATTTTGAGCAATTTTCCACATTTTCTGCCCGCCGTGCACTATGTTCAGCCCACCTGTGCACGCCGGACGCATGGACCAATGGACCATATATGACATGGGTGTTATGTATATTGGTCCCCATGGTTCACAGGCCACGTGGGCGAGGCGGAGCAACCTTCGTTAAGGTGCTAGCCCAAAATGGCATTTGTGGACCCCATTGGGATTGTCACCACGCCATGTGCCATGGAGATCTTTGAGAGCCAAACGCATGGGAGTCTTCGTCTGACTCCAGTTGGATCGCGTATGGAATGGCGAATCCGATCTTCAAGCCAGCGTGGAGATATACTATTGGGAGCACCCCCGAATTTTGGCTCATTTCGAGCAGCCAAAATGACCCCCTTTTGGGACCCCAATTTCACCCCCCCGTGTGGTCTTTTGGCGGCCCCATATCTATATGCCCACAGGGAGCCCAGACCCAATTCCAAGTTGTACACTCAGATGTGAGTCATAGGTCCTACCTCCTATCCTGTGGGCCATTGGCCTTGCCCTGACCGGGCGAGCCACGCGTGAGAATGGTGCCAATTTTGGTGATTTTGGCATCATGACCCCACTTGACGAACCCGTGGTGCCCTGATGCCGGGACCTCAGAGGGAACCAGCTTGGGTGAGGGCTCCAAGGAGTTCGTACTCGAAGGGCATAGGGTCAGTTGCCTCGTCCCTACCTCTGGCCGGTCCAGACGAGGGGTCAATTTTGGAGATTTTTGAGCTAATTTCAGTTTGGGCTGAAACAGCCCATTTTCAGCTACCAACTCCTAGGGGATAATGGCGGGGCCATATCTCTGGCTCGGAGAGGAGTTGGGACCTGCTGTTAAGGGAGCAATCGGGAGTCACTGTCGGTTCGCATTGGAGCACCTTGGTTTGCACGAACTCGCCTGTGGCTAGGCGGGACACCTCCCCCATTTGCAGGGTTTCAGGGTCCGGACTGAGCAGGGCATGGGTTGCGTTTGAGCCCCCGCCCCCACCAGCCACTGAGAGGGTCGGGCCTGGGATTGGGACACGACTTAGGACTGAGTGTCTATTGTCCTGAGATGCCCTTACCCCAGTCCAGTCTTAACCCCATGTGTACATATCCTGATGTGTTGTTGTACATACTTTTGTTTCCTCTTTGCAGAGTGGCAAGGATTCTGAAACGCTTTGTCACATGACACGAGCGTAATGATGCCCTTGTGAGCGTAGTGCTTTGCCTGCCTGCTCACCTGTGCGTGTCACCCGCAGCGTCCCGTGGCCGGCCCCCCACGGGAACGCCTCACTCAATGGTCTCATTTACACCCAGCTCAGCGGCCGCCATTCGTGGGGGCAAACCTCGATCCACACTCGTAGTTTCGGGTGCCACTGCCTTGGGACTGGGGCCAGGCCTCAAGCACTCATGCTCATTCGGTCTCTGTGGAGGCGTAGGTTCTCCAGACACCCAGTCGGGTTCCCACTCAGAATATTAAGCCAACGACGACCAGTCCATTTCGCCGTGAGGTATTTCGAACGTCTCCTCGGCCCACGTAGCTCCAAAAATCATTCCCAAAGGCGCCTCCTTCCCCTTTCCTTTCCTTGCCGCTTCTCTCGAGGCTTTGACCTTGGTATTTGCCACTTCGATCCCTGGGGTAGGAGAAGTTTCGGACGGGGGCATCGAGGACACGACAGAAGCTAAGGCTGCTGCCACAGGGTCCTTGCCTTCGAGACGCCTGAGGTTCGCCCGCGTTGAGCCGGGCGCCTCAGCGCTTGCACTCGGGCGGGCTCCTTCTGTATATATCTCTTTGATTTTGTCCGCCCCTGTTGTTACTGCAAGTTCTCCTAGAGGACCAGTATGAACGGGTACACCACTTGTAGATGAAGGCGGACTCTCACAACATCAGTCTTGGATCTGGTGCTCGTGATCGGCACAGAAAGATGTCCTTGATTAGTGCCCTATAGATTTTGATGGAATCCTGCAGGCTTTTGATGGTGAAATCCCAAAACCAAAGGAGAAAGTAGAGCAAGAACAGGATGTGGATCGAATCAATGAATAGTTTGAAATCCAGTGTAACACACAAGGGCTGCAGATAGACAAAGCAGGTTTAAATACAAAGATTCAATCAGAAATGGATAGTACAAAAGATTGTATGCTAAAACTGGCCTGACTCTAGCCTCCCAATTAGCATCAAGCACTTCATGTGCACTCTTTTGGATGAAATGGACCTGGTTAGGAATGTGGGGCATAGGAGTTGGGCCAGACACAGATTATGACTTGGCCAAGCAACTGAATTCAGAAGCAGTTAAAAAGTAGAAGCACAATAAGTGGTAGCAACAATTGAGTATAGGGGTCTTGGGGTGGGAGACCACTAGGCTTAACCTCCAAGGCCTAAAGCATGAAATACCTATTTTATTTCGGTATGTCCTCCATGAAGGAAGATACCTCCGCTCAGTTGAGTGGTAGGGGTAAACTTCATGGGGGGCTACGGTTATAACCCTAGTTACTTTGAGAAAGTGTACCAAAAGCTTCTAAAGAGTGATAAAAATATTTAAGTTAGTCTTAGCATTACCAAAAGGGTTTTAGGGGGGCTTGGCCTGGATCAAGCCCTCCAAGAAGGACATGGCAGTGACTTTTTCTGACTCCACCCTGGAGTACTAGATAGCTAAGCTAGTAGGATGAAGGAGAAAGGCTCAAATATTCCCTAAGTTACCTCAGAAAATGCATTAAACCTACCAAAAACATTCTCATTAGTTCATAGAAGCTTATCACACTGTAGGTACCCTTGAAAAACAGTGTAATGTACCGTGAATGATGTCCCTTCGTCGGGGCATTCCTCAAAAGTCGCCAGCGTGCGACAAAAGCGTTTGGTAAACATTTGGGGGTAGTGGGGTTTGAACCCAGGACTCCCTCCCTAGAGCACATATGCTTGCCCACTAGGGTACAGTCGAACGCTCTAATGCGGACGGCTACCGCTGCATAGACAGCACTTTAGTAAACGTCCTGACCAAGGGCCAGGGCGGAGCAATACTCCCAATGGAGGACGCAAATCACCAGGAGCTGAAAAAAATAGTAAATGAAATCAGCAGGGAGTGAATCCTGTGGTTTAGCGAAAGGTGTAGCGATTTAAGAAGTCAAATCGCTAAAAATTGACGAAATCACGCGACAAATCGTCATTTTTACACCCAAAACTCAAAGTCGCAGACAAGCGCAACAGAAGCGGACTTCAAGAAGGGGGTTGCGCAAGCGTAAACGGCTCTGGAAAAAGAAGGTATAAGCCGTTGTTTTTAAAGTTCTAAAGGAAATTTTTGCACAGTTGCATCAAAATGTTTATAAACTTTAGGGAAAAGTATTCAAAATCAACCCACACCACAGAACAGGTGGACAACCCACTTCTCAGATATGCCAGTGCCATTTCACACGCATGTATTGCGTTCGTGTAGGTTGCTTCGTTAAAACGTTAGGGTTGTCAACGCTGTGTTCGCTGGGGGTTCGGGTGCTTCTCTCATTTACTCTGCACAGGTCAAGACAGGAATCAAAGGTATGCGATGCGAATGGAGCGCGCAGCGCGCACGTAGGGTTAGAATGTGCGCTGTGCTCGCGATGCATGTGCCTAATTGAGGCATTCACACGCTGTGGCGCTTTCCCTGTACCCCAATTCACCCTTGTTCTCTCTTCACAGGTAAGAAAAGAAAGTGCTTGCTCGTGTTTGTGTTGCCGTAGCGCTAAAGTAGGGTTGCTTCAAACGCTTAGGCTTGTTTTGCGCTGTGCAGTGCGCCACTCTCTCTCCTCTTTCTGCAGGAAACAAGACAAGGGAAGCATGCATGACACACAGTGCATTCATCGCTTAGGGTGGTTTATAGTTCGCCGTAGGTTTGTTTAAGCGCGTAGGGTTGTTTTGCGGTCGCGTTTTCCTCGGCATTCACATGATGCGTGGTGAGTAGCGTAGGTGAGCCCAGGAGGAGCTCACCTCCTGGTTGAATCCAGCTTGTGATTGGTTATATTGGGTTAAATTAGGTAGGAACGGCAGGAAATGGAGAAATTGTGCATACCTGTGCACGCATATGACGCATCAAAGGGTAGGCCACGCGAGGTGCGCACGGTAAACCTTGTTTAGGTTACCCAGGGGCTCCACCCCACGTTCTATAAGAGAACGGGTGGAGCTTCTTAAGCTTGCTTGCTTGATAGGGGCGTTTGTGGACAGTGTATTATAGGGCAGACTGAGAAGCGTATAACACGTGGAATCTGTCTTGGTTCCTCTGCTGCAAACGCTCCTGCCTCCGCCTTTGCTCTCCAGGTGGGAAGGTAAGGGTGATTGGTGCAGTCCCACCTTGGCAGCGCTAAAATATAAAAACAACTCAACCAGGAGTGGTGAGTGCAGTCCGACTTCATCGCCATCCACGCTGTGCACGCACGCTGAGCACTCCCTCCCTCCAAGCCGTGACAGGGAAACGCGTAGTGGCGTCCCTGTTAGGCCACAGCCGTTTAGTAGCGAAGTGTTCTCTTACTTTCTCAAAGGAGGGTCAGTAGGACCCGTGACTCCTACTACAGCAACCCCAAGTAGCGTGTGTAGGTGTTAGGGTCAGCAAGCCTGGCAGGAGTTGAGTGCAAGTGGTGAGTGCTCACCCTGCCTTCAAGGCCGGTGCTGGCGTTAGTGAGTGTAGTGTAGTGGTGTCTCCTGTCCCGCGTGCGGTTCCACGTGGGCAGGGGAGTGCGTCAGCTTTTGGCCTTTAGCAAAAATGGGCGTTTTGTATGCCCTTAGCACACTTGGCCACCCCTCCCCTCTAGTAGGAAAGGGCTTCTGCCGTCTTCCCCAAAGGATAGGCGCCAGCACAGAAATTGGGCGAAATAGGAGTGGTAATAGTAACTGACTAGGACCTTCGGTCTGACATAAGCGGAGCCCGTTCAATCGGGAGCCGCGCCTGGGAGAGAAGTGAGCCACACACAGACATACGTAGCACAATTAGGGGTAAGGTAAACTTTGTAAGGAAGGGTAGAACCCCATGGGTCTGGACCAATCAGAGGTCCTAACTGTGGGCTCGCTTGTCCCCAAGGAGGGAAGGCAGACCTTGCCTCATAACACCTTGCTTGTCATTCCTTCCTGGTGTAGTAAGCCATCGTTCTTTGTTGGCTCCCCAAGGTCATTACATCAGGGCAGTCCCTATGCAACACATGGTCAACAATGCATACACTCGCTGGGTGGCTGCAAACCTGATAAGCGGTCACCTGGTCCACGCTGGAAACCAATGGCATCGGACTGCAGGGCACAGACAGGGTCAGTGCAGTGCTCAGTAAGCAGTGGTCTTTGAAAAACCAATGGCCTTCAGCCAGGGAGTGGTTGTCACGGGGGGCTAACGGTCCTGTCCTGTGATGCAATGCGGGGCAACTGTGACAACTGCTCTTACACCCATACACAGGCACGTCTGCACAAGAGTGCTCACTGCACCTGTAAGGTTAAAACACAGTCAGTAGACTGACACAGGGAAGTTGGTTTTTCTTTTTACGCTGGGACAGAGTCTCAGCACGGGTTAGTAGCTGCCCCTCTTTGTTCTCAACGAGGTAGGAGCGGAAGATGGGGTTGATACTCCCATCTGGTTGTATGAAGGCTGACAAAGGTTCCCAGGCTGCCTCCGATAACCCATAGCCATCCCACAGGGTTAGGAATTTCCAGCCCTATTTATACTCGTGGCGAGCAATACCTGCAACCACGTAGTAACCATCGACTGCCATCTCATCGGCAGTCATCTCTTCGAGTTCGTCTGCCTCCTCTGGACCGGCAGCGTTCTCTAGGTCTATACGCTCGACCTCACTGTCGCTGAGGCGCCCCTCATCCCAGGACAAATCCTCAGGGGATTGATGGTGCCTCAACTGTTTAGGTGCACACAGCAGTTCACCACCTAGACGTGGACTGCACCTGACATGGGTCCTGGATCAATCTATCCTGATGATACGATAGGGTCCAAAATGAGGGTCCTGTAGGCAGTTACGTGGCCAGGAGGGTAGGCGTGAATGGTGAACCAAAACAAGGTCACCAACCCTGAAGCTGGCAGGTCGCGGTAGGCTGTTCTGTCGGCTCAGTTCACGGTCACGAATGTGTCTCAGGTTAGTCCCAGCCTGGTTAGCCAGAGACTGCTTGTGTTCCAGCCAATCTCCCACAGGGCTCTTGAAGTCCTCAGGAAAGGGGGTTTTGAAGAACCAAGCAGGTCGTCCTCCATGGAACAGTTCGTGGGGGTGAAACCCGTAGAAGAGCTCTGCTGTGAGTTCCTGGTCAGCACTGCCCAGGGCACTACCCAGTCCAGCGTACCCAGTCCTTGGTACGCTCCTGTTTTATCAGGATTCTTAGGTTTTGCTCAACCACACGGTTCTGTCTCTCACAGAGAGGGTTAGACTTGTGGGTATAGGGCACACCTGTGGTTACCTCCACGTTGAGGGCATTTAGCACTCGTTTGTACCACGCAGTGTCACTGCGGATGCGTACATCTTCATCAGAGTGCACCTGTCTAGGTGCTCCATAGGGTTCGAACCATTGTTCGACCAACATTTTCACATTCTGCTCACCTGTGATTTTCTTATTGCAACGGAACACACGGGTGAAGCGAGATAGGCCACAGGTGACCACTAGGCAACTATCATAGCCGCCGAAGCGTGGTAGGCCGTGGATGAAATCCACATAGAGAAGAGAGTTAGCACAATAGGGTATGGGTAAGCTGGAAATCAGGCCCCTATCCCTACTGTCGCTCTGCTTGCTGGTATGACAACCACAAGCATCCACAATGGTCTGCATACGAGACCTCAGTTCCGTCAGGGTTAGACTAGAGTAGAAACACTCACCGAAGAAGTCCACTGAGCGATTAGCGCCAGTGTGACCAGAACTGAGATGGGACCACTGTAGGCACCCATCCAGCCGTGCCTCAGGCACAACAATACGGTCCTCGTAGAAGAGGTACTGATTGTTTTTATACCACTGGTGCCCGTCAATGACACGGGGTTCGAGACCAGTGCTGAGGATTTGGAGAATTTCTTTATACTCTGACTGATAGTTGGTTAGACTCCAACCTTCCGGGACTCCAGCAGTGCGCATGGACAGGTCAAGTTGGACATCCATACGCTGGAAAGCCTCTCTGGCAAGTGCCTCAGAGCTCTCACCTATAAGCGCATCGAAGTTATTGCGCGATATATAGTCAGACAGTTCATTTTTTATACCGTGGATATGATGAACTGTCAGCCTGAACTGGCTCAGGTAAGTCAACCACCGCTTTAGTTTTGCTTTCTCTGGTGATGGGCCCTTCTGAAAAGACTTCACAGGTTCCTGGTCACATAGCCAAACAATAGGGTTGGATCCCAGGAGTCGGGATTGTGACGAAAGCACCAACGTATCGGCCAGGAGTACCTGGTCATAGGTGCTGTAATTGGAACTCGCTTGGTTCCATTTCCAATTCCTGTGTCCCAGTGGCACCAGCCGCCACTCACTGGTAGGATAGTCATGTTTCAACGAGCCATCACGGTTCAGTCCACTAGTACGATAATGGCAGTGGGTTAGTTCAGCTGGGTTAAGCTCCTGCCATTGGTAGATCGTTCCACCCCCCCCTACATCACTGGCATCAGTGATCAGGACTATCTCGCGCTTAGGGCGGGGCACTCCCAGGCAGTTGGAGAAGGCAATTTTCTTCTTCAACTCCTGGAAACACTCCTCCTCTCTGGCGGTCCACCTCCAGGGAGTAGTTTTCTTGATTAGGTCAGTGAGGGGGGCAGAGGAGTAGGTAAAATTGTGGATGTGACAGCGATAGAAATTACGGGCGCCCACAAAACTCCTCACGTCGTGTAGACCCTTCTTAGGGTCCTCGCGAATCTGCATGTCCTTTAGGGGATGCATCTTAGACGCGGCTGGTTTCCACCAGCCATACCCCACGTCGAAACCCAAATATTCCATCTCCTCTTTCATAAACTCTGATTTTTCGAGTGTGATTCGGAGATGGTTTTCTTGACAAACAATGAAATATTCACGGAGGAGAAGGACATGGTCCTCTTGGGTATTAATACCCAAACTCACGTCGTCGATGTGGGCCTCCATTTCTGCACCCCGAGAAATCAACTCCTGTACTAGAGGCCTGCGCCTCAGTCTGTACAAAATTTTGTTCATTAGCTCTTGGAAGAGCGCTGGGGCATTAGCCACCCCGAAAGGCATGACCTTCCACTTAAAGACACGACCCTTAGGGGTTATAAAAGCCAGCAGCTCCTGAGCTGCGGCGGTTAGGTGCACCTGCCAGAAACCAGAGCGTTTTTCCATTTTGGTCTTGTACCTGCATTTGGCAATACGCTCCAGGGTATTTTCCATGTTAGGAATACTCCCTGAGTGGTTCTGGGTTTTCTTGTCGACCTCACCATAGTCAAAAACCAGTCGTAGGGCTGTCGACCCTGGTTTAGCAACCAGGAAACAGGGACTGCAGTGATGGGGGTAGTCCCCCTTCTTATATTCTTCAGCGAGGCCAGCATCAAGACATTCCTGGATCTGGCGCTCGATTTCTTCAACCTGTTCCTGTGGAGCGGGATAGGGACGACGCCTCACTCCCGTCTTTTCAAATTCAGGTTTCAGTTTCAGGTCCACCTGGACCAGTTTTTTACAAGAGAGGGGGGGCGGCAAGGCGCCGAACACCTCCTCATAGGTTAGCAGCAGTTTCTTCAGTCGGGGGTCAAGGTTAAGACTCTCAAGTTTCTGTAGGACATCCTCCTCAGCATGGAGGTTGCTCTTTCCATGTTCTTTCCTTTTCTGCCGATCAGCAGTTTCGGCAGGTACAGAACCATCGTCCAACTCAGGGGAACATTGCTGCCCATAGTGCAAGGAATACACTAGCGGTATCTCAGGATCAGGCAGTGTATAGGAATCATCGTCCTCCTCATACCAGATGGAGGATTTCCAGGTCTGTCTGAGGTATTGTAGCCGCTCTTGGCGCTCAATACCTTCGGCCTGCAGGTACAACAGCCGTCGGAGTTCCTGAGTGTCATGCTCTGACATTGGCATGTTATTAGAAGCAGGCCGCGCTAGGGCATCAGGACTCCGGGCCACGAGTTCACCTGTGTGCATAGGCTGCATGTGTAGCACTGGCTTCCCAACGGGGGAAGCGGGTTCTGAGGTTGACTCTAGATTTACCTCCTCCAGCAGCAGCTGGGCTAGAAAGGCACTGTGTTTTAGGTCAGCACAGCTGGGATCAACAGGAGGGATAGTGCTGGCGATCTCAGACAGTTGGTCTTCAGCATCCTCCTTAACAGCTGCAGGTTCCAGAGAGCCATCGGGAGATTCGCACCCTGTAACTGTGGCAGATAGGTGCTCAGGAGATCGATTTTTGAGATCAGAAAGGGTCAGGCCCTGATTTTCGGCCATGACCTCTTTCAGTAGCACCTGGTCTAGGTCACACAGAGGTACAGGATTGAGAGATCCATCAACAATCGATAAGAAACTGGCCCACTCAGGGGCCTGCATAGCTGTGTCTGGGTCCTCAGGCACATAGATGCAACCGTCGGGGAGTTGTACTCTTCCCACCTTCATTCGATCTAGCATACGGCGCCAGTAAGCGTGTTCACCAGAGCAGCCCCAGTCAGGGGTGCACATGACAACCCTTCCTCCCTCATAAGCGATTTTGGTTAGAATCTTCGCGAGCAGGGAGAAGGGAGCGTTAGCATACGCTAGCCCCATTGCTTTCCAGAAGAAACGGAAAGCGTTGTTTAAATGTTTCGGGCAGTACAACTGCATGATGTGCTGTTGTTGGCTCGCAAACAATTCCACCTGGATCTCATCCAGGTTTACCTGAAGGGCTGCCAGTCCATTTTCAAGAACGTGACGGGCCAATCGGTAGTTTTCAGTACGATAGTTAGTCTTGGACGCGTAGCGCAGCCCAGACTCTTTTCGTCCTGCTAGCTCCAAAAGTACGGAGAAGAGCCCACTGCCAAAGTCGCAGTGCAAAGAATAGGGGCGCTGGAGAGACAGCATTTTCACCTGGGGATTTCTTCGTAGGAAGTCGGTTCCAATGACGATGTCAAAGGCGTCAGTGTCCAGCACTCTGCAGTGTTGGGTCACAGTTTCGTCGCCCAGGCATATAGTCACATCGACCTCCCCCCAAGGAATGAATGTTACGCCCATCCCCTACTCGTATGGCCACGGTCTTAAATTTCCCGAATCTTTTTAGCAGGCGCCGGGCCACTATGTACAGTGTTGCGGGGGTGTCAAGCACCGCTCAAAAAACCTGATCCCCGATTTTCACGAGGATCCAGAAAGCCAAGTCCTCCTCTTCGCAGCCTCCCTCCTACTCCTCATCAGGGAACTTGACATCCACCCCTGCAGCCATGAGGGACTTGGCCATCCAAGGAGCACGTCGACACCCACTCGGGACCGGCGGCAAGGAGGGCCCGATGGCACGAGACGTTCGCCAAGTTCGACCTCAGCGTCGTGTACGTCCCGGGGAAAGACAACACTGTGGCGGATTGCCTCAGTCGATGGGCCTACCCCGCGGGCAAGGCATGGATGGACATATCCAGCCATGCGGACGCCGAGGAGACCGAGGAGGCCAAGCGCATCATCCAGATGGAGAAGGCCATGGAGCAAGAGGGCGTCAAGTGCTTTGTGGTGATGGCAAACCGTACAGACCTGGCCAAGTTCCGGGGCGCCGGAGTCCAAGCTATTCGAGAGGAAACCCTCGAGCACTGGATGGTGGCCCCTGTAGGTTTGAGGTTTGAGGTTTGAGGTTTGATTTTGCGGGTACTAGACGCCTTTCGGCCCCGGGGGGCCACCTGGTCGGGCCAGGTGATATCCTCCCCACCGGGTCCTAGTGGGGGGCCCTCCAAGACGCACCTCCTGCCTGGTGGCGGAGTCCCCCGGGTTCACAGAGCTCGGAGCCCCGTCCTTCCCCGGCGTCCCCGTTTCGCCACTCCCCGGTCAGTGCATCAATTCGCAGCCGTGGCTGCGGGCGCTTACCCACTGCGTCGCCCCCCTAATGCGTGGTCGCCCGGGGCACCGGCGCCGCCGGGCCCGTGCTACTGGCTTGTCGCCAGTGGGACCCCCTTGGGCTGGCGCGGAGGCTGCCTAGCCTAGGGGTTGGGGCGTGGCGCTGTGCGCCACTACTGCCTTGGCGGGCGCAGTGCCCCGTCTGTGTGTGCGCGGCGCTCGCGGCCGGTTCGGGGGGGTTCGGGCCGGCACCTGGCGTCATGTCTCTTTCGTTTCCCCCTCCCCGCCCCGCGTGTTTCTGCGCTGCGTGTGGCGGGCCGTCCCGTCCGGGTGCCCCTTACCCTCGCTCGCTGGTACGCCATTGCATGCGGTCTGTGCGTTCCGCGCGCTCAGTCCGGTTGCCCTTCCGGTAGTCCCCGCGTGTCCCTTTCGTGTGTGTGCGCTCGCGCTCTCGCGGTGTCCGCTCCCCCCCCCGCTGGGTGGTGTGGCGCGCGCATCTCGCGTGGTCCCGGCACTGGGCGCTGGTAGGGCCGTTCCGCGTGGTCCGTGCCCCTCCGCGTGTCCTGCCCCGGTCCCTTGCTCCGTCTGGCGTGCTTGGGGGGGGGCGGTCTGGTCCAGGTTCCCCCCTACTTGGCTTGGGGTTGTGGGGGCGGCGGCAGGGCGTCCCCGGGGGGGTGCCTTCGACCGTTGCGTGGGGCGTCTGGGGTCTTGCGCTCCTCCTCCCCCGACTGCCCGTCCACTGGGTGGGCTGTCGGGGTCCGCGTTGTGGGCGCGGGCGTGCGGGTGTGGGGGCCCTGCTCTGTCCCTGTCGGGGCTGCGCGCCGTGGGGCGGGTCCATGGCGTTCTTATGCTGGGGGGCGGGCTTGGGGGGGGGGGGGGGGGGGGCGTGCGCCGTTTCCTCCGGCTGTGCGGCCGGGGCGGGGCCTGTAGGGCGGGGGGTCGCTCTGCCTCTTTCCGTCCCTCTGCCTTCCCTGGGCAGGCAACAAAGCGGGCGTCACTGGCGTTGTGCTGTCCATGGGGGGCGTGGCCCCCCATACCACTCCGGTTCGTGCTCACCCGGCTTCTCTGGGTACGATCTGTGCGGCGTCCCGGTGCGCAGGCGTGGGCCCGCTTGTTCTTCGCGGCCCCCACGTGAGCCGGTGGCTGGGGCGGGCGGGCGGGTCACACTCCGGCTCCCCTCTCGGGCGGGGGGGGCCCATCCCCCCTGCCTCGGGGGGTGGGGGCCGGGGCCCCCGCGGCTGGCGGGCTGGTGGGGGGATGGGGGGGGGGGTGTCGCGCCGCGGCCTCCCTGCTCTCGTTCCGGGCGGCGGCCTGCGGTACTCCTTTCTGGCCCTCTCCGTGTCGCCGGCACGCTCCCTTCCGGCGCGCGCGTGCGGTCGGGGTGCGGTCGGGGTCCGGTGCGCCCCGGGGTGGGGGGTGGTGAGGGGCGGCCCGTGGACCGCTCCCCCGGGGGCCCCAGCTGACCTGAACCCCCCCTCTGTCACCTCGGAGTGGGCTGTGGTTAGGGGAGGGTCATGTGGGGCGCGGCCTCCTTCCTGTTCTGTTGTGCGCGTTGCTCCGGCACGCCGGTGTGGGTTCGCGGGAGCAGGTCCAGCCGCCGTTGCCCTTACCGCGTCGCCGTTCCTCCTGAGGGGGGGGGCGCCTTCCCGGCCCTGGGGGGGCGGAGGGCCGCGCCTGTGGCTCCCCAGCTGAGGTGGGTGCGGGGGGGGGGGTGGGGGGGCCGCCCCCCCCGCCCGCTCACGGGCGTGTGTGGGAGGGGGGGGGGGGGGGGATTGGGGGGGGCCCTTTGGTCCCCTGGCGATGCCTCCTGTCGGCCGAGGGGGGGGTTGGCGGCGGCATGGCAGTCCTGGCCCCGGGGGCCAGCCATCGGCTGGGGGGTCGCGCCCTTCCCCCACCCCCCTCTACCGAGAGCCAGATTCTCGCGCAGGCCCTCGCTGGGGCCCCTCATCCCCCGGCTGTTGTCGCGCGGATCACTGACCTGAGGACCCTCTCATGGTCCTCTGGGGCTGCCCACCCCCCCGGGGGTACCTCTCGGTTTCCTCCGTCCCTCCGGAGGAGCACGGCATCGAAGGGCCGGTTCCTCGACCTCCTGGAGGTCCCCTGGGTGGCCCAGCACAACCACCCGTACACCTCCCCCACCAGGGGGAGGGTCTCCTCCCCCAGAGGAACCGGGACCGCGCCCCAGTCCCGGTCCCATGGCCGGCCCTCCTCCGCCCCCCGTGCCGGCCCCCCTCGCTGCCCCTGCGCCTGCGGCGCCGATGCCGCGCCCCGTCCCCCCTCCGCCTAGGCCATCCGCGCCGGCTCCGCCCTCGGCGCGGGGGGGGCTTGATGGTGCTGGTGTCGTGGGGGTTGGGGGGGGACGAGCTCGCCGGCGTCAGGGTCGATGTTGTAGAGGTGGTGGTGGTGGTGGTGGTGGTGGTGGTGGGTGTGGTGTGCCGGCTTCTGTTGGATGCCGGGGGGGATGCACCTCACCGGCTGCACGTCCGGCTGCGGGGGCGCCCCGCCCTCTGCCCCGCTCCCTTCGTCCCGTCCTCCCCCCTGGGCTCCCATGCCCCGCCCCGCCTGTCCCTTGGGGCCCGCGGCGCCCTTGCCCTTGCCCTTGGGCCCCTTTCCAGCCCCCTGCCCGTGTCGCGGGTCCCGCCCCCCGTCCCCCACGCCCTGGCCCGCTCGCTCTCCCACCTCCCCTCGCCCTGCCCCCTGCACCTGGGCTCCCTGCCCGCGCCCCTGCGCGCCCTTCCCGTGCCCTGGCCCCTTCCCGGCCCCCTGTCCCGAGTCGCGCCGTCCGCTGCCTGCGCTCTGATCCCCCCCGCTGCTGCGCCCTTCCTGGACCACTCGCCGGGCGTCCCGCTGCCTTTGCAGCTGCGGCAGCGTGACGCCCGGCGGCGAGCGCTCGCGCGTCGGGGGGCGGACGTGCCGCTCCCGCCCCGGGGGGAAGGGCTTGGGGGGGAACGGCTTGGGGGGGCTGGTGTGGGTGTGGGTGGGGTTGGCGTGGGCGCGGTACTTCGCGCTCTCCCTGCCCACTGCTGCTGCTGCGGCGGCCGCCGGCGAGGCGTCCGTGGCCCGTGCAGGGTTCTTCCGCCGCTTGCGCGGCGTGCTGGGGGTCGCGGCGTGGCCGGCCGAGGCGGTGTCGCGGCCCGCCGGGGTCGCGGCCGCAGCCCCTCGCGCGCCCTCCTCGCTCTTCTTCGCTGCCGTGGCGGCCGCCGACGAGGTGCCCCTGGCTCGTGCGGGATCCGCCCCCTGCTTTCGCGGCGTGCTGGGAGCCGCGGCGTGGTCGGCCGGGGCGGTGGTGCGGCCTGCCGGGGCCGCGGTCGCAACCCCTCGCACCCCCTCCTCGCTCTCCTCTGCTGCCGCGGCGGCCGCCGGCGAGGCGCCCGCGGCCCGTGCGGGGTCCGTCCCTCGCGTTCACGGCGTGCTGGAGGCCGTGGCGCGGCCGGCCGAGGTGGTGTCGCGGCCCGCGGGGGTCGCGGCCGCAGCCCCTCGCGCGCCCTCCCCGCTCTCCTTCGCTGCCGTGGCGGCCGCCGACGAGGCGCCCGTGGCCCGTGCGGGGTCCGCCCCCCGCTTCCGCGGCGTGCTGGGGCCCGCGGCGTGGTCGGCCGAGGCGGTGGTGCGGCCCGCCGGGGCCGCGGTCGCAACCCCTCGCGCGCCCTTCTTGCTCTCCTCTGCGGCTGCGGCAGCCCTCGGCGATGCGCCCGGTTCCTGCGCCGGGGCTGCCCCCCGTGTTGGCGGCGTGCCGGGGGCCGCGGTCGGGGCCGCGGCGTGGCTCGCTGGGGCTGCGGTCTCCGCTTCCTGCGCGTCTGGGCGGGGCGGGGCGGCGGGGCTGGCTGCTTGGGCGGCGGGGGCGGTCATCTCGGCTGGCCCAGGCTCCCGGGCCGGCGGCGGCGGCCCGACCAGCACCGCCGCCTCCGCCAGCCTCCGCACCTCGCGCTCCGCGAGAGTCTCCCCCATCCACTCCGGGGAGGAGACGGGGGAGCGGGAGCGGGACCGGCGGTGGTGGCGGTCGTCCCGCTGGGGGGACCCATCGGAGTCTGCCATCACTGTTACCCTGGTAGGCATGCGTGGTGGCAGGCACGCCCTTCCCACTACCTCCTGGTGCATCAGTGCCGTGCCGTGGGCAGTGCCGTGTGGTGCTCTGCGGGGGGGAGAGGGGGAGGGGGTGGGGGGCCGGCTGTGGCGTCAGCCCCGCACGGCCGGGGGCCTGCGACCATCCACCGGCATTGGGAGGGGAGGCGGGGGAGCCACGCGGCCCACGCGTCGCGCCACAGCTCCCAGTCTGGGGCGGGCCCCAGGGCCCTGGGCCCCCGGGGGTCGTCGGGCGGTGTCGGGGGCAGCCGCACCAGGTGGACCCCCGTAACGGCGGTGACCTCCTGTGTTCGCAGGAAGGTGTGTACTCCGTCCCGCGCCGCGGGCGCCGGGAGGGGGGGGCGGGGTACGGGTGTTGCCCCATAGAGGTGGGTGGGGGTGATCCCCAGGATCCGCCCCGGGTCCCCGCGGGTCGCGACGACGAGGAGGAGCAGGGGGGTGCCAGGGCACTCCTGCCAGAGGACCTGCCCCCTGTGGTGGGCACCCCTGGTTCTGGAGAGGGGGGGGGACAGGTCCGGGTTAGCCCAGCCGCGGGGCGCGTGCGTCGCCGGCGGGAGGGCGGGGCACCAAGTGGGCTCCCTGGGGAACGCCTCGTAGACGACGGCGTACAGGGGGGGTAGGCCTGGTGCCGTCGTACACCGGGTTGGTCGGCCGGGGGCGGGCGGACGCCTCGTCCGCGCCTTCCACGAACACGGTGACCTCGCCCACCTCCAGGTCCTCGTCCGGCGGGTGTAGAAGGTGGAGCGCCGCATCCAGCTCGGACACTCCTCCCGGGTACGTGGCCCGCGCCTGGTTCAGGTACGGGGCCGCGTCCCCGGGGTAGCGCGTCCTGAGGGCGTGCAGCAGGGCTGGGGCGCTACTGCAGAGGGACATGGCAGACCCTGCTCCCGTCAGCCGCAGGGTGTCCCCCATGGACAGGGGCCGGCCCGACCGATTGGACTCGCGCCACTCCATCCAGTGCCCGTAGAGGGCCGCCTTCGGGCTGATGAGCCCCGGCCGGACGGCGTTCACGATCCGGTGCATTGCCGGGAGCAGCGTAGGGGCCCCCGCTCCGTTCAGGGCGCGGACGGCCGGGAGGGCGGTCTCGTTGAGGAAAGCCCTCGCACTGCCCTCCAGGTCACACCGTGCAGCAGCGTGCGCTTCGTGTGCCTCCGCCACCGCGTCCGCCACCAGGCCCCGGACGGCCGCCTCCTGCGCTCTGCGGCGGGCCCTGGTGTGCCCCGGCCCATTCCCCCGTCGGCGTGGCATGGTGCTGCGGGCTCTGCAAAGGGCGGCGGCGGGTGGGGGTTAGGGGGCGAACACGTGCGACAGGTGCGCGACGGATGTTGGGTCCCGCAGGTGCACGTGGATCCACAGAAGGGCAGCGCCCGCGGGGCCCGCTTGTTCGTGCGAGGGGGTGTGTGCCCCCTCGATGCGCCGGCGCAAGGCCTCCTCCTCTGTGCGCCTGCGCGGGCCTGCGGGAGGTTCGGGCCAGGGGCACGCGGCTACCTGGGCGCACCGCGCGCACCTGTTGGCGCCTGTCGACGCTGCGGAGGACACCGTGTCACATTCTCCGCAGAGTCGGCAGGTGTGTGGGAGGTGGGAGGGCGGCGACCAAGGGTCGGGATGGCGGAGCCAGAGGTCGTCCCACCTCTGTCGGAGGGGGTCCCGGATCTCCAGCAGGCGGGCGCGGACGCGGCGCCGGTAGTCCTTGCCAAGCGTCTTCCGCTGGACCTCCTGCCACGTGTCGTCGGGGAGGATCCCGTGGTCGTGGAAGGCGGCGATGAGGTCGTCCCACGCCGGGCGGGGGTGCCCCTGGGGGGGGCACGCCATGTACACGTGGCGCCCGGTGAGGTGGGGCGTCAGCGCATCCCATTGGCACCTGTTCGCGGTGTCTCTGTGGAGGAGGGCCAGCAGGGTGCTGTCCGCGACTGCCTCCCACCCCACTCACAGCCCTTCGCAGCCGTCTAGCTCCTGGCGCAGCGCGGCTGCAATGCCGGTGGGGAGCATGAGGAGCAAGGGCCCCTGGGTGTCGCCCAGCCGGGACAGGGCGTCGTCGTATACCGGCCCCCCAGCTTTGAAGTGCGCCACGGTGAGTTGGGTGGCCCCGTCCTCTGGGGGGTGCCACCGGACGGTGGCCGCAGCGTGTCCCCACGTGCGTATCTCCGTAGCCCGGAGCACGTTGGCGGCGTGAAGGAGGATGCGGGGCGGGACGGGTGTCCTGACGAGTGAGGACACGTCCGCAGTCCATCCCGTTTGCGGCCCCGGGGCCGCCTGCAGCCATTCACCCGTCGCCGCGTCCCACGGGTGGTCAGGCCCCGCCCCGCGGATCATGGTGGGTCTCGGCCGGGTGTGCCGCCCCCACGACCGGAGCGGGATGGCGGCGTATCGTTGCGCAGGGGCCTCCGGGGCGCGCGTGGCGGCGCACCACCGGCTCCACTCCCGCGCCCACTCCTCCCCCACGATGCGCGCCTCCCATGCGGTCATGGAGCCGCGCCCGATGATCCACGGTGGGAAGAGGGCGTCTTGTAGGACCCTCGAGAACCCCCCCGGCAGGTCCTGGTACGGGTGGGGGCTCTCTTGGGGCGGGCACTCCAGAGTGCCATTCACAACAAGGAGGGAGGCTACGAAGTCCTTGTCAGGGCGCGGGGGAGGGGGAGGGTGGTCGCCCTCCGCCGCAGTGAGCCACCGGTGCGCCCGGGCCGCCGCGCTCTGGGGCTCGCGGAGGAGTTGCTCCAGCCGGTGGTTGCGAAGCTCCCACGCGAAGTCCTTCAGCCGGAGCATGTGGTGGAGGGAATCGTCCACCGAGGTCCCTCCCGGCGGGTCGTATCTGGTTATGGCGCGGAGCTGCACCTCCGCGTCCTCGGGCACCAGTCCGGAGCAGAACACCTCCGTCCACGTGGCGCCTGCGGAGCGCCACGAGGCCACCCACAGGGCCTTGTCCCCAGGTGGGAGGTGGCGGGCCGCCTCGTGTACCGCCTGGCGGTAGTGGGGCCAGAGGAGCCGTGAGTGGGCACATCCCACGTGCATGTGCACCGGGGTCTCCTCCGGGCCGCCGCAGATGAGGCACGATTGTGGGACGATGGCGACGCCGGAGAGCCGCTCCTTCCGGACGCGGAGCCTGCGCTGCACCGGCGTGTGGCCGTCTCGGGCCCGCAGCGCCCGGCGGTTGGTGGCCGCCGCGGTGAGGTCCCGGGCGTGGACGTAGGCCGTGGCGTGGGCCGCGCCCAAAGGTGTGTGTCCCCGGTGCGTCAGCGCATGGTCCGCCTGCGCCCGTTGCGCGACCTCGCCGAGCACCCGCATTGTGGGGGGCCGTAGATCGAGATGGCCGTCACGGCCGGCGACAATGAGTCGGGCGTGGCCAGGGTCCGGGGGCGTGTTCTGCAGGACGGTGTCCTGGGACGCCGCCCAGTCCGCCTTGTGCAGTAGGGCGTCACTGTGGTGCGAGGTGGCTCGGACGTACCAGAACGGGTGCCCGGCGTGTTGCCCTCGCGCGCACAGGCCGTCCCGGAGCCACCTCAGGGGCATCTGATTGACCACCTTCGCTGCGCCCGCGGGGACCCCCGTAGTTCGTTCGCGATCTGCGTGCCGCAGGAGGTGGAGGATGACTTCGGCGTCCACCGTGTGGACCCATGGTCTGTCAGCACCGTATTGTAGGGGGAGGGAGGCGGCCACCCCCTCCCCGTCGGGCACCGTGCCCGGGATGGCCACCGCCCACGTGCGGGTGAGGTCGGCGGCGAGAGCGACGCTGGTGGCGTGTTTGCAGGGTCCGCCCCCGGACGCGTCAGAGGAGGCGTGTCCCCAGGCCTCCGGGATCCAGTAGTATCCGGTGGGGCTGAGCCACCCCGCGTTGAGGTCGGCGGAGTGCCACCGGACGTCGGGGTGGCTGGGGGTCAGTTGGTCCACGCTCAGCGCCCTGGTGTCACCTGGGCTGATCGCCGGGTGGTCGTGCAGCCGGATCTCCGCTCCAGCGACCGTGCTTGCCCAGGACCGTAGCGCCGTCACATGTTCCTTGAGCCACGCCGGGCCCCCGCGCTGGTGCACCACCAGGTGTCCCGTGTCCTCCGGCTGGTCCTCCAGCGCGTGTACCGCCATGTGTGGGTCGTGCGGCACCCCCGTAGCCACCAGTAGGGCGGTGCCACGGGGGAGCCCACGGGGTTCGGGCTGGCCTGCCCCCACTGGCACTATTACCCACTCGGCCCGGAGCTGCGCTTGCCCCGTCGCTTGGGTGCATTGGTCGTCCGTGGTCACCAACCACAACGGCGTCGGCGCGTGGGGCCGGGGGCGCAAGGGCTCTGGCCACGCCACGTCCGCGTTAGGCTCTTGGTGCTCGCTTTCCGCGAGTACGTCGCGGAGGATGTACATGAGGGCTGCTGGCGGGTGGTACGCCGCCCCCCGCGTGAGGGGGGATAGGCCGTCCCGGTGGCGGTAGCCCCCGACGTGGAGGTGCAGGCCGTCCGGGGTCACCCGTGGGCCGGTGTGGGCGTCCTGCTTAGCCCTTGTGGGGTGGACGAGTCTCAGGCGGGGGTCCCGTGTGCCGGTGGTGTGGAAGAGGTGGGCCAGGGCGTCGCGCCACCCGGGGTGGTTGGTGGGCTCCCGCTCACGGCGGCAATAGTGGAGGTGTTCATCGGCGCATTGGTTGAGGCACTCCCGCACCGCCATCGGCCACGGATCGTCGTTGTCGGGGAAGGGGTGGCGTGGCCCGTGGTGCCCATGCCACGGCGTTGTGTGGGGCACCGTCAGGCGGCACGAGTCGCGGTGTCGCAGCTTGGCGGTGCGCAGCGTGACGATGTTGCCCGGTGGGGACTGTAGTTGGACATGGGCCGCCCTGGGGCACGCGATGGGGTTGTACATCCCCACTCCCAGGGCGGCCAGGGCCCGGGGTATGCGGTGGACCCAGTCGCCTCCCGCCAGAGTTGCGAACTCCGCGACGGGGTAGTGCACCTCGGGACATATTCCGTGCGCGCCGGCTATCTCCCAGAACATCTTGGTGACCTCGGCGCGCACGGAGGTTGCGCGGTGGTGGACGAGTGTACCCACGAGGGCCACCGCTGCCTGCTGGCACCGCGTGGGCACCCCTGTGAGCCTCAGGGTCCGGTCATCCTGCAGGCTGTCCCGCGAGGCGTTGAAGGCGTACCGCGCCCTGTCCTTCGCGACCTGGACCGTGATGTGGTCCAGGTGGCGTGCAGTGTCGGAGTCGTCGGCGATGAAAGGGGCGACGTACTGCGTCACCCCCCCGAGGATCGCCAGGATGACGTCCTGCACCACTTTAGGTGGCGCGAGGGTGTTAAGGCACCAGTGGTGCACCGCCGCCAGGTGTAGCCGGTGCTTGCGCTGCAGGGAGAACTCCCCGTCCGGCTGCAGCTGGAGTCCCAGGTAGGGGACGGAGTCCGCCGCTGGTACCCAGTGCCACGGGTTTTCCAGGTGGGGGCAGAGGCGCAGCTGCAGGCCCGGGACCCCCTCCGTGGTTGCCATGGGGCACTTGCGGGGGTTGAGCTCCATGCCCATCATCCCCAGGTACGCGGCCACCGCCTCCACGCCCTCGACGAAGTGCTGCAGCGTGTGGGCCACCACCAGCAGGTCGTCGATATAGGCCTGGATGAGGCCGTGCTCGGCCCCTCCCGGCGGGCGCAGGCGGTGCCCCTGTGCCCTGAGCAGGGGCTCCAGGAGGAGGGCGTACAGCAGGGGGCTCTCGGGGTTGCCCTGCCGGACGCCGCGTAGCATGTAGACGGGCTGCGTTAGCCCGTGTGCTGTGACGATGCGCAGCCTGGCGCACGTGTGGAGGAAGAGCAGGAGGTCGATGACGTCCGGCGGCACGGAGAGGTGGCGCAGAATGAGGTGGAGGGCGCCGTGTGTGGCGGTGTCGAAGGCCTTGCGGGCGTCAAAGGAGAAGACGTAGTTGGGCCTTCCCTGCTGGAGCTGCCGCTGTGCCATGAACAGCGGGGGGCCTGTGTTGGAGCCAGGGAGGGCCCCCTGCTGCCAGTCGCTGACCACTCCGTGCCGTGTGAGCACTTCCGTGATGCGCTGGGTGAGGGGGCCCGTGAGCAGCTTCATGTCCAGCTGGCCCAGGGCTATGGGCCTGTAGTCGTCCAGTCTGGCAGGGCCTGGTACCTTGGGGCTGAGCCAGATGTGCGCGTCCCTCCAGTGCATCGGTGGCGGGGCGCCGCGGAGGATGGCCCGGTAGGAATGGACCAGGAGCCACTGTACGGGTGCTGGGAGGGCCTTGATGAAACGGGCCTCCACGTGGTTAGGACCTGGGGCCTTGCCATCGGCCTTGTCCAGGGCGGACTTCAGGTCCTGCATGGAGTACTGCTGGACCTGTGTCCAGGCCCCCTCAGGGACCCGGGGAACGTGGCGGCCGAGGACTGCCTGGAAGCCCGGGAGGGCCACCGGGCGTTTGTCATACAGTTCTCGCCAGAAGGCGCGAACTGCGAACATCACGTCGTGGGCCTCCGTGAGGAGCGTTTGGGTGTTGGGAACCCGCACGTTCCAGAGGCCTGACGGGCCTGGGGACTCTACCTCTATGGCTCCCCGCACGGCTTTCCATCGCTGGGCGATGTCGGGGGCGTGGCGGCGCCAGAAGTCCTTGATGGCGCGCTTGCGGTCTGCCGCCAGGAGGGCGCGGAGCTGGCGAATGTCCTCCTCGAGGGAGGCTGCTTGCCTCTCCAGCTCCTCCTGTAGCTGGCCCTGCGTGGTCAAGCGGAACCCGGGCGACACACCCTGCAGCTCCTCCGTGAGCCGGAGCGCCGCCTCGGACCGGATGCCATGCCTGGCCGCGTCCGCCTGGTACGCTGCCGGCGCGCGCGCTGCCAGGGTGTCATAGCGGAGGACCGCTGCCTGGAGCTGCTTTCCGCTCTCCGGGAGGTCCCCCTCCGCCGGGTCCGTCCCCGCCGGAGACGGCTGCCGGCGTCCCACCACGCGCGCCAGGGCGTCATGCGTCGCGTGGAGGTGTTCGAACACCTTGTCCACCGCGGCCGCGGGCATGGACCCGTAGTCGTGCTGCTCTGCGGGACCCAGCCAGGGCGCCAGGGAGGGTTCATCCTGCGCGGCGGTGACCGCCGCCCACAGGCAGTGTAGGACGGGCGCGGCCTCGGCGTCGTACGGGAGGAGGCGGCCCTCCGTGTGGCTGTAGGGGGTGGGAATCGCCGCGCGCCCCGCTGCGCTGAGGAGACCCGGCAGGGCCAGGCGGACCGGGAGGTGGTCCGGGCCGACCACCTGGGGGTGTGCCATGCCGCGAGCCCAGACGCTTTCCTGCAGGGACCACGGCAGGAGGGGCTCGTTGACCAGGAAGGTGGCCACCCTGTGCCGGGACGGGTGGAGCGTGGGGGTCATGTCCTCCTCGCCGCCTGCCGCGGCCCTTCGGAAACCGCAGGCCTCCCAGCCCGCTCGGAAATGCTCCGTGGCCGGGTTGGCGGGGACATCCATGAAGATGTTGGTGTCGCCAGCGATGACCACCGGGTGCCTCCCGCCGAGGCTGCGTGCCGTGGCATACATTTGTATGTCGGCCCAGAACGCCGCCCGTCCCGCCCACGGGGAGCAGCCTGCTTGCGGCCCGTGGACGTTGAAGAGGGTGAGGCCTCCCCCGGACGTGCGGATCTCCAGGGCCGCAGCCTTCCCGGGGACAATTTCCGTGAAGCTGAGCACCTTGTGCTCCGCCACGTACTTGCTGCTGACCGCGGTGACGAGGCCCCCCCCTCTCGAGGTGGAGGTGGCTCCCGTCTCCGCCAGCCGGCTGCTGAAGAAGGCGGTGTACCCCTTGTCCCGGAGCGCCGCGGCCACGTGCATCTCCTGCGCCCTGGTGGCGATCCCCGTTTCCTGGAGCATGATGGCAAAGCCCCCATCCTGGGGCAGCATGCCGGTGATGAGGTGCTCCTTGTCGGTGCAGGCCGCTGGCCCCCGGCGCCGCCGGAGTGTGTCCCGGAGGGAACGGTCTGGCGGCACGAGGCCGTTGCGCAGGTTCCACGAGAGGAGCCACAGGGCGTCGCCCGTCATGTCCTCCTGGAGTCAGCTATCCCGCATCGGCATCGCCGCCAGGTTCGCCGGCGCAGCCAGGGCATCTGGGTGCGCCGCATCCGCTGAGCCCGTTCCCAGCGGGGCCCACAGGGGGGCCCGGGGGACCGGGGGAGCCAGGGGGGCCAGGGGGGCCAGCCCCGCGGGGATGGACATGGACCCTGGTGGGGCCGCACCGCCGGCCCCCGGGGCCGCTCTGGGTGCCTCCTCATCTCCATCTGCGTGGTCGGCTGCCTGGGGCCGGGGGCGCCGGGTGTACGGGGCATGCCATGGGGACCTCCGTGCTCTCCCCTGCAGGATGTTGGTGGCCGCCCCCTTGTTGTCCGCCGGGGCCACAGCGTGCACCGCGCGCCACGCCAGGTGTTCCAGCATTGCCCTGCTGGTCCAGTACTTGTCCGCACACAGGGGGCATTTCGTCGGCTCCGTGGCCCCTCGCGCCGGGGGGAGCGGCACCGACTTCCGAATGGCGCCCTCTGCCGCTGGTTCGAAGGGCAGGTTGGCCAGCGGCACCGTGTGTGGTGCCACTGTGCGGCCCGGGGCCGCCGCATCGAGGGCTCGCGTCGCGGGCGCGGGCCCGAGACCTCGGATGGCATCGCGCTTCGCGTCTGCCTGCAGCCACGTTTGCCAGTGCGTGGAGCCGATTTGGCGGTCGGGCTTGCCCCTCCATCGCAGGTCGTGGAAGGCCTGTAGCCAGTGGTACACCGCGGTCGGGACCGCCAGCTGGAGCTCCAGGTCGGCGGGGTGCGCCGCTGCCGGCCACACTCCCGGCCTCGCCGCCCGGGCGTTGTCCTTCAGCCTGACCTGGAGCAGGAGGGCGTGGTGTTCGCCCTCCAGCAGCACCTTGATGATCATGCGGGTGCAGTCTGCCACGCGGATCACGGCTTCGGGCCCCGGCAGGCGTTCGGGGTCGCAGACGACGATGTGCGCGTCCGCCGGGCTGAACATGCAGACCACCCACTGCGGGTTCTGCTGTCCCCGTTGGGCCACCGCCAGGGTAGCCGCTGGGCGGGCGTGCGTGATTGGCCCCGCGTGGAGGTCCGGGACGTCCGTGGCCCTGATGGCGTCTCCCTGCCACGCGGCCCGTAGATGCTCCTCCTGGTCGGGGCTCCACACCAGTGTGGGGGGGTTGACCCACCCCGGTTCCTGCCTCTTGTTGGGGGCGCTGACAGTGTGTAGCAGGACCGCCAGCGGCCAGGGGTCCGCCGACATATAGTAGGCCTGGGTGGGCCCCTGTCGCCAGTCGATGTGGGGCAGGGGCGGGAAAGCCCCTTGCCTGGTGGTGCTGTGCCAGACCGTCCATCGGCCTCCGGCCAGGACGGGCGACCGGTACCCTCCGGCGTGGCCGTGTATGATGGCCTGGTAGCCTGCCGTCTGCAGTACCAGTGCCTCCCCCTGCTTAGGCCCGGGCGGGGGTGTGCCATCGCCCGCACCCCAGACGCGGGTGCGTCCGCGGAGTGTGGCATGCCACGGGTCTGGTGCATCGCGCTGAGGCCCTTGTATGCATCCCGCAATCTGCGCCGGCCGTCTGCTAGCAACGCCGCCGCGACGACGTATAGTTGCTCCGCCGTGGGGAGTGCCGTTGGCGCGTGCGTCGCGGCCGGCCGACGGGGCCGCGTGTCGCGGCAGGGGACGTGGGGCAGCAGTTGCGCCGGCCACGCCGCCACGGGACCCATGGTGACGGCCGCGACCGCGGACGCCAGCGCCGTGCGGTCCGTGGGTCTGTACTGCCGGAGCCCCGTGGTATCTCGGGCGAGGTGCCTGCAGGCGGCCATCCAGGCCACCGCTCAGCAGTTCGTGCAGTCCGGTTCGGCACCACCCGCGCCGTCGCTTCCCGTTTGCTGTACCGTGGTGGCGGTGTCGAGCGGGGGGCCCTGCTGTAGCGCCTCCGGGTCCTGCCCCGGCGGGAGGGCGGGCGGGACTGGCTGCGGGTAGTTTTGCGCGCCTCGGCGCTCCGGGTGCTCGTGGTACGGGTTTTGCCGGCGGTGTTCGGGGGCTGCCCGTGGTTGGAAGAGGAGTTGGTGCAGGTACCAGTGGCCCTCCGCGGTTGACGGGTTGCGGAGCGTTAGCCACTGTTCCACCACGCCTCCTGGGTGCGCGGCCTCGACGCGGCGCAGCAGCCCCAGGCGGCCTAGGCGGTTGGACGTGCCTGCGGGTGGGATGTGGGCTTGCGGGTAGAGCGACCGCAGCGGCTCCAGCGCCAGGTCCAGCACTTCGTCGTTGAGCTGCTTCGTGAGAGCCGACGCCCTGTGTAGGGCGTGGAGGACCCCGGTTTTGGGGGCCGTGAGCTGTTCGAGCACCGGTCCCGGCGGGTACCGCGCACCCGGGTTCGTTAGCCACTCCCTGGTGTGGCTCAGTACGGCCTTCCACACGTCCCTTGTAAAGGCGTGCTGGCGGGCCAAAGAGGGGACCATCCGTAGGAGGCGGTGGCACGCCGGCAGCGATCGCATGGGCTGTGGGGCGGCCGCCGTGATCCACCTGCACGCCGTGCCGGGCACGATCGCCCCCCATTCCACGGTCCCCATGCCCTCGGCGTGGATCAGCGCCTGGCCCTGGACCATGGGGAAATAGGGGCTCGAGCGCCCCTTTCCTTCCTTCCACCGTACCCAGGCGGCCCCCGCCTGCAGGCTGCGGAGCAGGGCCACGCCGGGGAGGAGCAGCTGCGGAAAAGCCCCCTTGATGGCCTGGGTGGCGTGGGCCAAGGTGCCCATGGGCAAGCACCACAACGGGAGGGTCCAGGGGCCCGGCAGCGGTTGCGCCACCCCTGCGTCCCATCGCCACTCGGAGTCTGGCGGGGTGGCCGGGACCGTGCCCGTCTGCAGGAAGTGGCGTGCCTGCTTGTCGGGGTGCCGTTGGAGGGTTGCCGCGAGGCTGAGCCCCTCTGCCGCTGGTGCCACCGGGAGGCCGCCCCGGGGCCTGCGCCAGGGGTAATCCTGGTGCCGGCCAGGTGTGGAGGTCCCGGGCGATGTCCTCCGCGGTCCCTGTGGGGGCGTCCTCTGGTGCCAGGTGCCACATGACGGCGAGCACCGCCCACGTGGAAAAGGGCCACGCCCGCGGGGGGGTGTACACCTGGATGGTCCACTGTGGGCACGCCCGCCGCACGCGGGACGCGTGGAGCACCCCTCGGACCATGTCCGCCGCTAGGACCAGCACCATTCCCGAGGGTTCCACAATGATCCCCTCTGCGGGTCCGCCGTGGCGGCCCCGGGTGTGCAAGGCCACTGCCGCCTGTCCCGCGTGGGTGACTCGGTCGACGGCCTCCTGGATGTTCACGCTGCCACGCGCGGTCTCATCCAGGATCCAGCCCTGCGCCACCCCGTAGCGTAGGGCGGCGCGTGTGGCCGCGGGTTTCACCTCGGGCAACGCTCTGTCATCGGGGCCGGGCTGGGGGTGCTGTTTGGGGCACCAGCCTTCGCCGGTGCAGTGGCCCCCTTTCCACGCGGGGCAGATCGCGGGTACGCTGCCCGCCGGCGGCGCAGGTTCCGCGGGCGCGCCTCCGGTGGGGGGCTCCGGCAATGCCTCCAGGTCGGAGTCCGTGCCCGCGTCCCCTTGTGGGGGGTCTCCTTCGCCCTCTCTGAGTCCCAGCGCCCTGGTGACCTCGTGTGCTTCGTCCAGCGTCGGAGATCGGGGGCGTGTCTTGCGTGGTGCCGCGGGTTCCGCCATTGCTGTGTCGCTGTGTCTAAGGGCAGGGGGTGGGGTGCGGATGTCCCGGGGCTGGTGCGTTGGTGCGCTGGTGCGTTGCTCGGTGTGGGGGTGGTGGATGGGCATCCCCGGGGGGGGGCGCTTTCCAGCGTTGCGAGGGGCGTCTGGTGTTAGGCGCTGTCCCTCTCCCGGTCGCCCGACCTCCGGAGCGGGCAGCCAGGGTTCCGCGACCCGTGTGTCCCGGGTGCGGTCGATGCTGGCGTGTGGACCCAGCACCGGCCCCACAGCGTGCACCCTTGCGGGCCGGCGTTGCTCGCTGTGGGGGTGGCGGAAGGGCGTCCCCGGGGGGTCGCCTTCCATCGTTGTGAGGGGCGCCTGGTGTCAAGCGCTGTCCCTCCCACGGCCGCCCGTCATCTGGAGCGGGCAGCCAGGGTTCCGCGACCCGTGTGTCCCGGGTGCGGTCGATGTGGGCGTGTGGACCCAGCACCGGCCCCACAGCGTGCGCCCTTGCCGGCCGGCGTTGCTCGCTGTGGGGGTGGCGGAAGGGCGTCCCCGGGGGGGCCGTCTTCCACCGTTGTGAGGGGCGCCCGGCGTCAGGCGCTGTCTTTCCCCCGGCCGTCCGTCCTCTGGAGCGGGCAGTCAGGGTTCCGCGTCCCGTGTGTCCCGGGCGCGGTCGGTGCGGGCGTGGGGACGCAGCACTGGCCCCGCAGCGCGCGCCCTTGCGGGCCGGCGTTGCTCTCCTTGGGGGTGGCGGAAGGGCGTCCCCGGGGGGGGGTGCCTTCCATCATTGTGAGGGGCGCCTGGTGTCAGGCGCTGTCCCTCCCCCGGCTGCCCGTCCTCTGGAGCGGGCAGCCAGGGTTCCGCGTCCCGAGTGTCCCGGGTGCGGTCGGTTCGGGCGTGGGGACCCAGCACCGGCCCCACAGCGTGCGCCCTTGCGGGCCAGCGTTGCTCGCTGTGGGAATGGCGGAAGGGCGTCCCCGGGGGGGGGTGCTTTCTACCGTTGTGAGGGGCGCCCGGTGTCATTCGCTGTCCCTCCCCTGGCCGCCCGTCCTCTGGAGCGGGCAGCCAGGGTTCCGCGACCCGTGTGTCCCGGGTGCGGTCGGTGCGGGCGTGGGGACCCAGCACCGGCCCCGCGGCGTGCGCCCTTGCGGGCTGGCGTCGCTCGCCGTGGGGCTGGCGGACGGGCGTCCCCGGGGGGTGCCTTCCACCGTTGTGAGGGGCGCCTGGTGTCAGGCGCTGTCCCTCCCCCGGCCGCCCGTCCCCTGGAGCGGGCAGCCGGGGTTCCGCGTCCCGTGTGTCCCGGGTGCGGTCGGTTCGGGCGTAGGGACCCAGCACCGGCCCCACAGCGTGCGCCCTTGCGGGCCAGCGTTGCTCGCTGTGGGAATGGCGGAAGGGCGTCCCCGGGGGGGGTAATTTCCACCGTTGTGAGGGGCGCCCGGTGTCATTCGCTGTCCCTCCCCCGGCCGCCCGTCCTCTGGAGCGGGCAGCCAGGGTTCCGCGACCCGTGTGTCCCGGGTGCGGTCGATGCGTGCGTGGGGACCCAGCACCCCCCCCACAGCGTGCGCCCTTGCGGGCCGGCGTTGCCCGCTGTGGGGGTGGCGGAGGAACGTTCCGGGGAGGTCGCCTTCCACCATTGTGAGGGGCGCCTGGTGTCAGGCGCTGTCCCTCCCCCGGCCATCCATCCTCTGGAGCGGGCAGCCAGGGTTCCGCGTCCCGGGTGTCCCGGGTGCGGTCGGTGCGGGCGTGGGGACCCAGCACCTGTCCCACAGCGTGCGCCCTTGCGGGCCGGCGTTGCTCGCCGTGGGGGTAGCAGAAGGGCGTCCCCGCGGGGGTGCTTTCCACCGTTGTGAGGGGCGCCCGGTGTCAGGCGCTGTCCCTCTCCTGGCCGCCCGTCCTCTGGAGCGGGCGGCCAGGGTTCCGCGTCCCGTGTGTCCCGGGTGCGGTCGGTGCAAGCGTGTGGACCCAGCACCGGCCCCACAACGTGTGCCCTTGCGGGCCGGCGTTGCTCGCTGTGGGGGTGGCAGAAGGGCGTACCCGGGGGGGGTGCTTTCCACCGTTGCGAGGGGCGCCTGGTGTCAGGCGCTGTCCCTCCCCCGGCCGCCCGTCCTCTGGAGCAGGCAGCCAGGGTTCCGCGTCCCGTGTGTCCCGGGTGCGGTCGGTGCGGGTGTGGGGATCCAGCACCGGCCCCGCAGCGTGCGCCCTTGCGGGCCGGCGTTGCTCCTTGCGGTGGTGGCGGAGGGGCGTCCCCGGGCGGGGTGCCTTCCACCGTTGTGAAGGGGCGCATGGTGTCAGGCGCTGTCCCTCCCCCGGCCGCCCGTCCTCTGGAGCGGGCAGCCAGTGTTCCGCGTCCCGCGTGTCTCGGGTGCGGTCGGTGCGGGTGTGGGGACTCAGGACCGGCCCCATAGCGTGCGCCCTTGCGGGCCAGCGTTGCTCGCTGTGGGTGTGGCGGAAGGGCGTCCCCGGGGGGGGTGCCTTCCAACGTTGTGAGGGGCGCCTGGTGTCAGGCGCTGTCCCTCCCTCGGCCGTCCGTCCTCTGGAGCGGGCAGCCAGGGTTCCGCGTCCCGTGTGTCCCGGGTGCGGTCGGTGCGGGCGTGTGGACCCATCACCGGCCCCACGGCGTGCGCCCTTGCGGGCTGGCGTTGCTCGCTGTGGGGGTGGCCCAAGGGCGTCCCCGGGGGGGGTGCTTTCCACCGTTGTGAGGGGCGCCTGGTGTCAGGCGCTGTCCCTCCCCCGCCCGCCCGTCCTCTGGAGCGGGCAGCCAGGGTTCCGCGACCCGTGTGTCCCGGGTGCGGTCGATACGGGCGTGTGAACCCAGCACCGGCCCCCCAGCGTGCGCCCTTGCGGGCCGGCGTTGCTCGCTGTGGGGGTGGCGGAAGGGCGACCCCGGGCGGGGTGCCTTCCACCGTTGTGAGGGGCGCCTGGTGTCAGACGCTGTCCCTCCCCCGGCCGCCCGTCCTCTGGAGCGGGCAGCCAGGGTTCCGCGACCCGTGTGTCCCGGGTGCGGTCGATGCGGGCGTGTGGACCCAGCACCGGCCCCACAGCGTGCGCCCTTGCGGGCCGGCGTTGCTCGCTGTGGGGGTGGCGGAAGGGCGTCCCCGGGGGGGTGCCTTCCACCGTTGTGAGGGGCGCCTGGTGTCAGGCGCTGTCCCTCCCCCGGCTGCTTGTCCTCTGGAGCGGGCAGCCAGGGTTCCGCGACCCGTGTGTCCCGGGTGCGGTCGATGCGGGCGTGTGGACCCAGCACCGGCCCCACAGCGAGCGCCTTTGCGGGCCGGCGTTGCTCGCTGTGGGGGTGGCGGAAGGGCGTCCCCGGGGGGGGTGCCTTCCACCGTTGTGAGGGGTGCCTGGTGTCAGGCGCTGTCCCTCCCCCGGCCGCCCGTCCTCTGGAGCGGGCAGCCAGGGTTCCGCGACCCGCGTGTCCCGGGCGCGGTCGGTGCGGGCGTGGGGACCCAGCACCGGCCCCACAGCGTGCGCCCTTGCGGGCCGGCGTTGCTCGCTGTGGCGGTGGCGGAGGGGCGTCCCCGGGGGGGGTGCCTTCCACCATTGTGAGGGGCGCCTGGGGTCAGGCGCTGTCCCTCTCCCGACTGTCCGCCCACTGCTGGGCGGGTTGCCGGGGTTCGTTGGGTGTTTGCGGTGTGTGTGGTGTCTGTGCCGTGCGTGTCGTGGTGCGTGGTGCCGCTCTTCCCTTGGTCCTCCGGTGCTCCCCTCTCGGATGTCTCCGTGCGGTGTTGTGCTCGCCGTGTGCCCGCCGTGTCCCCTCCCCTGTGCGCGCCCCTTGCTCGTCCGCTGGCTACTCCTTGTTCCTTTCGCGGCTTCGTTGCTCTTTACCCTTTCCTCTACCCTTCTCCCTGACATGCACTTTTTCCCTGCCTCCGCTTTGTTGTGTGTCTCGGTCATTTTCCTTGTCGGCCCGGGCTTCCTCCTTTGAACCTGCGTAGAGAGAGGAGAGGGCGTAAACGGGCGTGCAGCGGCGGCGGTTTTGTCGCCACACGGCACCTCGAGCTGGCTGGTACGTCATGCGACATGCGTGTGCGACCGGCGTGTGCGTAGGTTTATTGTCCCACTTGCTCCCGTCTTGACTCCACACCCCTTTGGCCGCTACCTTTGCTCGTTGCCCGTTCCGCGCGCGCGGCGTGACATGCAACATACCTGTTTCTTTCCCCACTACCTTAACGTGTCCTAGTCCTCCCGCCTTGCCGGGCGTTCGCTAATGTGAGACGACGGCACGACGCAATACTTGCCTAAGCGTCTAAGACAACCCTACTTTAACGCCCGGACGACGCAATCACGAGCATACGCTTCTCCTTGGGACCTGTGAGGGGAAGAGAACGTGGGTGCATGCACTTGTGTTTGTCGGGACCCGGCACACGACGGCGCTATGCTATTTGTGTGTATGCTCCCCGTGTCTCCCTCCCTGGCTATTTGTGTGTACTAATCAGCGCAACTATAAGGTTGGTTGTGCTGTAAGAGCAGTTGTCACGGTTGCCCCGCATTGCACCGCAGGGCAGGACCGTTAGCCCCCCGTGACAACCACTCCCTGGCCGAAGGCCATTTCTTTTTTCCCCGTCTCGGTTGGTGGCGCGGGCCGGGCGGTCGGCGACGTGGCACGACATGGTAACATACTTGCGTTCTTGGTGGCGGTGTGTGGCTTGCCTGCTATTTGTTTGCATGCGGCGGCATACCTTTTGTCCCCTTTCGCTCCCTTTCGCCTCCTACATAAGCGGGCGTGCAGGTGGGCGGTGGGCACGTCTCGGTTACGCCTGGTGGTCACCTTTTACTTTTGTTAGCGTGGTTGCCGTTCTCGTCTCGTGTTCGTTGCGTAGCGTAGCGTGGCATGCAACATACTTGGACCCGACTAGCCACGTGTGTATGTTTAGTTTTTGTTTGTGTTTTTTTTTTTTGTGTTGTGCTTCACCTCGGTGGCGCGTGGCCTCCTTCCCCCGTTCTTCTCTCCTTTGTCGGTTTTTTGTTCCCCCTTGTTTGTCCCTTCATACCATTTTGCTCGTCCGTGGCGGTGATGACCTTGCGGCGTTCCGGGCACGCACGTACGGGCATACCTTTCTTTCCCTATGTGAGCGGGGGTGAGCATAGGCATTCATTCGGTGCCACCTCTTGTTGGGTTTCCTTGCCGGTGCGGTTTTCGTTGCGCTTTTCGTGGCGGCGCACTTTGGCGTTGCTTGACACGTAACTTCCTTGTATTGCGTTTGTTACGGCGTTATGCATACAATATATGGCATATAACATACTTGCTTTTCGGCGGCCGGTGGCGTTGTTGTTGCTTGTGTGTATTATTCATGCATGACATGCAACATACTTGTGTACTTGTGCGGCTTCTTTTTTCTTTTGTTGTGTTCCCCTTCGCGTGTTACGGCGTCGTCGTATTCCCTACGTGAGCGGGCTTGCATTGCCTGGTCGTGTACTTGTGGTATATCCCCACCGTGGCGCGGTTCGTTACATGCTTGTTCTCTCCTTGTCTACCTCTTACCGCGTTGTGCTTGTTTCGTTGGTTTCTAGCGTTGGGCGGCACATAACATACTTGCTTGTCGGCGGCCGGTGGCGTCGTTGTTGTCTATGTGTGGTTTGTTTTGGGGCGTGCACAGGTCCCTAGCGCCTAGGGCACGCACTTTGCTAGGTGGTTTGGGGCAAGCAACGCTCAGCTCCTTCGCCGTCGCGACTCCAGTGTTCGTCCCTTTTGGTGAGTGTCCTAAATTTTGCGACCTCGCCAAACAGCGGCGTAAAATTGTTGGGGGGGTTTCTGAGGTCGGAAAAGACGATTTTTCGCTTTATTTCTTCTGGCGGTGCGTAATTTTCTTGGTATTTTATTTTTCTTCTGCTGCGATCGCGCGACGCGGGAACAGGCACAAATGGTGGCCCCTGTAGAGCTAGTCAGGTCGGTGCTTACAGATGACTGGTCGGATGACTATGCGGCATCCGACCACTGGAGCAGGTAGTAGAATGCCGTGAGCGCCCCGTCGGACCACGAATGGCCTGAAGGCTTGACCGAGGATGGGGATAAGTTATTCCTCAAGGACAAGCTATTGGTCCCTGAGAACTGAATGGAGGAGCTCATTGACCACTGGCATAACGCCCAGCTCATGCATCCCGGTCGGGACAAGATGCAGCAGGACCTGGAGTGGCGCTTCAAGTTCCCACCGGGGTACTATGCCATCCTGGAAAGTTACTGCAGCGACTGCGCCGTGTGTCGGGCCACGAAGAGCCCGGACCACTCCACGGCGGACAACCCGGTGTACACGGCTATACCAGAGGCCCCTATGCGGTCCGTGGCCATGGATGTATTCGCCATGCCTGAGGTCACTGTGGAAGGAGAGACCTACGACAGTGTCATCCTGGCGGTGGATAGGCACAGCGGGTATATCGTGGCGGTCCCTAGCAAGAAGTCCAAGAAGAAGGACAAGAAGGACAAGCATGTTTTTGGAATTTCTTTTGTTTTGAATTTTTTTGGAATTTTTTTTTTTGGAATCTTTTTGGAATTTGTTTTGGAATTTGTTTGGAATAATAATGAAAAATTCGGAAAAAATTCCAAAAACCACCGCTGATTTTCTGATTGAGGACCCCTTCTCAGGATTTCCCGGCGAGGACAAGCTCAAAGCTCATCCCAAAAAATTCAAAAAAAAAAAAAATTCCAAAAAAAAATTCCAAATCAAAATTCCAAAAAAATTCCAAAAAACAAAATTCCAAAAACTGGCATGGTGGATGCGTGCATGAGTTCCTAAACACACCCGTAATTGTGGCTGCTGACAAGAACGGGGATCAAGTTGTGATGTCTCTCAAGACATACCTCATGGAACAAAACAACAACATGTGTGTGGTCCACAAAAATGGAGACCCGGTATACCGCAAGCTTGGGGACTTCACAACCGATCAAGAATTGATGTGGACTGACCAGGCTAAGGTGTGGCGACGGGACATCGCCATAACAGCCATCACTCTGCTGGAATCCCACAACGTGGACGAACCACTAACTGAGTTGTTGCAAAACTTCTTTGAAAGGTCGCCGCCTTTGAAAATGCCAATTTTCTACACGCAAGTGAAGACCCACAAGAGAAAATCCATTCGTGAAAACTCGTGGCCTTCCAGACCGATCACAGCACTCACAAGCTGGTTCACTACCCCCCCATGAATCATTTTGAGCACGTTGGGGAAAATATTTTTGCGCTTCAATGCTTGGCAAGACGCAAAGAACAGTCCCCTCACAGATACACTGGCTTTTGTACAGCGCATGCACAATTTCAAACATTGGGTGGATGGGGACCACGATCAGTATGTCCTGACCTCCTTTGATTTCACTGCCCTGTACACAAATTTTACGTTCAGTGATTTGAGCAAAGCGTTCCGCTATTGGCGCGATGAGTGGAAGAACACATGTCTGAATAATTTTGAGATCACATTACATGAGCGTGCATATGTGCAATGGCTCACTGAGCCGATTGGTGAACGATGGTTTCGATTCATTGGTACCTCATTCCCATTTTTCAATATGCAGTACGATCCCGAGGTTTTCCTGGGTGAGGTTTTCCTGCACCTAATTTTTACTCACAATATTTTTAAGGCCCCAGGCAGTGGAATTTACAGGCAGGCCCAGGGCTTCTCCATGAGGACAAATTGCGCCCCAGCCTGGGCTAACCTAGCGCTGTGCTGTTTTGAACGTCTGGGGCAGAAGGCACTGCCATGCATTTTGCTGAGATTTATCGAGAAATGGCGCGTGTATTCACCACCGCGCCCATACGCCGCAGATAACTGCAATGCTTTCCTCTTGGTACCCCCCACCCCTGCCTTTTGAGGTTTTGGCTCTGGGTGTGTCAGCGGATATCATTTTCGTGGACCTACATGTCCTGGACCTGCATGAACCGAGGTACTGTACCCATTTCAAGCCTACAAACAGTGCCACATACATCCCCTGGTCCAGCAATACCCCCCGAGGTACAAAACTCAGGTGGAGACGGGGGGAGGGGGTACGTTTCCTTCGTACTAACTCCCATGAACGATATTTCCTGGCGGCCGTAAAGAGGATGAATGGGGCTTGCCGCAGGCTAGGGTACCCCAAAACGCTCTGCAGTTCCTTGCCTGTAAGTTGGTGTGAGAAGGACAGATACATGACACGAAATTCCAAAACAAAGGGTAGGAGGGTGGGTAGTTTTTTGGAATTTTTTCGCATCCATGTGTGGAGAGTGCCATATGAGGCGTGTGTTCCCCTGAAGTATGGAGATCCAATTCACAGACTGAACCAACAGATCAAACAATCAATTCCTTGGACCGAACTGTTTGCAGTCAACCGTCCACAGCCAAATCTCAGGAAGCGCTGGCACAGAGCGCTGGTAAAAACCCTGAATGATCTGGGGAATGTCCAGCCAGCTGCAGACAGTTTGTCTATGGATGCCAGCCTGTTGTTGAATTGCAGGGCAGCAGCTGAAAATGGCAACTGCAGCCAGAGTAAGCGCCGCCGCGTCGCCTGAACAGGTCGCGCACACTGCCAAAATATAATGTGTTTTGAATATTTGTGAATGCAATTCCTGCGCTATGCACAGGTATTTTCAGTGAAGTCAGTGAACCAGATGTATAATACACCAGATGGAACACGCCAGTAAAATGACGGATGTCTGCATGTGTGATACACGCACTGATGTGAGATAAAGAATGTCTTTTTGAATATCCTTTGTTATCTCATGCTCAGACTGATGAGGGCCTAGTGTTGGGCCGAAACCGGTCTCGTTTTTTCGCTTTGTTTGTGGACGCTTGCATGTGAGCCGTGTGTGAAGTAGCCCGTGACCACCGCTGATTTTCTGATTGAGGACCCCTTCTCAGGATTTTCCGGCGAGGACAAGCTCAAAGCTCATCCCAAAAAAATTCCAAAAAAAAATTCCAAAAACGTGGGTAAGCAGGCCAAGACCGTCGCTAATGCCATGATCAGGCATTGGCTGACAATTTTTGATGTCCCGGCTGTCATCTGCAGCGATCGGGGCAGTCAATTTGTGGGGACGTGGTTCAAGACGATGTGCAAGCACATGGGGACTCGGCACGCCAAGACCGTGGCGTACCACAGCCGGTCGAATGGCCGGGCTGAGGTGGCCGGGCGGCAGATGTTCGGAACGTTCCGCCAGCTGCACATTAACGAACCGGGCCGGAATCGTTATAATTGGCTGTGGAGAGTTCTCCAGGCGTACCACGACCTTCCGGGACCCACTGGACTGTCGCCCCATCGTTTCCTGTTCCTACGGGATCGAGTGTCACGCACTCTCCCGTGGTTGAACCATGGCAAAGTGGCCCGGGATGCGAGTGCTATGGTGGCTGAGGCGGACGACACGGCGGCCAGGGTGTGCAAAGCTCTTCAGGACGGGCATGGAAAGAGGGCCAAGTACTTCAAGCAGGGAAAAGTCCAGAAATATGCTCTCAGAGACACCGTATGGGTGGAGCGGCACCACAAGGATGTCCTGTCCAGGCATCAGCAGGCGTCTTGGTATGTGCCGGGGGTAATCGTGCGGAACGTCGGGCAGGATGTTTATGCGGTTCGTGTGGGGGATAACAAGATCTTGGACCGCGACCATACCCAGCTTCGTCCCCGAGCACCAGACCCCAGCGGACGTTTCGTCACCTTCGAGATCACAGCCGGAGATCTGGACTCGGATGACGAGGATGAGGACGACGACTTCACCGCCGAGAGGATCCTGACGGACAAGCCGGACCCGGGGACGGCTGCAGGGAGCCTATACAAGGTCCGTTGGAAGGGATTCGCCGCCTCCAGAGATTCGTGAGAGCCTCCGAGCAGTTTCGTGCCGAGGTATACCATGGTCTGGATGGAGTATCTAAGGAAAAAGAATATTTCCTTGGATGTCAAGGACGTGTTGGTCCATTTGGTGGCTGCAGTAGCACCGTAATGGATCCCCCTTGGCGTTTCTGTTTGTTTTTGTGCTTGGGAGACGGGTGAGGGTGTTCATCCGGGGATTTTTGGGCCTTGATTGGCCATATACCCCCTTCACTCGGTCTCCACAAATATATTTCATTGTGGTATTCGTATTTAGGTCGACCGACGATGTTTCTCTATCCTTGATCCCCTTGGTCCATGTTGTGGATCAAGAGGAGACCGGATATGGCGGAGGGCACCAATTATGAGTGTCCTCACCCCTCCCTTGGGGCATGGGGGACGCTCACGCCGTACGTGGGGCCTCCATGTGTCCTTGGGACATGGGGGGGGGTTCGGAGCCCATTGGGGTCCTCCCGTCCTCTCTTCAATGACTTCCGAGCGGATACAACGCTCCGAGAAGGGGGGTGAAGCCGGTTCGGACCCCCGTGGCCATCTTTGGGTCACTTGGGGTGTGTATCTATGTGCCGGCAAGCCGCCATTGGCTGATATCATACTCTCCCATCCACCTGACCTAACCTGATGTGATAGTGTGATAGGCTTGGCCATTCCAGCTATGAGCGGCCATATGCAATACCGAGGCGCCGCCGGCTGAGATTTATATATCAAAATATCAGGAATCCACAGGGTTTTTTTTATCATGATGTTTCCGTAATTCTCAGCTATCCGTTCTGATTGTCAATGTATTGGCGACTGTCAGTTGGCTCGCGATTTTGCGGTAACCGATTGGTTAACCGTTATTTGCAGATATTTTGGCGGAAACCCCGATGAAGGGTTAAATTTCATCAGAAAAGGGTTCGTTGCTTCCGCAATTTTCATGTTATACACTCGCAAAATTAATTCGATTTTTTCAGACATTCAGAATTGGATTTTCGTTTTCGAGGTCGCCGCACTTGATATGATGAACTTCGAGTGGTCCTACATTTTTCCCCGATCACGAATCAACCTTCCTTTTGTTGTCTCCTTAATTTTTCTTGGAGATATAGGCGAAACAAATTGATTCGTGAGGCCACTTTGAAAGGTCATATCTCCGGCTCACGGCGAGGAGTTACAATTTTGAGATATGGGCTAGAATTGCCTTGGTCTCAACTTAATTTGGGAAGCGTCAAACGCCTTTGATGTGTACATATGCCGAGTGTAGCAATGGATAATGGTCAAGAGGGTAGAAAGTGATATATAACTCTTGAACCATGCAACCGAATATTTTAATGCGACTTTCGACTGTACCGCATGAGTGTTGGTGTTCCATTGAAACTTCCCTTGGGTTCCTACGTATTTTTAACGTGAAGTTCAGTCCATGGAGGGGCATGGCATACCATGGTGGGAGCCACGTTTTAAGGGTATGTGTTATATGCATGGTATCTGCTTCGCTATGCTCACGCCCATGTTATATATCTCCGTTGGTAGGATGATATGTGGAGTCATACGTGGCAAGGGCTTTGCCCATGTCCTAATGGTGTGCTCCATAGCACTAGACTAAGTCTACCGCACATATAGTGCATGTGGGAAGGCTTACGGAGGGACCCACAAGCGCCACTAGCAATTTTCCCATTTTCATGGTGCATGTCGGGAGGAGGTTCGAAGGTGTCCCCATGCGTCCATGTGGGGATCCAAGTCGGGAGCTTGTTTGCAAATGGTCCCAAGCAATTGTGTTTTGAACCATATATTGATACCATGGCTGAGCGAAGTTATATACTATTGTGATTATCTTGAATTTGGCAACATTTGCATGTTTTACACCTCATTTTATGCTCATTTTTGTATTTTATGTGCTCAACTGCTCGGCTAAAAGTAAAGTGCCTAGAGATCCGTGAACTATGGTGTGTTGCTTATATGTTGGCATATGCTTCGGTGTTGCACCTCACCATATGCTGGATCACGTGGTCACTTTGGCGTGGCACATGAGGCCTCACAAAAATAGGTTTCAATTTCGTGAGTTGACTTGTGAAGCATGGCATGTATATATCCGGAGGGGTTTGGGAGCCAATGTTGGGATATTCTTGGGCATGGACATTTGGTCTATATCACCCTTGTATATTACTTTCCGGTTTGACACATGCATGGAGCATTTGAATACTTGCCGTGTGTAGTTTTGAGTATGTAATTGAATTTTGGGCATTATGGTGTGATTTGCCTAATTTTGCTATGTTATGAGGTCATCTTCATGGGGCCATTCTCCAAGCCCAATCGACTCCAAGTCCAGCTAAAGCTATGGCAGGGTAGGGCACGGTCCTGAGTGCCACTCTAGGCCATGACACGCCAGCTCCCCCATTGGGCTAGGATTTAGAGGCTTGGGAGGGAACACATTTTTGGGGTTTGTGTAGTGACTTTTGACACATGGCCTTTAGCCATCTTATTTGACTGGGTTCAGGGCATCATGTTGGCGAGTCAAGGGAAGGTCTTGAGTCCAGGGAATGAGGGGTCTATGGCTGTGATTGCGTATGTTTACCTCTTTCCCCAATGTTGCTTGATTTGTGTTCATATGCCGATATCAGGGCTTCTTTTTCCATTATTCTATTGGTGCAATTCTATGTACATGCCCAACGCCCGTGTCTCCGTGTGCATCGTGAGACGACCGGCGTGTTGAAAGGAGTTGTTGAGTGTCAACGCGGGACCTCAAACGCCCTCGGAAGCCCACAGTGTGGATTATTTGGATTGGAGCTATTGCACTTGGGAGTTGGTTATTGCAAGGGATCAGGATTTGCGTGAAGGAGCCATATTTTACTATTTTTTGTGGGAAATTGTGCAGGATAGGGCAAGATCATGCAGAACCTGGTGAGAAGCAAGACCATAGGAGTGACAGGAATTGGTGGAAGGGGTACAGCAGGGGCCGGTCCTGGTAGGGACCTTCTTTACCGGTGCCACAATTTTGAGAAACTTCTTAACGTCATGGCGCGCAGCCATTTAAAGTATAGGGATAGCTCAGGCATTGTTGCCGGCACCTTACGGTGCCTTTTTCTTTTACCCCCCATTGTTAGATTACCCATGGCACGCACATCTTATGCATTTCATGTGCTCACTTCTGCCTAACCGTAAATTCGGATTTTCTATTCATTTGCCTTGAGAAGAAGTGCAATGAAATGGCATGACTCTCCTCTACAAGGGTCTGTCATTTGTTTGTGTGAGTTGCAAGCCGGTTTGGAGATATGCCCTAATTATTAGGATTGAATTGAATTTAGGTTGTAGTTTGCAGACCATGGTGAACCTCAAGATCAATTTTCGTTCATTGATTCCAGGTTGATGTCAACATTGGTAATCATTTTGGTTTGTTTTCCCTTCCCTTCGCATTGTCGAGATATGGTCGTGGTGGGTCACCACCCTCCATGGTGGGACCCACTTTCATGCACGAATAGTGCATTTTTGTGTCGTTTATGATGCCACTTCTTTGAGTCAGTGTGTCGCGTCATTGTGGAGTGTTTTGGTAATTTTTTTTTTGACCTCGTTACGACAAGTCTCCAGTTTTCCAATCATCTTGCACCAAGTTCATTTGAGCCATTGGCGACTTTTGGTGTCAATTTTACTTTCGAAATTTTGAGCACTTTGTTTTCATGTGCTCAAAGTTTGCCACTATATCTCCAAGATATAGTGGCGACGGAAGATAAGTAAGAGCTCATTTTGTTCGTACTTGGTGAGTACGAACAATATATGTTCAAGTTTCGGTTGCGTTTGGATGCTTTTGACATGTTTTAGTTCGAAGTTCTAAACTTTTTTGAGCTCATTTTGGCATAGTCATTTTATGCCAAAAATCACTCTTTTTTGGCCTGTCATGAGCCTACTTTTTGAGCTTGGATCTCCAAGCTCGCGTCGAGTTTCAGTCTAAGTGTTATTGGTGCGTGTTGTGGCATGTGTCTACTTCCTTTAGTGCATCTTGTTCGGCCGTGTTTCATTGTACATAGGGCAACACATGAATTTCGATGATCGTGTGTTGAATTTTTTTTTTTTTCATGTGTTCACTTGTGGTGTCCATGGAGATCAACTACTGTTGAGTTTTTGGTCGAACGTTCGATCATTTGTGGTCTCCATTCTCACTACTATCCATGTATGGTCACCATGAATCGTCGTTGAGTTTTGTGTTTACGCTACAACGAATTTCCTATGTGCCATTTTGGTCAATTTCTGCTTGTAGTAAATTTGGTCATGTGAACATTGCCGAAATTTACTCAGTTGTGCGTTGACTTTTCGAACTTATATCCTCATGTACATGTTGAGTTCGAGCCCAAGTGGTGATTCCAATGAGACAACATGCTTTGCACTCTACGTGCTTGCTTTTACTTGGTTAAGACTCACTTTGGGCCTACCAGACCATTGCAATCTCTAAAACGCTTTGGAGATTTCAAAATGTGTGGTCTCACTTTATCGACTTGGTTCTCTTTGGTCTCTGGGCAAAATCTCCTTGATCTTTGACCCAAAACCTCCCCAATGTGTCTACTTCGGGTATTTGAAACTCTTGTGGTATGTTCTATCACCTACCGAGTCCATTGGAACCAAGTTTGCCAAGTGTATAGGATAGTGGCTTTACATGGTCCCAGAGATGTACATTATCGACCCTGAAAACCACCCTGTCATGTAGTCACTTGGCGGGTAAACAGTAAAGAACCTATGAGGAGTCGGACCTTGGGGTCTTTTCCTATGTTTCAATGGTGCTCTCTACTCTGTATTGAGCATTTGTTGAAAGGTTACTGGTACACAGGCTCAGTGTTTTGAAATTTCCCTAGAATTTTGTTGAAAATTCCAAATTTCATGAGGTCACTTCTAGGCCATGGGAACGTTAGGCCATCTTCTCGATTTGGGCGAACATTTTACCCATGGCCTCTCATCAGTGTCTACTTCTCATATTTGAGGAGTTAAAGTTATGGCCTACCCTTATGGGATCGGAACGAACCCATATGTCACCTCAATTTGGACTTCAAATCTGACTCAGGAATGTATGCATAAGCCCTTTTTGGGGTCCCCAAAAATGACCTCAAAAAGTGGGTATTGGAGTGTGTTGCCTTGCTCCAACCTGAGGGGGAGGTAGGGCCAACCCTTTCACGACAATCAACTCCTCCCCAGACCCTTTGTGCATGCACTTCCCTGGACCTTAGGCTGACCCTATGCGGGAGTTATTCGCATTCTTTTCTCCCTTGCTTTTCACTTAAGGGGAATTTCACCAAAGTGCGCACACTACCAGACCTGTGACAGTGACACGGTATCAGGGAGACAGACTCGGATATCTGGTGGGCATAATGTTTGTCTGATGCCCTTTGGATGTGGCCACATGGAATCCTTGGAATTCCCTGTGCCTTGGCGGGAGAGTGTTTTGAAGTGGGTAACCTCTGATTTTCGGTTTTGCCTGTTTTTGTGCCCTGCTTCCCATAGTAGGTCTCAGAGCCCGTGTGGAGTTGGGTCCTGCCCCTCTACGCGTGTCAGGGTAAAGGTCTTGGGTACCCTCAACTACCCTTGTTTGCTTTCGGGGTGTGGGATCCTGAGGTGGTATGGGCGACTTACCACTTTACCCCCTTTTCCACAGATTTTCTGGGGCCTAAGTCTCATAGGCACCAAAGACCACCATCCCCCCTACGGTGGTGTGGTGGGGCTATCTCCTGCCCCAAAGGGGACTTGAGTTGGAATATTTCAGGAGGATGGTGAGTGAGTGTGTAGGCACTAGACCCCCGCTTCTGGGGTCCTGTAGTGCCGGGAGTGGAGAGTGACAACCCCCCCAATTGGGTAGGCTTTGAAAGCCAATGGGCCTTACCCATGTCTTTTTGCTTTTGCATGATTTGTCCTTCCTCCTTGGGGATCCTGAATCAGGCTACCCAGGATGTGCTGAGTCGGAGAGTGGGTTTCCTTTGTCCCCCCCTCTCCTGCCTTGATGCCTCTTCTTTTGTGACTTATGCTGATTATTGCACCTTATCCTAACCGGGACATGGTTTGGAGGTTTTACATGTTTCTATGACCTTTTGTACATGCTTTCTTTCCTTTGTTGTTTAGACCTCAAAGGGATCGCTTCGATTTCGCAATCCCGATGGATGCTCACTGAGTTGAGGGACTCAATGTGGATGTGAGTGGTCTTCTGCTTGTGCTACGCGAACGTGCAAGGGAGGAGGCCGCATGGGCTTGGAGAAGGTCGACCCGGGGATGGTAGCCCCGGAACAGCAAATCGAAGCATCGACCAGCCCCACATCCCGAGCGCCATCGGTGCAGCGCAAATCAAGCCCCTTATCCTCAGAAAGTGTCAATCCCTCAGAGATGGACTTCAGAGAGACCAGAGATGCTCTCACCAAGGCCCTCATGGAGCTGGAAGAGTCCGGGAGAGAGCGCCTCACCATCCAATGCGGCATGGCGCGCCTCCCTATCTTGGAGGACTTCGTCATTGACTTGGGTCCTGCCCTGCGGGCATGCAGGCCAGCCCTGGCCATCGAGGAGCGCTTGGAGTCCATGGAGAAGAGGATCCCAGTGATGGGGGAGGCCGTCAGCGCCCCCCTACCGACCTCCTCGAGTCCCCCAAGCCCGGCAGCCCCAGCTCAGGACCACCCCCTGAGCCAAGCGCCTCAGTCCCCCCAAGGGGAGGCCCCTATCTCAGTGGCCGCCCCCTCGCAGCCCTGGATGCGCCCATCAGTTGAAGGGCAGCCCCAATGGCCGCCGCCAACTGAACAATGGCCGGCGCCCTCTAGTTCATCAAAGAGATCATTAGAACCGCGTGCACCCACAACGGTGACGAGCACCCCACGCCGCTGCCGCCGGAGAGGATGTCAAGGAGGTCGGCAAGTGAAGAGTCAACGACAACTTGAAGGGTCGGAACCAGCCCCAGGGGCCCAGTCGCCGCCCCCTGATGACTCCACAGTCCTGAGCGCCGCCCCCGAGGTCCTAAATGACCCCCCATGCCACGCGGGGGCTGAAATGGGGCCGAATCAACCCCCTTCAGCCCCCCCCAGAGGAGCTCATGGAGTTGACCACCGCGGCGAAATCGCAGAGCCCCGTGAATGACCCCTTGAACTTCAGGGATGTCCGCTCAGGGGTCAAGGAGGCCGCGAAGGATGCCCAATGCGCCCCCTCAGGGGCTGAGCAGGCCGAGGAGGCGACCACGAACGAGCAGGGCACTGTGGAAACCTGCCCCTGCCCCCAGGAGGCCCCCAAGACCGTGCATGACATGCTGGCGATCAACGCCAGCCCTGTGGAGGCTCGAAAGCCCCGGCCACCACGCTCGCTCCATCGCCTCCAACAATTATGGGGATTCATCGCTCCCGAGTGCTACGACCTGATCTGGAGCCCTTGGGATCCGCCATGCGGGGGACGTGCCTGCGGTTGTACTCAGGTGCAACCGGATGCCCTATGGGGAGTGGCACTACCCTGCCAAGACGAGCATTAAGTTTTACGCAGATCTGGTTTCTGGTTTTCAGCCCAGTCTGGATGTTTATAGGGGTCCCTGTGGGTAACGGGAATCCACTAGACTGGAGCAGAAACCAGCAGACCTGCAGGGTGTTACTTTTTGTGTTTGTCAGCAGGATTGATCCATGTTGGGCTCGAGCCGTCGCAACCGGTCTATGCCACTGTTGTACATAGGAATCACTGCAATGGCCGATTCTGAGTGTCTATAGGGGTATGTCAGCCTACAATGGCCAGAGCCCCAGAATATCTGCAGCGACGCTGACGTAAGGCCTGAGCCGTTGCAATCAGCCTGTATCCAGTTTCTTCCATCTCCTTTCTCAGTCCGTGGGTGGATAGAAATTCTCTTTAGGGGTGGACCGCGCCTGGGGCAGTTTGTCTTCCTGATAGGTCACCAGCTTTAGCATCAGAACCTGCCCCCCCTTGAAGGTTAAGTGCCCAAGGCAAACACCCAGGTTCGTATGGGACCTGTACATTATTTTTCAATGCCTCATTGGTGCCATGGACTGATTGCCATGGACCTGCAGTAGTGAGGGGTAGACCAGGACGCCCTACCCCTGTGGGGACCCCCCCCCAAGTGCATGTGCCAGCTATGGGGCCATGGGACTGCCAGGTCACAGAGTGGAAGGGAGCCCCACATCCTATCACCAGTGGGACATTACTGTCACACTGAGCCGGGCGCTGTGTGGGTATCCACATGGCACTTCCCAGCCCAGAGGCTGCACAGGATGTGGCCGATGATGGGAGCAGTGGGCTAAGGGCGACCGGAGCGCATATCTCCGCAAGTGGGGCAACCAGAAACGAAGGGACCAGGTAAACCGTGAGCACCACGGCAAAGCACAGTGCCAAGGAGGGGTTGGACTGGCGTGAAGCTCTAGAAACCGTTGGGGAGGGGAGGAACCACAAATGCAGTGGGAAGGCCTTGAGCAGGGCAGCCCCACCAATGTCCTGAAGGACAGTGGGTGACTGACCCTGAGCCAGGTAGAGCATGCGCGCACAGCGAGGGGACCAGTTTTTCAGGTTTTGTTTATGCCTTTTTTGGACCCCCCGCAAGGGCAGTACCCAGGCAGCGGCCTACGAGTCGCGCTGGAGGAATACAGGTGGGTACAACGGGATATACCCCGCAGGAAGGCGGCCCCAGGGGGTTGGACCCTTCGGGGTGCCAGCCCTCCATAAAGGAGGCAGTGTTGGGAGACCCGAGGGACATTACCCTGAGGTATGGCTGGATCTGGGGTCTGGGATCATGGACCCTATGCCTTAGCCCTGCTGATTGGGTACAATATGCCCAGGGTGCCATGGACTGAGTGCCATGGACCTACTGATTGGGCATGAGATGGCCTGGATGAGAAGGTAAGGGGTGCTCTGGCAAGACCCCTGGCTTTCAGGATGTCATGACATGCCAACCCACCCAAGACCTATTCTTTCCGTTCCTTATTGGGTCTGAGTCAGGGATGCCCAGCGACAAGCTGGTGGCTATCCCGACGGTTGGACGTCCATCCCGCACACACATCTGTGAACACACGATCACCAGGCAAGGACAGAATGGAGAATCCTCTACAGGTTTCGCAACCACCAGCAGGGACCCACTGTGAAAGTGGTCCTGATGCCACGCCCGTTTGTCCAGAAATGATGAGCAGTTTGCTGCCATTGACTCCAGCAGGATTCACACCTGAACAGGGCTTGAGCGAAGGACTAAATGGGGTCCAAAGACTGACTGGGACTACCCCTGAGAGCATTAACCCAGAGTCCCCATCCGATGAATGGGGCTATGCTAACAGCATATCAGTCCTGCTCGCCCCGTCCGAGTGTATAGCCACGCAGGCTGGGATTTGACCGAGTTCCAGAGGGTGGATTGAATAAGATACCCCCCCTGCTTCGATGCCAGCAAAGGGCGACCCACAGCTCGTGGATGCCCTATGCATTATGACGTCCCTCTCGGCTGGATTGTGCTGTCAGGTGAAGGCACCCCAGTCTGCACAGCCAGAAAAACCTGAAGTGCCAACGACCGGTGAGCCCTGTTGCTGCAGCGTACGGGTCCTGGCGGCTGTGTTGGACTGTGACCCGACCAAGGAGGCGATGGTCGACGACATCCACTCCTTGTTTTTTCCTTTCCCCTTCCCTATCCACCCAGAGCCGTCCGATCAAGGTCCTGCCGCCCAGTTGCAAGTCTCTGGAAACTTGACCAAGATGATCGCGGTCTGTGCGAGAATTGGCTGTCCCTGAGCAGGATTTCGAGTCTTGCTCGGGTGATCAGGGCATCAGCGTGGTGCCATGAACGTCAGTGTCATGGACCTTGGGGACCCTCAGGACGATGTCCTGCCGTCCAGCTTAGCCCCAACCGGGGCCTCTTAGGCGACCACGGCGAAACGCCCCATCAGCCTGCTGGATCACCGCGGAATATGTGAGTTGGTGAGTGGAGTGCGTGTGAGGAGTGTGCTTGGCAGCAGGGGGTGAACAATGTCCTCCAGTGGGGGCCCACCAGATCCAACAAGGTCTATTCTTCCTGGGTAGACGGGCGATCTACCTTATGGATGCCCTCACTCATCGTCAAAGAGTGCCACCACAGCCTTGTGGTTACCCTGCGAGGGTCTGGAGGACCTGCACCCAGTCGGAACCCGAAGTCAACCTGAGGGGAATCCCCGGTCTGAGTAGTCTTCCCACAGCGCCCCCAAGTGTAGGCCGTATGTGGACGGCTGATGCCTACCGGCCTGCCTGAGCCAAGTGTGTCCTGCTTTCGGGTGTAGTAGTGGTGTGTTGACTGTTGTTTGAAGTGTCCTGCCATCTCACTGTGGGCGCTGCCTAGCCACAGTACCAAACCAGACTGCCCAGTTGCAAGTCTCTGGGGATCTGGGAACCAGGCCGCCCAGTTGCAAGTCTCTCGGGCTCTGGGGAACGTGTAGGTTTTCTCTTTTCCCTTGTATGTGCACATGTATGTCATATCTTCTGTACCCCCCTGTCCTGCAGGCAGAGGTTGGTACACCCATAGTAAATACATTCATCAGGATGTATTTCAGGATCCAAGCGGAGCCGTTAAGCCAAAGTAGTCCATCAGACCATCAGGGTGGGACTTGAGGAGGTACGACCTCCATATCCTGGGTCCATAGGCCTACACTAATCTCTCTTCCTCTACCACAGGAGGGGGGCACTCAACCCATCTCCCACTGATACATATACAGTCATATATGCTGTCGGTATGGAGCTGACACGCTCAGACCACCAACTTGGGCGGATAGGCTCCAGACTGGCAGCATCACAGGGTAGTGTCTAGCCTATGTGTGCGTGAAATTGGCTCCCAAACTGCAGCAGCCCCCTTTTTCGGGGTCGCCAACACCCAAACACAACTAAAAGGCCGAATCAAAGAAGAAACAGGTTGTTGAACTGCAAACAGCGGGACCCGCTGGGTAGTGCAGTCAAGTGCAGGCCCCCATATGCGGAGCACCCACCATATACGTGTACTTAGGCAGCGCATTCAGTGTCGGAGTGGAGTCCAGACCCCAGTAAAGTGCGTAGGTTGCAGCCACTGGGGCTCTGGACACCCCCAACACATGAGCTGTTAAGAGGACGTTTCTGGCCTTCTGGTGCAGCACCAACACCCAGACGCCCTCAAGAGTCTGTTCTGCACTGCAGCAGTTCAATGTCTTTGAGTCAGACCGGTCGAGAAGATCCACTGATGACCAAGTCGGGTCAGTTCTTGTACAATCCCATGGCTGGGTAACCAGGGATAGGGTCACGAGGGGAAATTGCCATACCAACCCAGGTATCGGCCAGAAACCTGGCAGCTGCAGGGGGTGGATACTGGACCAGTCTGAGGTGCATAAAAAGTCGCAGCAACTTCCTGAGATAGTCACCAGAGCCGCCATGGCTAAGCGGGCACCTCAAAGCTTCCCCCTAATGTAAGCTCTTGTGGAGGCTGTGGCTGTAAACAGCACTGCTTGTGGTATAAGTACAGGACCTTTTGGTGTCCCTGAGTGAAACTGAAGTAAGGTATGCTGAGTAGTCTGAGTAGTCTGAGTAGTCTGACTGAATCCAGGCACTGCAGGCGCTGGCATAGCCTCTGCAGTACCTCTATCCTGAATCCTGACCGATCCTGGATGATCAGTCGCAATCTGTACATTGTTCTTCTCTGCATTGCTGGGGTTGATGGGATCTAACCCCCACTGAAGGTATGGGTCCCAACCCACTGAATGGACTGTCATCTGTTTCTACTTTTTCACCCACTGTTGGCACGTGGGCCTTTCCTTCATGGAAGTGGGCAGCCATTGTCTTGATCAAACATTTAGTCTTCAATCTGGATAGGTGATGGAAGGAGGATAATGATGGCATGCCTGAATGATTTCCTCCTGTCACAGCATACCTTGAGTTTTAACTGATTGACTTTCTGTGTTGCTTGTTTTTCATTTGAATGTGTAGAGACCGCATTAGGTTGTTGTGCTAACCTGATGGTTCAGCCCAACAGAAGCACTGATGGGCAGAGGGAGGCCACACGGCTAAAATCGTTTTTCCGTGTCAGTTTTCGCCTGCACGATTGCTGGGCTGGGGAGGGGAGTGTAAAGCGATTTGAGCCGTAGGTGAAGTTTTACACCCACCCCTCCCATCCCTGTGTTTTCCTGGTTCTAGGTCACGACGTCACCACCTTTGTTTTTTTTGCTTCAACGGTGTCGTTGAGCTAGGGAGGGCACTGTTTGGTTTCCGTCATGCCCTGCGCCCCCCGGTCCCCCCTGTGGGGCCGGATCCCCGGTTATGGGGACACATACTTCTTTTGTGCTGACCCTCATCATCGCCTTCCGTAGGCTATTATAGGCCCACACTATGGGATTTGATAGGGGATATCATTAGCCTTCATCCCCCCTTAACCTTCCCTTTCATGGTACTTTTGACAGGAGCCTGCAGTAGGGATATCAGGGAACTCGGCGTGTTTTTCCGCCGCTTTTGTATCAGTCATTAGGGAATCCATTGCCCTGTAGATACCTATGCGAATTTGCCTTAAATTCGCAGAGGTACAGAAGTTAGACATTGGCAGCGGCCTGGTGGTGAACCGGCGTCGCGCCAATTCGCGGGCGAACTGCCAGTTTGGATCTGGCGACCCAAATCTCGAGACCATGAACTGGCCTTCACGGCAAATTCATCCTGTTGAGTTAATTTAAATCTGACTGCATGGTTGTAATAGTCACTGCTTAGTTCATAATAGGGAATTAAAAGTTCAGGTTCCGGTGCCACAACTTTCAGAAACCCCTTAACGTCATGGTGCCCAGCCATTTAAAGTATAGGGATAGCTCAGGCATTGTTGCCGGCACCTTACGGTGCCTTTTTCTTTTACCCCCCATTGTTAGATAAGGCATGGCACGCACATCTTATGCATTTCATCTGCTCACTTCTGCCCAACCGTGCATTGAGATTTTCCATCCATTTCTCTTGAGAAGAGATGCAATGAAATGGCATGACTCTCCTCTACAAGGGTATGTTATTTGTTTGTGTGAGTTGCAAGCCAGTTTGGAGATATGCCCTATTTATTAGGATTGAATTGAATTTAGGTTGTGGTTTGGAGACCATGGTGAACCTCAAGATAAAGTTGAGTTCATTGATTCCAGGTTGATGTCAACATTGGTAATCATTTTGGTTTGCTTTCCCTTCCCTTTGCATTGTGGAGATATGGTCGTGGTGGGTCACCGCACTCCATGGTGGGACCCACTTTCATGCACGAATAGTGCATGTTTGTGTCGTTCATGATGCCACTTTTTTGAGTCAGTGTGTCGCGTCATTGTGGAGTGTTTTGGTGATTTTTTTTTTGACGTGGTTACGACAGGTCTCTAGTTTTTCAATAACCTTCATTCAAGTTCGTTTGAGTCATTGGCGACTTTTGGTGTCAATTTTACTTTCGAAATTTTGAGCACTTTGTTTTCATGTGCTCAAAGTTTGCCACTATATCTCCAAGATATAGTGGCGACGGAAAAAAAGTAAGAGCTCATTTTGTTCGTACTTGGTGAGTACGAACAATATATGTTCGAGTTTTGGTTGCGTTTTGACACTTTCGACATGTTTTAGTTCGAAGTTTCAAACTTTTTTGAGGTCATTTTGGCATAGTCTTTTTATGCCAAAAATCACTCATTTACGGCCTGTCATGGGCCTACTTTTCAAGCTTGAATCTCCAAGCTCGCGTCGAGTTTGAGTCTAAGTGTTGTTGATGCCTGTTGTTGCATGTATCTACTTTGGTTAGTGCACGTTGTTCGGCCGTGATTCATTGTACATAGGGCCACACATGAGTTTTAATGATCGTGTGTTGAATTTTATACTTTTCATGTGTTCACTTGCGGTGACCATGGAGATCCACTACTATTGAGTTTTTGGTCGAACTTTCGATCATATATGGTCACCGTAGGTCGTCGTTGATTTTTGTGTTTACGCTATGACCAGTTTTCTATGTGCCATTTTGGTCAATTTTTGCTTGTAGTAAATTTGGTCATGTGATCATTGCCCAAATTTACTCAGTTGTGCGTTGACTTTTCGAACGCATATCTTCCTGTACATGTTGAGTTCGAGCCCAAGTGTTGATTCCAAAAAAACAGCACGCTTTGCACTCTACCTGCATGCTTTTACGTGGTTAAGACTCACTTTGGGCCTACCACACAATTGCAATCTCTAAAACAGTTTGGAGATTTCAAATTTTGTGGTTTCACTTCATCCACTTGGATCTTTTAGGTCTCAGGGCCAAATCTCCTTGATGGTCTACCCAAGACCTCCCCAATGTGTCTACTCTGAGTACTTGAACTTGTTTTGGTATGGTCTCCCACCTATGCAATCGATTGGAGCCAAGTTTGCCAAGTGTATGGCATAGTGGTTTTACATGGTCCCAGAGATGTACATTATGGACCCTGAAAATCACCCTGTCATGTAGTCACTTGGCGGGTAAACAGTAAAGAACCTATGAGGAGTCGGACCTTAGGGTCTTTTCCTATGTTTCAATGGTGCTCTCTACTCTGTATTGAGCATTTGCTGAAAGGTTACTGTTACACAGGTTCACTGTTTTGAAATTTTCCTAGAATTTTGTTCAAAATTCCAAATTTCATGAGGTCACTTTTGGGCCATCGGAAAGATAGGCCATCTTCTTGATTTGGGCGAACATTTTACCCATGGCCTCTCATCAGTGTCTACCCTTCATATTTGAGGAGTTTGGGTTATGGCCTACGAATATGGGATCGGACCGAACCCATATGTCACCTCATCTTGGACTTCAAATCTGACTCAGGAATGTATGCATAAGCCCTTTTTGAGGTGCCCAAAAATGACCTCAAAAAGTGGGTATTGGAGTTTGTTGCCTTGCTCCAACCTGAGTGAGAGGTAGGGCCAACCCTTTCAGGACAATCAACTCCTCCCCAAATCCTTTGTGCATGCACTTCTCGGAACATGAGGCTGACCCTATGCGGGAGTTATTTGCATTCTTTTCTCCCTTGCTTTTCAATTAAGGGGAATTTCACCAAAGTGCGCAGCCTAGCAGACCTGTGACAGTGACACGGTATCGTGGAGACAGACTCGGATATCTGGTGGGCATAATATTTGACTAATGCCCTTTGGATGTGCCCACATGGGATCCTTGGAATTCACTTTGCCTCGGCGGGAGAGTGTTTTGAAGTGGGTAACCTCTGATTTTCGGTTTTCCCTGTTTTTGTGCCCTGCCTCCCATAGTAGGTCTCAAAGCCCGTGTGGAGTTGGGTCCTGCCCCTCTACGCGTGTTAGGGTAAAGGTCTTGGCTACCCTCAACCACCTTTGTTTCCTTTTCAGATGAGGGATCCTGAGGTGGTATGGGCGATTTACCACTTTACCCCCTTTTCCACAGATTTTCTGGGGCCTAAGTCTTATAGGCACCCAGGACCACCACCCTCCCTACAGTGGTGTGGTGGGGCTATCTCCTGCCCCAAAGGGGACTTGAGTTGGAATATTTGCGGAGGATGGTGAGTGAGTGTGTAGGCACTAGACCCCCGCTTCAGGGGTCCTGTAGTGCCGGGAGTGTAGAGTGAGAACCCTCCCACTAGGGTAGGCTTTGAAAGCCAATGGGCCTTACCCATGTCTTGTTGGTTTTGCATGTTTTATCCTTCCTCCTGCGGGATCCTGAATCAGGCTACCCAGGATGTGCTGAGTGGCAGAGTGGGCGCCCTTTGTCCCCCCCTCTCCTGCCTTGATTCCTCTTCCTTTGTGACTTTTGCTGATTATTGCGCCTTACCCTAACCGGGACATGGTTTGGAGGTTTTACAAGTTTTTTCTGACCCTTTGTACATGCTTTCTTTCATTTGTTGTTTAGCCCTCAAAGAGATTGCTTGGATTTCGCAATCCCGATGGATGCTCAATTTGGATGTGAGTGGTCTTCTGCTTGTGCTACACGTATGTGCAAGGGAGGAGGCCGCATCGGCTTCGAGAAGGTTGACCCGGGGATGGTAGCCCCGGAACAGCTGTAAAACGATTTGAGCCGTAGGTGAAGTCTTACAGATGTCAGCGATAGGGGTGCTTTGGACTTCAGGGGGGCATTGGGGGGAGCGAGAGAGGAGTTCGGTCACCAAACTGTCGTTTGGTTGGAGGTCCACAGGACCGGCCAGGTGGAGGAGGGTGTCAGAGAAAAGTTGGGAAATCTGCCGTAGGTCTGTGGTGCGCGCGTGGCCGGCAATGGGGTCTTTCATCGCAAACGTGGGGAACCCTACTCGGCGAATGGCTTCCCCCAGCGTGGTCTTCATTCTGGTGCACCTGACTAGACAGCGGTGAACCCTGGTTTGCCGCGCTTTGTCGGACTTCTCCTGGCAAGCGCGGACAAGCTTGTTCACTCCGTTCATGCGGGTGTTAAAGGAGGGATTGGCGGGAGGAGGGAGGGATTCAAGGGCTTTGCCGAGCTTTTTGGAGTGTTGTGTTTCGGCCGATCCTTGGATCGCAGAGGCTCCGTGGTAGAACCCTGTGAGTCACCTATGACCTTAGCAGCTGTGTGGTCCCAAAATCAAAAATTATGCATTTTCAGAACCGCAATATCAAATTGTACACAGTAGCACTGTTGTTTTTGTGTTTTCTCAAAATTTCAACAAAATTATGCTGTCGCTGGAGCTGGAGCCGCAGATAAACTGTCAAAAACTGCCGCGTACGCGAGTTTCGGATTCCCGACCGCCGTGCGCAATAGAAAATCGCCAAAAGGTCCACTTTTTTGTACAGTTGGAAGCAAAGTAAAGGCATGAGCGTGTTTCTGAGATCAATACCTTGCTGCCGACCTAAAAAAAATCCAGATTGGCAGGCACAGACTTTGAGAAATTCACACTTTTCTAGCCAAAAACCACTTTGTTTCATGGTTCTAGGGTCTATGGAGGCCATGTAGAGGGCCTTACAGAGCTGTAAGAGGTGGTATAGAGGTGATATATGAATAAATTGTCATCACGATCGGTAGAAGCCTACATGACAAGCGATGCTTTGCCTTTATTCTAGCGTACTCATCCCTTTCTCATGCACCATGGGGCCCAATATCCATATAGTTCATAGTTAGGTTTTTGATCACCTATCACCGTCCACACACATATTTGGGGCTTGGGTTGGTATTTTATGCATTGGATTGATAAGAACTACATAAAATATGATAGTATGTGCATAACAATGGGACGAACGATGAAGATTTGAGGTGTTTTTGGCCCTATTTTGCACCGTTTGTGGTCCATTTCCATATGGGTCATAGATAGGCTTTTGAGTGCCTATCAAGGTACGCACACATGTTTGGGGCTTAGGCTGTTATTGTAAGCATTCGTATGATAGGTGCTACATAAAATATGATAGTATGTGCATACGAAAGGGATGAACGATGAAGATTTAAGGTGTTTTGGGCCCTATTTTGCACCGTTTGTGCTCCAATATCCATATGGTTCATAGGCAGGGCTTTAATCACCTATCACCATCCACACACATGTTTGGGGCTTGGGTTGGTATTGTATGCATTCAAATGATAAGAACTACATAAAATATGATTCTATGTGCATATGAATGGGATACACAATGAACAATTGAGGTGTTTTTGGCCTCTATTTTGCAGCGTTTGTGGTCCAATATCCATATGGTTCATAGGTAGGGTTCTGATCACCTATCACCGTCCACACACATGTTTGGGGCTTGGGTTGGTATTGTATGCTTTGGAATGATAAGAAGTACATCAAAAATGATACTATGTGCATAAGAATGGGATGAACGATGAAGATTTTAGGTGTTTTTGGCCCAATTTTGCGTTCTCGGGCTGGGTGGTCAGTTGGTGCCACCAGTATCCTATTTTGAGGGTGCTGGAATCAAAGGAAGATGTGGTGCATACCATTGAACCCATTTCACAACTGTGCCACAACAGGGCCACGAGCACCAAAAAAAAACACCATTTCTTGCCCCAAAATGGCAAAAAAAACCTATTTTTCGCCCAAATGGGTGTTTCTTTTGGCTTGGGTGGTCAGTTCCAGGCCCCCTCCCCTATTTTGCAGGTTTCTGACTCAAAACGGCATGTGTTGCAGGGTATGGGAGCCAGAAAAAGGGTGTTTCAGGGCCGCTTACCCAAAAAAAAGGTCTTTTTTGCCCATAATGGCCCAAAAATGCGAATTTTGGACCAAACACAGTGTTTCTTTGGGCTCGGGTGGTCACTTCAAAGACACCCCCCCTTTTTGCAGGTGCTAGACTTCAAAATACATGTGTTGCAGGGCATGGGAGCGGAGAAATGGGTGATTCAGGGCCGCCGCACCCACAAAATGCCCATTTGTTTGCCCAACAATGGCCTGAAAATGCCAATTTGGGCAGAAAAAAGTGTTCTTTGTGCTCGGCCAGTCAGCTCAAGCCCCCCCCACCGTATCTTGCAGGTGCTACACCCCAGCAAACATGTATACAGGGTATGGATTCCGAGACAGGGGTGGTTTAAGGCCCCCTCCGGAAGAAGAAGCCCGTCTTTTGCTGAAAAATGGCCTAAAAATACCAATTTGGGGTAACAAAACATTGGTTTTTGGGCTCAGGTTGTTAGTTCAAGGCCCCCATCCCCTATTTGGCAGGCATTTGACTCAAAAAAAACATGTGTTGCAGGGTACCGAAGCCAGAAGATAGGTGTTTCGGGGCCGTCTCAACTTGAAAAAGTCCATTATCTGTCAAAAAATGGCCTAAATTGCCAATGTTATGCAAAAAATCTGCATGTTTTCGGCTTGGGGCCTCCGCTCACGCCCCCCCCACCCTATTTTGCAGGTCCCAGATTCATCAAATTGGGTTTGCAGCATGGTTGGCATGATATTTCAGCCCGAAAACAAGTCACCCCACCATTGTCTTAGCTTTCTGAATAAACTAACACTTTTTCCTTTAAAAACCTATGTGGAGCAGGCAAAATACGCCAAAATATGCCAGATTTAAGGGCTTTTGATATTTTTGAAGAACAATCGGGTAGAAGGAACCGCCCTCTCCTTTTTTGGGGGTGTAAAATTCAAAAAAAATGTTTCTTTTGGTCTTTTTGGGTACAAAACCTAGTTTCATGGTTTTTTCGTGCCTATAGGTAGGTACACTGGTGTGCAGCACTGTTCTGCAGTACCACCTAGGAGCAGACAAAAATACCCCAAAATAGGCCGAATTACAGGGTTTTTGATGGTTTGAAGGAAAGCTCAGGTTGGAGGAACCCCCCCCATCCCTATTTTTGGGCCAGAGAATCCAAAGAAAAAGGGAATTTCTGGCGAAAATTTGCTATAGGCGGGTACACTGGTGTGCAGCACTGTTCTGCAGGACCAGCCCAGAGCAGGCAAAAATACCCCAAAATAGGCCAAATTTCAGGGTTTTTGATGTTTTTGGACTAAGCTCGCGTAGGAGAAACCCCCCCCCCCTATTTTTGGGCCGTAAAAACCAAAGAAATAGGCCATTTGCCTCAAAAAACTTCCTTTTGCTGAGTTTTTGAATATTGGGAAAAAACAGCTGCTAAAATCATACGTGTTCAGCGATGCCTTGGTCTGTGTAGTGCTTGACCGTAGGTACGGGAAGTTCGGTGAGGGACGGGAGGACATTTTGGCACCACTGAGACAGCTGCTGGAGCCCTGCAACTTATTTTCGCCGCTTCGAGGCCTTTTGCTTTCTAGAAACTTTCCGCTGAATTGAGGGGTTATCATGAAAGGGGAGGGGGGGGGCTGTGGCCATGAGGCTAACTGTGTGGTGGTTGGTGGAAAAGTCGTTGGATTCCATGGAGGCGGACAGTACGAAAAAGTCACTGCCATGTCCTTCTTGGGGGACTTGATCCAGGCTGAGCGCCCCCCTTAAAAACCTGTTGTTGATGTTGAGACTAACTTAATCTTTTTTGTCTTTCTTTTGAAGTTTGAAGTACACTTTCTCAGAGTAACTAGGGTTATAACCCTAGTTACTCTGAGAAAGTGTACTTCAAACTTCAAAAGAAAGACAAAAAAGATTAAGTTAGTCTCAACATCAACAACAGGTTTTTAAGGGGGGCGCTCAGCCTGGATCAAGTCCCCCAAGAAGGACATGGCAGTGACTTTTTTGTACTGTCCGCCTCCATGGAATCCAACGACTTTTCCACCAACCACCACACAGTTAGCCTCATGGCCACAGCCCCCCCCCTCCCCTTTCATGATAACCCCTCAATTCAGCGGAAAGTTTCTAGAAAGCAAAAGGCCTCGAAGCGGCGAAAATAAGTTGCAGGGCTCCAGCAGCTGTCTCAGTGGTGCCAAAATGTCCTCCCGTCCCTCACCGAACTTCCCGTACCTACGGTCAAGCACTACACAGACCAAGGCATCGCTGAACACGTATGATTTTAGCAGCTGTTTTTTCCCAATATTCAAAAACTCAGCAAAAGGAAGTTTTTTGAGGCAAATGGCCTATTTCTTTGGTTTTTACGGCCCAAAAATAGGGGGGGGGGTTTCTCCTACGCGAGCTTAGTCCAAAAACATCAAAAGCCCTGAAATTTGGCCTATTTTGGGGTATTTTTGCCTGCTCTGGGCTGGTCCTGCAGAACAGTGCTGCACACCAGTGTACCCGCCTATAGCAAATTTTCGCCAGAAATTCCCTTTTTCTTTGGATTCTCTGGCCCAAAAATAGGGATGGGGGGGGTTCCTCCAACCTGAGCTTTCCTTCAAACCATCAAAAACCCTGTAATTCGGCCTATTTTGGGGTATTTTTGTCTGCTCCTAGGTGGTACTGCAGAACAGTGCTGCACACCAGTGTACCTACCTATAGGCACGAAAAAACCATGAAACTAGGTTTTGTACCCAAAAAGACCAAAAGAAACATTTTTTTTGAATTTTACACCCCCAAAAAAGGAGAGGGCGGTTCCTTCTACCCGATTGTTCTTCAAAAATATCAAAAGCCCTTAAATCTGGCATATTTTGGCGTATTTTGCCTGCTCCACATAGGTTTTTAAAGGAAAAAGTGTTAGTTTATTCAGAAAACTAAGACAATGGTGGGGTGACTTGTTTTCGGGCTGAAATATCATGCCAACCATGCTGCAAACCCAATTTGATGAATCTGGGACCTGCAAAATAGGGTGGGGGGGGCGTGAGCGGAGGCCCCAAGCCGAAAACATGCAGATTTTTTGCATAACATTGGCAATTTAGGCCATTTTTTGACAGATAATGGACTTTTTCAAGTTGAGACGGCCCCGAAACACCTATCTTCTGGCTTCGGTACCCTGCAACACATGTTTTTTTTGAGTCAAATGCCTGCCAAATAGGGGATGGGGGCCTTGAACTAACAACCTGAGCCCAAAAACCAATGTTTTGTTACCCCAAATTGGTATTTTTAGGCCATTTTTCAGCAAAAGACGGGCTTCTTCTTCCGGAGGGGGCCTTAAACCACCCCTGTCTCGGAATCCATACCCTGTATACATGTTTGCTGGGGTGTAGCACCTGCAAGATACGGTGGGGGGGGCTTGAGCTGACTGGCCGAGCACAAAGAACACTTTTTTCTGCCCAAATTGGCATTTTCAGGCCATTGTTGGGCAAACAAATGGGCATTTTGTGGGTGCGGCGGCCCTGAATCACCCATTTCTCCGCTCCCATGCCCTGCAACACATGTATTTTGAAGTCTAGCACCTGCAAAAAGGGGGGGTGTCTTTGAAGTGACCACCCGAGCCCAAAAAAACACTGTGTTTGGTCCAAAATTCGCATTTTTGGGCCATTATGGGCAAAAAAGACCTTTTTTTTGGGTAAGCGGCCCTGAAACACCCTTTTTCTGGCTCCCATACCCTGCAACACATGCCGTTTTGAGTCAGAAACCTGCAAAATAGGGGAGGGGGCCTGGAACTGACCACCCAAGCCAAAAGAAACACCGATTTGGGCGAAAAATAGGTTTTTTTTGCCATTTTGGGGCAAGAAATGGTGTTTTTTTTTGGTGCTCGTGGCCCTGTTGTGGCACAGTTGTGAAATGGGTTCAATGGTATGCACCACATCTTCCTTTGATTCCAGCACCCTCAAAATAGGATACTGGTGGCACCAACTGACCACCCAGCCCGAGAACGCAAAATTGGGCCAAAAACACCTAAAATCTTCATCGTTCATCCCATTCTTATGCACATAGTATCATTTTTGATGTACTTCTTATCATTCCAAAGCATACAATACCAACCCAAGCCCCAAACATGTGTGTGGACGGTGATAGGTGATCAGAACCCTACCTATGAACCATATGGATATTGGACCACAAACGCTGCAAAATAGAGGCCAAAAACACCTCAATTGTTCATTGTGTATCCCATTCATATGCACATAGAATCATATTTTATGTAGTTCTTATCATTTGAATGCATACAATACCAACCCAAGCCCCAAACATGTGTGTGGATGGTGATAGGTGATTAAAGCCCTGCCTATGAACCATATGGATATTGGAGCACAAACGGTGCAAAATAGGGCCCAAAACACCTTAAATCTTCATCGTTCATCCCTTTCGTATGCACATACTATCATATTTTATGTAGCACCTATCATACGAATGCTTACAATAACAGCCTAAGCCCCAAACATGTGTGCGTACCTTGATAGGCACTCAAAAGCCTATCTATGACCCATATGGAAATGGACCACAAACGGTGCAAAATAGGGCCAAAAACACCTCAAATCTTCATCGTTCGTCCCATTGTTATGCACATACTATCATATTTTATGTAGTTCTTATCAATCCAATGCATAAAATACCAACCCAAGCCCCAAATATGTGTGTGGACGGTGATAGGTGATCAAAAACCTAACTATGAACTATATGGATATTGGGCCCCATGGTGCATGAGAAAGGGATGAGTACGCTAGAATAAAGGCAAAGCATCGCTTGTCATGTAGGCTTCTACCGATCGTGATGACAATTTATTCATATATCACCTCTATACCACCTCTTACAGCTCTGTAAGGCCCTCTACATGGCCTCCATAGACCCTAGAACCATGAAACAAAGTGGTTTTTGGCTAGAAAAGTGTGAATTTCTCAAAGTCTGTGCCTGCCAATCTGGATTTTTTTTAGGTCGGCAGCAAGGTATTGATCTCAGAAACACGCTCATGCCTTTACTTTGCTTCCAACTGTACAAAAAAGTGGACCTTTTGGCGATTTTCTATTGCGCACGGCGGTCGGGAATCCGAAACTCGCGTACGCGGCAGTTTTTGACAGTTTATCTGCGGCTCCAGCTCCAGCGACAGCATAATTTTGTTGAAATTGTGAGAAAACACAAAAACAACAGTGCTACTGTGTACAATTTGATATTGCGGTTCTGAAAATGCATAATTTTTGATTTTGGGACCACACAGCTGCTAAGGTCATAGGTGACTCACAGGGTTCTACCACGGAGCCTCTGCGATCCAAGGATCGGCCGAAACACAACACTCCAAAAAGCTCGGCAAAGCCCTTGAATCCCTCCCTCCTCCCGCCAATCCCTCCTTTAACACCCGCATGAACGGAGTGAACAAGCTTGTCCGCGCTTGCCAGGAGAAGTCCGACAAAGCGCGGCAAACCAGGGTTCACCGCTGTCTAGTCAGGTGCACCAGAATGAAGACCACGCTGGGGGAAGCCATTCGCCGAGTAGGGTTCCCCACGTTTGCGATGAAAGACCCCATTGCCGGCCACGCGCGCACCACAGACCTACGGCAGATTTCCCAACTTTTCTCTGACACCCTCCTCCACCTGGCCGGTCCTGTGGACCTCCAACCAAACGACAGTTTGGTGACCGAACTCCTCTCTCGCTCCCCCCAATGCCCCCCTGAAGTCCAAAGCACCCCTATCGCTGACATCTGTAAGACTTCACCTACGGCTCAAATCGTTTTACAGCTGTTCCGGGGCTACCATCCCCGGGTCAACCTTCTCGAAGCCGATGCGGCCTCCTCCCTTGCACATACGTGTAGCACAAGCAGAAGACCACTCACATCCAAATTGAGCATCCATCGGGATTGCGAAATCCAAGCAATCTCTTTGAGGGCTAAACAACAAATGAAAGAAAGCATGTACAAAGGGTCAGAAAAAACTTGTAAAACCTCCAAACCATGTCCCGGTTAGGGTAAGGCGCAATAATCAGCAAAAGTCACAAAGGAAGAGGAATCAAGGCAGGAGAGGGGGGGACAAAGGGCGCCCACTCTGCCACTCAGCACATCCTGGGTAGCCTGATTCAGGATCCCGCAGGAGGAAGGATAAAACATGCAAAACCAACAAGACATGGGTAAGGCCCATTGGCTTTTAAAGCCTACCCTAGTGGGAGGGTTCTCACTCTACACTCCCGGCACTACAGGACCCCTGAAGCGGGGGTCAAGTGCCTACACACTCACTCACCATCCTCCGCAAATATTCCAACTCAAGTCCCCTTTGGGGCAGGAGATAGCCCCACCACACCACTGTAGGGAGGGTGGTGGTCCTGGGTGCCTATAAGACTTAGGCCCCAGAAAATCTGTGGAAAAGGGGGTAAAGTGGTAAATCGCCCATACCACCTCAGGATCCCTCATCTGAAAAGGAAACAAAGGTAGTTGAGGGTAGCCAAGACCTTTACCCTGACACGCGTAGAGGGGCAGGACCCAACTCCACACGGGCTTTGAGACCTACTATGGGAGGCAGGGCACAAAAACAGGGAAAACCGAAAATCAGAGGTTACCCACTTCAAAACACTCTCCCGCCGAGGCAAAGTGAATTCCAAGGATCCCATGTGGGCACATCCAAAGGGCATTAGTCAAACACTCTGCCCACCAGATATCCGAGTCTGTCTCCACGATACCGTGTCACTGTCACAGGTCTGCTAGGCTGCGCACTTTGGTGAAATTCCCCTTAATTGAAAAGCAAGGGAGAAAAGAATGCAAATAACTCCCGCATAGGGTCAGCCTCATGTTCCGAGAAGTGCATGCACAAAGCATTTGGGGAGGAGTTGATTGTCCTGAAAGGGTTGGCCCTACCTCCCACTCAGGTTGGAGCAAGGCAACAAACTCCAATACCCACTTTTTGAGGTCATTTTTGGGCACCTCAAAAAGGGCTTATGCATACATTCCTGAGTCAGATTTGAAGTCCAAGATGAGGTGACATATGGGTTCGGTCCGATCCCATATGCGTAGGCCATAACCCAAACTCCTCAAATATGAAGGGTAGACACTGATGAGAGGCCATGGGTAAAATGTTCGCCCAAATCAAGAAGATGGCCTATCTTTCCGATGGCCCAAAAGTGACCTCATGAAATTTGGAATTTTGAACAAAATTCTAGGAAAATTTCAAAACAGTGAACCTGTGTAACAGTAACCTTTCAGCAAATGCTCAATACAGAGTAGAGAGCACCATTGAAACATAGGAAAAGACCCTAAGGTCCGACTCCTCATAGGTTCTTTACTGTTTACCCGCCAAGTGACTACATGACAGGGTGATTTTCAGGGTCCATAATGTACATCTCTGGGACCATGTAAAACCACTATGCCATACACTTGGCAAACTTGGCTCCAATCGATTGCATAGGTGGGAGACCATACCAAAACAAGTTCAAGTACTCAGAGTAGACACATTGGGGAGGTCTTGGGTAGACCATCAAGGAGATTTGGCCCTGAGACCTAAAAGATCCAAGTGGATGAAGTGAAACCACAAAATTTGAAATCTCCAAACTGTTTTAGAGATTGCAATTGTGTGGTAGGCCCAAAGTGAGTCTTAACCACGTAAAAGCATGCAGGTAGAGTGCAAAGCGTGCTGTTTTTTTGGAATCAACACTTGGGCTCGAACTCAACATGTACAGGAAGATATGCGTTCGAAAAGTCAACGCACAACTGAGTAAATTTGGGCAATGATCACATGACCAAATTTACTACAAGCAAAAATTGACCAAAATGGCACATAGAAAACTGGTCATAGCGTAAACACAAAAATCAACGACGACCTACGGTGACCATATATGATCGAAAGTTCGACCAAAAACTCAATAGTAGTGGATCTCCATGGTCACCGCAAGTGAACACATGAAAAGTATAAAATTCAACACACGATCATTAAAACTCATGTGTGGCCCTATGTACAATGAATCACGGCCGAACAACGTGCACTAACCAAAGTAGATACATGCAACAACAGGCATCAACAACACTTAGACTCAAACTCGACGCGAGCTTGGAGATTCAAGCTTGAAAAGTAGGCCCATGACAGGCCGTAAATGAGTGATTTTTGGCATAAAATGACTATGCCAAAATGAGCTCAAAAAAGTTTATAACTTCGAACTAAAACATGTCAAAAGCATCCAAACGCAACCAAAACTCGAACATATATTGTTCGTACTCACCAAGTACGAACAAAATGAGCTCTTACTTTTTTTCCGTCGCCACTATATCTTGGAGATATAGTGGCAAACTTTGAGCACATGAAAACAAAGTGCTCAAAATTTCGGAAGTAAAATTGACACCAAAAGTCGCCAATGACTCAAACGAACTTGAATGAAGGTTATTGAAGAACTAGAGACCTGTCGTAACCACGTCAAAAAAAAAATCACCAAAACACTCCACAATGACGCGACACACTGACTCAAAAAAGTGGCATCATGAACGACACAAACATGCACTATTCGTGCATGAAAGTGGGGCCCACCATGGAGTGCGGTGACCCACCACGACCATATGTCCACAATGCAAAGGGAAGGGAAAGCAAACCAAAATGATTACCAATGTTGACATCAACCTGGAATCAATGAACTCAACTTTATCTTGAGGTTCACCATGGTCTCCAAACCACAACCTAAATTCAATTCAATCCTAATAAATAGGGCATATCTCCAAACTGGCTTGCAACTCACACAAACAAATAACATACCCTTGTAGAGGAGAGTCATGCCATTTCATTGCATCTCTTCTCAAGAGAAATGGATGGAAAATCTCAATGCACGGTTGGGCAGAAGTGAGCAGATGAAATGCATAAGATGTGCGTGCCATGCCTAATCTAACAATGGGGGGTAAAAGAAAAAGGCACCGTAAGGTGCCGGCAACAATGCCTGAGCTATCCCTATACTTTAAATGGCTGGGCACCATGACGTTAAGGGGTTTCTGAAAGTTGTGGCACCAGAACCTGAACTTTTAATTCCCTATTATGAACTAAGCAGTGACTATTACAACCATGCAGTCAGATTTAAATTAACTCAACAGGATGAATTTGCCGTGAAGGCCAGTTCATGGTCTCGAGATTTGGGTCGCCAGATCCAAACTGGCAGTTCGCCCGCGAATTGGCGCGACGCCGGTTCACCACCAGGCCGCTGCCAATGTCTAACTTCTGTACCTCTGCGAATTTAAGGCAAATTCGCATAGGTATCTACAGGGCAATGGATTCCCTAATGACTGATACAAAAGCGGCGGAAAAACACGCCGAGTTCCCTGATATCCCTACTGCAGGCTCCTGTCAAAAGTACCATGAAAGGGAAGGTTAAGGGGGGATGAAGGCTAATGATATCCCCTATCAAATCCCATAGTGTGGGCCTATAATAGCCTACGGAAGGCGATGATGAGGGTCAGCACAAAAGAAGTATGTGTCCCCATAACCGGGGATCCGGCCCCACAGGGGGGACCGGGGGGCGCAGGGCATGACGGAAACCAAACAGTGCCCTCCCTAGCTCAACGACACCGTTGAAGCAAAAAAAACAAAGGTGGTGACGTCGTGACCTAGAACCAGGAAAACACAGGGATGGGAGGGGTGGGTGTAAAACTTCACCTACGGCTCAAATCGCTTTACACTCCCCTCCCCAGCCCAGCAATCGTGCAGGCGAAAACTGACACGGAAAAACGATTTTAGCCGTGTGGCCTCCCTCTGCCCATCAGTGCTTCTGTTGGGCTGAACCATCAGGTTAGCACAACAACCTAATGCGGTCTCTACACATTCAAATGAAAAACAAGCAACACAGAAAGTCAATCAGTTAAAACTCAAGGTATGCTGTGACAGGAGGAAATCATTCAGGCATGCCATCATTATCCTCCTTCCATCACCTATCCAGATTGAAGACTAAATGTTTGATCAAGACAATGGCTGCCCACTTCCATGAAGGAAAGGCCCACGTGCCAACAGTGGGTGAAAAAGTAGAAACAGATGACAGTCCATTCAGTGGGTTGGGACCCATACCTTCAGTGGGGGTTAGATCCCATCAACCCCAGCAATGCAGAGAAGAACAATGTACAGATTGCGACTGATCATCCAGGATCGGTCAGGATTCAGGATAGAGGTACTGCAGAGGCTATGCCAGCGCCTGCAGTGCCTGGATTCAGTCAGACTACTCAGACTACTCAGACTACTCAGCATACCTTACTTCAGTTTCACTCAGGGACACCAAAAGGTCCTGTACTTATACCACAAGCAGTGCTGTTTACAGCCACAGCCTCCACAAGAGCTTACATTAGGGGGAAGCTTTGAGGTGCCCGCTTAGCCATGGCGGCTCTGGTGACTATCTCAGGAAGTTGCTGCGACTTTTTATGCACCTCAGACTGGTCCAGTATCCACCCCCTGCAGCTGCCAGGTTTCTGGCCGATACCTGGGTTGGTATGGCAATTTCCCCTCGTGACCCTATCCCTGGTTACCCAGCCATGGGATTGTACAAGAACTGACCCGACTTGGTCATCAGTGGATCTTCTGGACCGGTCTGACTCAAAGACATTGAACTGCTGCAGTGCAGAACAGACTCTTGAGGGCGTCTGGGTGTTGGTGCTGCACCAGAAGGCCAGAAACGTCCTCTTAACAGCTCATGTGTTGGGGGTGTCCAGAGCCCCAGTGGCTGCAACCTACGCACTTTACTGGGGTCTGGACTCCACTCCGACACTGAATGCGCTGCCTAAGTACACGTATATGGTGGGTGCTCCGCATATGGGGGCCTGCACTTGACTGCACTACCCAGCGGGTCCCGCTGTTTGCAGTTCAACAACCTGTTTCTTCTTTGATTCGGCCTTTTAGTTGTGTTTGGGTGTTGGCGACCCCGAAAAAGGGGGCTGCTGCAGTTTGGGAGCCAATTTCACGCACACATAGGCTAGACACTACCCTGTGATGCTGCCAGTCTGGAGCCTATCCGCCCAAGTTGGTGGTCTGAGCGTGTCAGCTCCATACCGACAGCATATATGACTGTATATGTATCAGTGGGAGATGGGTTGAGTGCCCCCCTCCTGTGGTAGAGGAAGAGAGATTAGTGTAGGCCTATGGACCCAGGATATGGAGGTCGTACCTCCTCAAGTCCCACCCTGATGGTCTGATGGACTACTTTGGCTTAACGGCTCCGCTTGGATCCTGAAATACATCCTGATGAATGTATTTACTATGGGTGTACCAACCTCTGCCTGCAGGACAGGGGGGTACAGAAGATATGACATACATGTGCACATACAAGGGAAAAGAGAAAACCTACACGTTCCCCAGAGCCCGAGAGACTTGCAACTGGGCGGCCTGGTTCCCAGATCCCCAGAGACTTGCAACTGGGCAGTCTGGTTTGGTACTGTGGCTAGGCAGCGCCCACAGTGAGATGGCAGGACACTTCAAACAACAGTCAACACACCACTACTACACCCGAAAGCAGGACACACTTGGCTCAGGCAGGCCGGTAGGCATCAGCCGTCCACATACGGCCTACACTTGGGGGCGCTGTGGGAAGACTACTCAGACCGGGGATTCCCCTCAGGTTGACTTCGGGTTCCGACTGGGTGCAGGTCCTCCAGACCCTCGCAGGGTAACCACAAGGTTCTGGTGGCACTCTTTGACGATGAGTGAGGGCATCCATAAGGTAGATCGCCCGTCTACCCAGGAAGAATAGACCTTGCTGGATCTGGTGGGCCCCCACTGGAGGACATTGTTCACCCCCTGCTGCCAAGCACACTCCTCACACGCACTCCACTCACCAACTCACATATTCCGCGGTGATCCAGCAGGCTGATGGGGCGTTTCGCCGTGGTCGCCTAAGAGGCCCCGGTTGGGGCTAAGCTGGACGGCAGGACATCGTCCTGAGGGTCCCCAAGGTCCATGACACTGACGTTCATGGCACCACGCTGATGCCCTGATCACCCGAGCAAGACTCGAAATCCTGCTCAGGGACAGCCAATTCTCGCACAGACCGCGATCATCTTGGTCAAGTTTCCAGAGACTTGCAACTGGGCGGCAGGACCTTGATCGGACGGCTCTGGGTGGATAGGGAAGGGGAAAGGAAAAAACAAGGAGTGGATGTCGTCGACCATCGCCTCCTTGGTCGGGTCACAGTCCAACACAGCCGCCAGGACCCGTACGCTGCAGCAACAGGGCTCACCGGTCGTTGGCACTTCAGGTTTTTCTGGCTGTGCAGACTGGGGTGCCTTCACCTGACAGCACAATCCAGCCGAGAGGGACGTCATAATGCATAGGGCGTCCACGAGCTGTGGGTCGCCCTTTGCTGGCATCGAAGCAGGGGGGGTATCTTATTCAATCCACCCTCTGGAACTCGGTCAAATCCCAGCCTGCGTGGCTATACACTCGGACGGGGCGAGCAGGACTGATATGCTGTTAGCATAGCCCCATTCATCGGATGGGGACTCTGGGTTAATGCTCTCAGGGGTAGTCCCAGTCAGTCTTTGGACCCCATTTAGTCCTTCGCTCAAGCCCTGTTCAGGTGTGAATCCTGCTGGAGTCAATGGCAGCAAACTGCTCATCATTTCTGGACAAACGGGCGTGGCATCAGGACCACTTTCACAGTGGGTCCCTGCTGGTGGTTGCGAAACCTGTAGAGGATTCTCCATTCTGTCCTTGCCTGGTGATCGTGTGTTCACAGATGTGTGTGCGGGATGGACGTCCAACCGTCGGGATAGCCACCAGCTTGTCGCTGGGCATCCCTGACTCAGACCCAATAAGGAACGGAAAGAATAGGTCTTGGGTGGGTTGGCATGTCATGACATCCTGAAAGCCAGGGGTCTTGCCAGAGCACCCCTTACCTTCTCATCCAGGCCATCTCATGCCCAATCAGTAGGTCCATGGCACTCAGTCCATGGCACCCTGGGCATATTGTACCCAATCAGCAGGGCTAAGGCATAGGGTCCATGATCCCAGACCCCAGATCCAGCCATACCTCAGGGTAATGTCCCTCGGGTCTCCCAACACTGCCTCCTTTATGGAGGGCTGGCACCCCGAAGGGTCCAACCCCCTGGGGCCGCCTTCCTGCGGGGTATATCCCGTTGTACCCACCTGTATTCCTCCAGCGCGACTCGTAGGCCGCTGCCTGGGTACTGCCCTTGCGGGGGGTCCAAAAAAGGCATAAACAAAACCTGAAAAACTGGTCCCCTCGCTGTGCGCGCATGCTCTACCTGGCTCAGGGTCAGTCACCCACTGTCCTTCAGGACATTGGTGGGGCTGCCCTGCTCAAGGCCTTCCCACTGCATTTGTGGTTCCTCCCCTCCCCAACGGTTTCTAGAGCTTCACGCCAGTCCAACCCCTCCTTGGCACTGTGCTTTGCCGTGGTGCTCACGGTTTACCTGGTCCCTTCGTTTCTGGTTGCCCCACTTGCGGAGATATGCGCTCCGGTCGCCCTTAGCCCACTGCTCCCATCATCGGCCACATCCTGTGCAGCCTCTGGGCTGGGAAGTGCCATGTGGATACCCACACAGCGCCCGGCTCAGTGTGACAGTAATGTCCCACTGGTGATAGGACGTGGGGCTCCCTTCCACTCTGTGACCTGGCAGTCCCATGGCCCCATAGCTGGCACATGCACTTGGGGGGGGGTCCCCACAGGGGTAGGGCGTCCTGGTCTACCCCTCACTACTGCAGGTCCATGGCAATCAGTCCATGGCACCAATGAGGCATTGAAAAATAATGTACAGGTCCCATACGAACCTGGGTGTTCGCCTTGGGCACTTAACCTTCAAGGGGGGGCAGGTTCTGATGCTAAAGCTGGTGACCTATCAGGAAGACAAACTGCCCCAGGCGCGGTCCACCCCTAAAGAGAATTTCTATCCACCCACGGACTGAGAAAGGAGATGGAAGAAACTGGATACAGGCTGATTGCAACGGCTCAGGCCTTACGTCAGCACCGCTGCAGATATTCTGGGGCTCTGGCCATTGTAGGCTGACATACCCCTATAGACACTCAGAATCGGCCATTGCAGTGATTCCTATGTACAACAGTGGCATAGACCGGTTGCGACGGCTCGAGCCCAACATGGATCAATCCTGCTGACAAACACAAAAAGTAACACCCTGCAGGTCTGCTGGTTTCTGCTCCAGTCTAGTGGATTCCCGTTACCCACAGGGACCCCTATAAACATCCAGACTGGGCTGAAAACCAGAAACCAGATCTGCGTAAAACTTAATGCTCGTCTTGGCAGGGTAGTGCCACTCCCCATAGGGCATCCGGTTGCACCTGAGTACAACCGCAGGCACGTCCCCCGCATGGCGGATCCCAAGGGCTCCAGATCAGGTCGTAGCACTCGGGAGCGATGAATCCCCATAATTGTTGGAGGCGATGGAGCGAGCGTGGTGGCCGGGGCTTTCGAGCCTCCACAGGGCTGGCGTTGATCGCCAGCATGTCATGCACGGTCTTGGGGGCCTCCTGGGGGCAGGGGCAGGTTTCCACAGTGCCCTGCTCGTTCGTGGTCGCCTCCTCGGCCTGCTCAGCCCCTGAGGGGGCGCATTGGGCATCCTTCGCGGCCTCCTTGACCCCTGAGCGGACATCCCTGAAGTTCAAGGGGTCATTCACGGGGCTCTGCGATTTCGCCGCGGTGGTCAACTCCATGAGCTCCTCTGGGGGGGGCTGAAGGGGGTTGATTCGGCCCCATTTCAGCCCCCGCGTGGCATGGGGGGTCATTTAGGACCTCGGGGGCGGCGCTCAGGACTGTGGAGTCATCAGGGGGCGGCGACTGGGCCCCTGGGGCTGGTTCCGACCCTTCAAGTTGTCGTTGACTCTTCACTTGCCGACCTCCTTGACATCCTCTCCGGCGGCAGCGGCGCGGGGTGCTCGTCACCGTTGTGGGTGCACGCGGTTCTAATGATCTCTTTGATGAACTAGAGGGCGCCGGCCATTGTTCAGTTGGCGGCGGCCATTGGGGCTGCCCTTCAACTGATGGGCGCATCCAGGGCTGCGAGGGGGCGGCCACTGAGATAGGGGCCTCCCCTTGGGGGGACTGAGGCGCTTGGCTCAGGGGGTGGTCCTGAGCTGGGGCTGCCGGGCTCGGGGGACTCGAGGAGGTCGGTAGGGGGGCGCTGACGGCCTCCCCCATCACTGGGATCCTCTTCTCCATGGACTCCAAGCGCTCCTCGATGGCCAGGGCTGGCCTGCATGCCCGCAGGGCAGGACCCAAGTCAATGACGAAGTCCTCCAAGATAGGGAGGCGCGCCATGCCGCATTGGATGGTGAGGCGCTCTCTCCCTAACACTTTCAGCTCCATGAGGGCCTTGGTGAGAGCATCTCTGGTCTCTCTGAAGTCCATCTCTGAGGGATTGACACTTTCTGAGGATAAGGGGCTTGATTTGCGCTGCACCGATGGCGCTCGGGATGTGGGGCTGGTCGATGCTTCGATTTGCTGTTCCGGGGCTACCATCCCCGGGTCGACCTTCTCCAAGCCCATGCGGCCTCCTCCCTTGCACGTTCGCGTAGCACAAGCAGAAGACCACTCACATCCACATTGAGTCCCTCAACTCAGTGAGCATCCATCGGGATTGCGAAATCGAAGCGATCCCTTTGAGGTCTAAACAACAAAGGAAAGAAAGCATGTACAAAAGGTCATAGAAACATGTAAAACCTCCAAACCATGTCCCGGTTAGGATAAGGTGCAATAATCAGCATAAGTCACAAAAGAAAAGGCATCAAGGCAGGAGAGGGGGGGACAAAGGAAACCCACTCTCCGACTCAGCACATCCTGGGTAGCCTGATTCAGGATCCCCAAGGAGGAAGGACAAATCATGCAAAAGCAAAAAGACATGGGTAAGGCCCATTGGCTTTCAAAGCCTACCCAATTGGGGGGGTTGTCACTCTCCACTCCCGGCACTACAGGACCCCAGAAGCGGGGGTCTAGTGCCTACACACTCACTCACCATCCTCCTGAAATATTCCAACTCAAGTCCCCTTTGGGGCAGGAGATAGCCCCACCACACCACCGTAGGGGGGATGGTGGTCTTTGGTGCCTATGAGACTTAGGCCCCAGAAAATCTGTGGAAAAGGGGGTAAAGTGGTAAGTCGCCCATACCACCTCAGGATCCCACACCCCGAAAGCAAACAAGGGTAGTTGAGGGTACCCAAGACCTTTACCCTGACACGCGTAGAGGGGCAGGACCCAACTCCACACGGGCTCTGAGACCTACTATGGGAAGCAGGGCACAAAAACAGGCAAAACCGAAAATCAGAGGTTACCCACTTCAAAACACTCTCCCGCCAAGGCACAGGGAATTCCAAGGATTCCATGTGGCCACATCCAAAGGGCATCAGACAAACATTATGCCCACCAGATATCCGAGTCTGTCTCCCTGATACCGTGTCACTGTCACAGGTCTGGTAGTGTGCGCACTTTGGTGAAATTCCCCTTAAGTGAAAAGCAAGGGAGAAAAGAATGCGAATAACTCCCGCATAGGGTCAGCCTAAGGTCCAGGGAAGTGCATGCACAAAGGGTCTGGGGAGGAGTTGATTGTCGTGAAAGGGTTGGCCCTACCTCCCCCTCAGGTTGGAGCAAGGCAACACACTCCAATACCCACTTTTTGAGGTCATTTTCGGGGACCCCAAAAAGGGCTTATGCATACATTCCTGAGTCAGATTTGAAGTCCAAATTGAGGTGACATATGGGTTCGTTCCGATCCCATAAGGGTAGGCCATAACTTTAACTCCTCAAATATGAGAAGTAGACACTGATGAGAGGCCATGGGTAAAATGTTCGCCCAAATCGAGAAGATGGCCTAACGTTCCCATGGCCTAGAAGTGACCTCATGAAATTTGGAATTTTCAACAAAATTCTAGGGAAATTTCAAAACACTGAGCCTGTGCACCAGTAACCTTTCAACAAATGCTCAATACAGAGTAGAGAGCACCATTGAAACATAGAAAAAGACCCCAAGGTCCGACTCCTCATAGGTTCTTTACTGTTTACCCGCCAAGTGACTACATGACAGGGTGGTTTTCAGGGTCGATAATGTACATCTCTGGGACCATGTAAAGCCACTATCCTATACACTTGGCAAACTTGGTTCCAATGGATTCGGTAGGTGATAGAACATACCACAAGAGTTTCAAATACCCGAAGTAGACACATTGGGGAGGTTTTGGGTCAAAGATCAAGGAGATTTTGCCCAGAGACCAAAGAGAACCAAGTCGATAAAGTGAGACCACACATTTTGAAATCTCCAAAGCGTTTTAGAGATTGCAATGGTCTGGTAGGCCCAAAGTGAGTCTTAACCAAGTAAAAGCAAGCACGTAGAGTGCAAAGCATGTTGTCTCATTGGAATCACCACTTGGGCTCGAACTCAACATGTACATGAAGATATGAGTTCGAAAAGTCAACGCACAACTGAGTAAATTTCGGCAATGTTCACATGACCAAATTTACTACAAGCAGAAATTGACCAAAATGGCACATAGGAAATTCGTTGTAGCGTAAACACAAAACTCAACGACGATTCATGGTGACCATACATGGATAGTAGTGAGAATGGAGACCACAAATGATCGAACGTTCGACCAAAAACTCAACAGTAGTTGATCTCCATGGACACCACAAGTGAACACATGAAAAAAATAAAATTCAACACACGATCATCGAAATTCATGTGTTGCCCTATGTACAATGAAACACGGCCGAACAAGATGCACTAAAGGAAGTAGACACATGCCACAACACGCACCAATAACACTTAGACTGAAACTCGACGCGAGCTTGGAGATCCAAGCTCAAAAAGTAGGCTCATGACAGGCCAAAAAAGAGTGATTTTTGGCATAAAATGACTATGCCAAAATGAGCTCAAAAAAGTTTATAACTTCGAACTAAAACATGTCAAAAGCATCCAAACGCAACCGAAACTTGAACATATATTGTTCGTACTCACCAAGTACGAACAAAATGAGCTCTTACTTATCTTCCGTCGCCACTATATCTTGGAGATATAGTGGCAAACTTTGAGCACATGAAAACAAAGTGCTCAAAATTTCGAAAGTAAAATTGACACCAAAAGTCGCCAATGGCTCAAATGAACTTGGTGCAAGATGATTGGAAAACTAGAGACTTGTCGTAACGAGGTCAAAAAAAAAAATTACCAAAACACTCCACAATGACGCGACACACTGACTCAAAGAAGTGGCATCATAAACGACACAAAAATGCACTATTCGTGCATGAAAGTGGGTCCCACCATGGAGGGTGGTGACCCACCACGACCATATCTCGACAATGCGAAGGGAAGGGAAAACAAACCAAAATGATTACCAATGTTGACATCAACCTGGAATCAATGAACGAAAATTGATCTTGAGGTTCACCATGGTCTGCAAACTACAACCTAAATTCAATTCAATCCTAATAATTAGGGCATATCTCCAAACCGGCTTGCAACTCACACAAACAAATGACAGACCCTTGTAGAGGAGAGTCATGCCATTTCATTGCACTTCTTCTCAAGGCAAATGAATAGAAAATCCGAATTTACGGTTAGGCAGAAGTGAGCACATGAAATGCATAAGATGTGCGTGCCATGGGTAATCTAACAATGGGGGGTAAAAGAAAAAGGCACCGTAAGGTGCCGGCAACAATGCCTGAGCTATCCCTATACTTTAAATGGCTGCGCGCCATGACGTTAAGAAGTTTCTCAAAATTGTGGCACCGGTAAAGAAGGTCCCTACCAGGACCGGCCCCTGCTGTACCCCTTCCACCAATTCCTGTCACTCCTATGGTCTTGCTTCTCACCAGGTTCTGCATGATCTTGCCCTATCCTGCACAATTTCCCACAAAAAATAGTAAAATATGGCTCCTTCACGCAAATCCTGATCCCTTGCAATAACCAACTCCCAAGTGCAATAGCTCCAATCCAAATAATCCACACTGTGGGCTTCCGAGGGCGTTTGAGGTCCCGCGTTGACACTCAACAACTCCTTTCAACACGCCGGTCGTCTCACGATGCACACGGAGACACGGGCGTTGCAGAATTGCACCAATAGAATAATGGAAAAAGAAGCCCTGATATCGGCATATGAACACAAATCAAGCAACATTGGGGAAAGAGGTAAACATACGCAATCACAGCCATAGACCCCTCATTCCCTGGACTCAAGACCTTCCCTTGACTCGCCAACATGATGCCCTGAACCCAGTCAAATAAGATGGCTAAAGGCCATGTGTCAAAAGTCACTACACAAACCCCAAAAATGTGTTCCCTCCCAAGCCTCTAAATCCTAGCCCAATGCGGGAGCTGGCGTGTCATGGCCTAGTGTGGCACTCAGGACCGTGCCCTACCCTGCCATAGCTTTAGCTGGACTTGGAGTCGATTGGGCTTGGAGAATGGCCCCATGAAGATGACCTCATAACATAGCAAAATTAGGCAAATCACACCATAATGCCCAAAATTCAATTACATACTCAAAACTACACACGGCAAGTATTCAAATGCTCCATGCATGTGTCAAACCGGAAAGTAATATACAAGGGTGATATAGACCAAATGTCCATGCCCAAGAATATCCCAACATTGGCTCCCAAACCCCTCCGGATATATACATGCCATGCTTCACAAGTCAACTCACGAAATTGAGACCTATTTTTGTGAGGCCTCATGTGCCACGCCAAAGTGACCACGTGATCCAGCATATGGTGAGGTGCAACACCGAAGCATATGCCAACATATAAGCAACACACCATAGTTCACGGATCTCTAGGCACTTTACTTTTAGCCGAGCAGTTGAGCACATAAAATACAAAAATGAGCATAAAATGAGGTGTAAAACATGCAAATGTTGCCAAATTCAAGATAATCACAATAGTATATAACTTCGCTCAGCCATGGTATCAATATATGGTTCAAAACACAATTGCTTGGGACCACTTGCAAACAAGCTCCCGACTTGGATCCCCACATGGACGCATGGGGACACCTTCGAACCTCCTCCCGACATGCACCATGAAAATGGGAAAATTGCTAGTGGCGCTTGTGGGTCGCTCCGTAAGCCTTCCCACATGCACTATATGTGCGGTAGACTTAGTCTAGCGCTATGGAGCACACCATTAGGACATGGGCAAAGCCCTTGCCACGTATGACTCCACATATCATCCTACCAACGGAGATATATAACATGGGCGTGAGCATAGCGAAGCAGATACCATGCATATAACACATACCCTTAAAACGTGGCTCCCACCATGGTATGCCATGCCCCTCCATGGACTGAACTTCACGTTAAAAATACGTAGGAACCCAAGGGAAGTTTCAATGGAACACCAACACTCATGCGGTACAGTCGAAAGTCGCATTAAAATATTCGGTTGCATGGTTCAAGAGTTATATATCACTTTCTACCCTCTTGACCATTATCCATTGCTACACTCGGCATATGTACACATCAAAGGCGTTTGACGCTTCCCAAATTAAGTTGAGACCAAGGCAATTCTAGCCCATATCTCAAAATTGTAACTCCTCGCCGTGAGCCGGAGATATGACCTTTCAAAGTGGCCTCACGAATCAATTTGTTTCGCCTATATCTCCAAGAAAAATGAAGGAGACAACAAAAGGAAGGTTGATTCGTGATCGGGGAAAAATGTAGGACCACTCGAAGTTCATCATATCAAGTGCGGCGACCTCGAAAACGAAAATCCAATTCTGAATGTCTGAAAAAATCGAATTAATTTTGCGAGTGTATAACATGAAAATTGCGGAAGCAACGAACCCTTTTCTGATGAAATTTAACCCTTCATCGGGGTTTCCGCCAAAATATCTGCAAATAACGGTTAACCAATCGGTTACCGCAAAATCGCGAGCCAACTGACAGTCGCCAATACATTGACAATCAGAACGGATAGCTGAGAATTACGGAAACATCATGATAAAAAAAACCCTGTGGATTCCTGATATTTTGATATATAAATCTCAGCCGGCGGCGCCTCGGTATTGCATATGGCCGCTCATAGCTGGAATGGCCAAGCCTATCACACTATCACATCAGGTTAGGTCAGGTGGATGGGAGAGTATGATATCAGCCAATGGCGGCTTGCCGGCACATAGATACACACCCCAAGTGACCCAAAGATGGCCACGGGGGTCCGAACCGGCTTCACCCCCCTTCTCGGAGCGTTGTATCCGCTCGGAAGTCATTGAAGAGAGGACGGGAGGACCCCAATGGGCTCCAAACCCCCCCCCATGTCCCAAGGACACATGGAGGCCCCACGTACGGCGTGAGCGTCCCCCATGCCCCAAGGGAGGGGTGAGGACACTCATAATTGGTGCCCTCCGCCATATCCGGTCTCCTCTTGATCCACAACATGGACCAAGGGGATCAAGGATAGAGAAACATCGTCGGTCGACCTAAATACGAATACCACAATGAAATATATTTGTGGAGACCGAGTGAAGGGGGTATATGGCCAATCAAGGCCCAAAAATCCCCGGATGAACACCCTCACCCGTCTCCCAAGCACAAAAACAAACAGAAACGCCAAGGGGGATCCATTACGGTGCTACTGCAGCCACCAAATGGACCAACACGTCCTTGACATCCAAGGAAATATTCTTTTTCCTTAGATACTCCATCCAGACCATGGTATACCTCGGCACGAAACTGCTCGGAGGCTCTCACGAATCTCTGGAGGCGGCGAATCCCTTCCAACGGACCTTGTATAGGCTCCCTGCAGCCGTCCCCGGGTCCGGCTTGTCCGTCAGGATCCTCTCGGCGGTGAAGTCGTCGTCCTCATCCTCGTCATCCGAGTCCAGATCTCCGGCTGTGATCTCGAAGGTGACGAAACGTCCGCTGGGGTCTGGTGCTCGGGGACGAAGCTGGGTATGGTCGCGGTCCAAGATCTTGTTATCCCCCACACGAACCGCATAAACATCCTGCCCGACGTTCCGCACGATTACCCCCGGCACATACCAAGACGCCTGCTGATGCCTGGACAGGACATCCTTGTGGTGCCGCTCCACCCATACGGTGTCTCTGAGAGCATATTTCTGGACTTTTCCCTGCTTGAAGTACTTGGCCCTCTTTCCATGCCCGTCCTGAAGAGCTTTGCACACCCTGGCCGCCGTGTCGTCCGCCTCAGCCACCATAGCACTCGCATCCCGGGCCACTTTGCCATGGTTCAACCACGGGAGAGTGCGTGACACTCGATCCCGTAGGAACAGGAAACGATGGGGCGACAGTCCAGTGGGTCCCGGAAGGTCGTGGTACGCCTGGAGAACTCTCCACAGCCAATTATGAGGATTCCGGCCCGGTTCGTTAATGTGCAGCTGGCGGAACGTTCCGAACATCTGCCGCCCGGCCACCTCAGCCCGGCCATTCGACCGGCTGTGGTACGCCACGGTCTTGGCGTGCCGAGTCCCCATGTGCTTGCACATCGTCTTGAACCACGTCCCCACAAATTGACTGCCCCGATCGCTGCAGATGACAGCCGGGACATCAAAAATTGTCAGCCAATGCCTGATCATGGCATTAGCGACGGTCTTGGCCTGCTTACCCACGTTTTTGGAATTTTTTTTTGGATTTTTATGGGATGAGCTTTGAGCTTGTCCTCGCCGGAAAATCCTGAGAAGGGGTCCTCAATCAGAAAATCAGCGGTGGTCACGGGCTACTTTACACACGGCTCACATGCAAGCGTCCACAAACAAAGCGAAAAAACGAGACCGGTTTCGGCCCAACACTAGGCCCTCATCAGTCTGAGCATGAGATAACAAAGGATATTCAAAAAGACATTCTTTATCTCACATCAGTGCGTGTATCACACATGCAGACATCCGTCATTTTTCTGGCGTGTTCCATCTGGTGTATTATACATCTGGTTCACTGACTTCACTGAAAATACCTGTGCATAGCGCAGGAATTGCATTCACAAATATTCAAAACACATTATATTTTGGCAGTGTGCGCAACCTGTTCAGGCGACGCGGCGGCGCTTACTCTGGCTGCAGTTGCCATTTTCAGCTGCTGCCCTGCAATTCAACAACAGGCTGGCATCCATAGACAAACTGTCTGCAGCTGGCTGGACATTCCCCAGATCATTCAGGGTTTTTACCAGCGCTCTGTGCCAGCGCTTCCTGAGATTTGGCTGTGGACGGTTGACTGCAAACAGTTCGGTCCAAGGAATTGATTGTTTGATCTGTTGGTTCAGTCTGTGAATTGGATCTCCATACTTCAGGGGAACACACGCCTCATATGGCACTCTCCACACATGGATGCGAAAAAATTCCAAAAAACTACCCACCCTCCTACCCTTTGTTTTGGAATTTCGTGTCATGTATCTGTCCTTCTCACACCAACTTACAGGCAAGGAACTGCAGAGCGTTTTGGGGTACCCTAGCCTGCGGCAAGCCCCATTCATCCTCTTTACGGCCGCCAGGAAATATCGTTCATGGGAGTTAGTACGAAGGAAACGTACCCCCTCCCCCCGTCTCCACCTGAGTTTTGTACCTCGGGGGGTATTGCTGGACCAGGGGATGTATGTGGCACTGTTTGTAGGCTTGAAATGGGTACAGTACCTCGGTTCATGCACGTCCAGGACATGTAGGTCCACGAAAATGATATCCGCTGACACACCCAGAGCCAAAACCTCAAAAGGCAGGGGTGGGGGGTACCAAGAGGAAAGCATTGCAGTTATCTGCGGCGTATGGGCGCGGTGGTGAATACACGCGCCATTTCTCGATAAATCTCAGCAAAATGCATGGCAGTGCCTTCTGCCCCAGACGTTCAAAACAGCACAGCGCTAGGTTAGCCCAGGCTGGGGCGCAATTTGTCCTCATGGAGAAGCCCTGGGCCTGCCTGTAAATTCCACTGCCTGGGGCCTTAAAAATATTGTGAGTAAAAATTAGGTGCAGGAAAACCTCACCCAGGAAAACCTCGGGATCGTACTGCATATTGAAAAATGGGAATGAGGTACCAATGAATCGAAACCATCGTTCACCAATCGGCTCAGTGAGCCATTGCACATATGCACGCTCATGTAATGTGATCTCAAAATTATTCAGACATGTGTTCTTCCACTCATCGCGCCAATAGCGGAACGCTTTGCTCAAATCACTGAACGTAAAATTTGTGTACAGGGCAGTGAAATCAAAGGAGGTCAGGACATACTGATCGTGGTCCCCATCCACCCAATGTTTGAAATTGTGCATGCGCTGTACAAAAGCCAGTGTATCTGTGAGGGGACTGTTCTTTGCGTCTTGCCAAGCATTGAAGCGCAAAAATATTTTCCCCAACGTGCTCAAAATGATTCATGGGGGGGTAGTGAACCAGCTTGTGAGTGCTGTGATCGGTCTGGAAGGCCACGAGTTTTCACGAATGGATTTTCTCTTGTGGGTCTTCACTTGCGTGTAGAAAATTGGCATTTTCAAAGGCGGCGACCTTTCAAAGAAGTTTTGCAACAACTCAGTTAGTGGTTCGTCCACGTTGTGGGATTCCAGCAGAGTGATGGCTGTTATGGCGATGTCCCGTCGCCACACCTTAGCCTGGTCAGTCCACATCAATTCTTGATCGGTTGTGAAGTCCCCAAGCTTGCGGTATACCGGGTCTCCATTTTTGTGGACCACACACATGTTGTTGTTTTGTTCCATGAGGTATGTCTTGAGAGACATCACAACTTGATCCCCGTTCTTGTCAGCAGCCACAATTACGGGTGTGTTTAGGAACTCATGCACGCATCCACCATGCCAGTTTTTGGAATTTTGTTTTTTGGAATTTTTTTGGAATTTTGATTTGGAATTTTTTTTTGGAATTTTTTTTTTTTTTGAATTTTTTGGGATGAGCTTTGAGCTTGTCCTCGCCGGGAAATCCTGAGAAGGGGTCCTCAATCAGAAAATCAGCGGTGGTTTTTGGAATTTTTTTCGAATTTTTCATTATTATTCCAAACAAATTCCAAAACAAATTCCAAAAAGATTCCAAAAAAAAAAATTCCAAAAAAATTCAAAACAAAAGAAATTCCAAAAACATGCTTGTCCTTCTTGTCCTTCTTCTTGGACTTCTTGCTAGGGACCGCCACGATATACCCGCTGTGCCTATCCACCGCCAGGATGACACTGTCGTAGGTCTCTCCTTCCACAGTGACCTCAGGCATGGCGAATACATCCATGGCCACGGACCGCATAGGGGCCTCTGGTATAGCCGTGTACACCGGGTTGTCCGCCGTGGAGTGGTCCGGGCTCTTCGTGGCCCGACACACGGCGCAGTCGCTGCAGTAACTTTCCAGGATGGCATAGTACCCCGGTGGGAACTTGAAGCGCCACTCCAGGTCCTGCTGCATCTTGTCCCGACCGGATTGCATGAGCTGGGCGTTATGCCAGTGGTCAATGAGCTCCTCCATTCAGTTCTCAGGGACCAATAGCTTGTCCTTGAGGAATAACTTATCCCCATCCTCGGTCAAGCCTTCAGGCCATTCGTGGTCCGACGGGGCGCTCACGGCATTCTACTACCTGCTCCAGTGGTCGGATGCCGCATAGTCATCCGACCAGTCATCTGTAAGCACCGACCTGACTAGCTCTACAGGGGCCACCATTTGTGCCTGTTCCCGCGTCGCGCGATCGCAGCAGAAGAAAAATAAAATACCAAGAAAATTACGCACCGCCAGAAGAAATAAAGCGAAAAATCGTCTTTTCCGACCTCAGAAACCCCCCCAACAATTTTACGCCGCTGTTTGGCGAGGTCGCAAAATTTAGGACACTCACCAAAAGGGACGAACACTAGAGTCGCGACGGCGAAGGAGCTGAGCGTTGCTTGCCCCAAACCACCTAGCAAAGTGCGTGCCCTAGGCGCTAGGGACCTGTGCACGCCCCAAAACAAACCACACATAGACAACAACGACGCCATCGGCCGCCGACAAGCAAGTATGTTATGTGCCGCCCAACGCTAGAAACCAACGAAACAAGCACAACGCGGTAAGAGGTAGACAAGGAGAGAACAAGCATGTAACGAACCGCGCCACGGTGGGGATATACCACAAGTACACGACCAGGCAATGCAAGCCCGCTCACGTAGGGAATACGACGACGCCGTAACACGCGAAGGGGAACACAACAAAAGAAAAAAGAAGCCGCACAAGTACACAAGTATGTTGCATGTCATGCATGAATAATACACACAAGCAACAACAACGCCACCGGCCGCCGAAAAGCAAGTATGTTATATGCCATATATTGTATGCATAACGCCGTAACAAACGCAATACAAGGAAGTTACGTGTCAAGCAACGCCAAAGTGCGCCGCCACGAAAAGCGCAACGAAAACCGCACCGGCAAGGAAACCCAACAAGAGGTGGCACCGAATGAATGCCTATGCTCACCCCCGCTCACATAGGGAAAGAAAGGTATGCCCGTACGTGCGTGCCCGGAACGCCGCAAGGTCATCACCGCCACGGACGAGCAAAATGGTATGAAGGGACAAACAAGGGGGAACAAAAAACCGACAAAGGAGAGAAGAACGGGGGAAGGAGGCCACGCGCCACCGAGGTGAAGCACAACACAAAAAAAAAAAACACAAACAAAAACTAAACATACACACGTGGCTAGTCGGGTCCAAGTATGTTGCATGCCACGCTACGCTACGCAACGAACACGAGACGAGAACGGCAACCACGCTAACAAAAGTAAAAGGTGACCACCAGGCGTAACCGAGACGTGCCCACCGCCCACCCGCACGCCCGCTTATGTAGGAGGCGAAAGGGAGCGAAAGGGGACAAAAGGTATGCCGCCGCATGCAAACAAATAGCAGGCAAGCCACACACCGCCACCAAGAACGCAAGTATGTTACCATGTCGTGCCACGTCGCCGACCGCCCGGCCCGCGCCACCAACCGAGACGGGGAAAAAAGAAATGGCCTTCGGCCAGGGAGTGGTTGTCACGGGGGGCTAACGGTCCTGCCCTGCGGTGCAATGCGGGGCAACCGTGACAACTGCTCTTACAGCACAACCACCCTTATAGTTGCGCTGATTAGTACACACAAATAGCCAGGGAGGGAGACACGGGGAGCATACACACAAATAGCATAGCGCCGTCGTGTGCCGGGTCCCGACAAACACAAGTGCATGCACCCACGTTCTCTTCCCCTCACAGGTCCCAAGGAGAAGCGTATGCTCGTGATTGCGTCGTCCGGGCGTTAAAGTAGGGTTGTCTTAGACGCTTAGGCAAGTATTGCGTCGTGCCGTCGTCTCACATTAGCGAACGCCCGGCAAGGCGGGAGAACTAGGACACGTTAAGGTAGTGGGGAAAGAAACAGGTATGTTGCATGTCACGCCGCGCGCGCGGAACGGGCAACGAGCAAAGGTAGCGGCCAAAGGGGTGTGGAGTCAAGACGGGAGCAAGTGGGACAATAAACCTACGCACACGCCGGTCGCACACGCATGTCGCATGACGTACCAGCCAGCTCGAGGTGCCGTGTGGCGACAAAACCGCCGCCGCTGCACGCCCGTTTACGCCCTCTCCTCTCTCTACGCAGGTTCAAAGGAGGAAGCCCGGGCCGACAAGGAAACTGACCGAGACACACAACAAAGCGGAGGCAGGGAAAAAGTGCATGTCAGGGAGAAGGGTAGAGGAAAGGGTAAAGAGCAACGAAGCCGCGAAAGGAACAAGGAGTAGCCAGCGGACGAGCAAGGGGCGCGCACAGGGGAGGGGACACGGCGGGCACACGGCGAGCACAACACCGCACGGAGACATCCGAGAGGGGAGCACCGGAGGACCAAGGGAAGAGCGGCACCACGCACCACGACACGCACGGCACAGACACCACACACACCGCAAACACCCAACGAACCCCGGCAACCCGCCCAGCAGTGGGCGGACAGTCGGGAGAGGGACAGCGCCTGACCCCAGGCGCCCCTCACAATGGTGGAAGGCACCCCCCCCGGGGACGCCCCTCCGCCACCGCCACAGCGAGCAACGCCGGCCCGCAAGGGCGCACGCTGTGGGGCCGGTGCTGGGTCCCCACGCCCGCACCGACCGCGCCCGGGACACGCGGGTCGCGGAACCCTGGCTGCCCGCTCCAGAGGACGGGCGGCCGGGGGAGGGACAGCGCCTGACACCAGGCACCCCTCACAACGGTGGAAGGCACCCCCCCCGGGGACGCCCTTCCGCCACCCCCAAGGAGAGCAACGCCGGCCCGCAAGGGCGCGCGCTGCGGGGCCAGTGCTGCGTCCCCACGCCCGCACCGACCGCGCCCGGGACACACGGGACGCGGAACCCTGACTGCCCGCTCCAGAGGACGGACGGCCGGGGGAAAGACAGCGCCTGACGCCGGGCGCCCCTCACAACGGTGGAAGACACCCCCCCCGGGGACGCCCTTCCGCCACCCCCACAGCGAGCAACGCCGGCCGGCAAGGGCGCACGCTGTGGGGCCGGTGCTGGGTCCACACGCCCGCATCGACCGCACCCGGGACACACGGGTCGCGGAACCCTGGCTGCCCGCTCCAGATGACGGGCGGCCGGGGAGGGACAGCGTCTGACACCAGGCGCCCCTCACAACGGTGGAAGGCACCCCGCCCGGGGTCGCCCTTCCGCCACCCCCACAGCGAGCAACGCCGGCCCGCAAGGGCGCACGCTGGGGGGCCGGTGCTGGGTTCACACGCCCGTATCGACCGCACCCGGGACACACGGGTCGCAGAACCCTGGCTGCCCGCTCCAGAGGACGGGCGGGCGGGGGAGGGACAGCGCCTGACACCAGGCGCCCCTCACAACGGTGGAAAGCACCCCCCCCGGGGACGCCCTTGGGCCACCCCCACAGCGAGCAACGCCAGCCCGCAAGGGCGCACGCCGTGGGGCCGGTGATGGGTCCACACGCCCGCACCGACCGCACCCGGGACACACGGGACGCGGAACCCTGGCTGCCCGCTCCAGAGGACGGACGGCCGAGGGAGGGACAGCGCCTGACACCAGGCGCCCCTCACAACGTTGGAAGGCACCCCCCCCGGGGACGCCCTTCCGCCACACCCACAGCGAGCAACGCTGGCCCGCAAGGGCGCACGCTATGGGGCCGGTCCTGAGTCCCCACACCCGCACAGACCGCACCCGAGACACGCGGGACGCGGAACACTGGCTGCCCGCTCCAGAGGACGGGCGGCCGGGGGAGGGACAGCGCCTGACACCATGCGCCCCTTCACAACGGTGGAAGGCACCCCGCCCGGGGACGCCCCTCCGCCACCACCGCAAGGAGCAACGCCGGCCCGCAAGGGCGCACGCTGCGGGGCCGGTGCTGGATCCCCACACCCGCACCGACCGCACCCGGGACACACGGGACGCGGAACCCTGGCTGCCTGCTCCAGAGGACGGGCGGCCGGGGGAGGGACAGCGCCTGACACCAGGCGCCCCTCGCAACGGTGGAAAGCACCCCCCCCGGGTACGCCCTTCTGCCACCCCCACAGCGAGCAACGCCGGCCCGCAAGGGCACACGTTGTGGGGCCGGTGCTGGGTCCACACGCTTGCACCGACCGCACCCGGGACACACGGGACGCGGAACCCTGGCTGCCCGCTCCAGAGGACGGGCGGCCAGGAGAGGGACAGCGCCTGACACCGGGCGCCCCTCACAACGGTGGAAAGCACCCCCGCGGGGACGCCCTTCTGCTACCCCCACGGCGAGCAACGCCGGCCCGCAAGGGCGCACGCTGTGGGACAGGTGCTGGGTCCCCACGCCCGCACCGACCGCACCCGGGACACCCGGGACGCGGAACCCTGGCTGCCCGCTCCAGAGGATGGATGGCCGGGGGAGGGACAGCGCCGGACACCAGGCGCCCCTCACAATGGTGGAAGGCGACCTCCCCGGGGACGTTCCTCCGCCACCCCCACAGCGGGCAACGCCGGCCCGCAAGGGCGCACGCTGTGGGGGGGGTGCTGGGTCCCCACGCACGCATCGACCGCACCCGGGACACACGGGTCGCGGAACCCTGGCTGCCCGCTCCAGAGGACGGGCGGCCGGGGGAGGGACAGCGAATGACACCGGGCGCCCCTCACAACGGTGGAAATTACCCCCCCCGGGGACGCCCTTCCGCCATTCCCACAGCGAGCAACGCTGGCCCGCAAGGGCGCACGCTGTGGGGCCGGTGCTGGGTCCCCACGCCCGAACCGACCGCACCCGGGACACACGGGACGCGGAACCCCGGCTGCCCGCTCCAGAGGACGGGCAGCCGGGGGAGGGACAGCGCCTGACACCAGGCGCCCCTCACAACGGTGGAAGGCACCCCCCCGGGGACGCCCTTCCGCCACCCCCACAGCGAGCAACGCCGGCCCGCAAGGGCGCACGCTGTGGGGCCGGTGCTGGGTCCACACGCCCACATCGACCGCACCCGGGACACACGGGTCGCGGAACCCTGGCTGCCCGCTCCAGATGACGGGCGGCCGTGGGAGGGACAGCGCTTGACACCAGGCGCCCCTCAGAACGATGGAAGGCGACCCCCCGGGGACGCCCTTCCGCCACCCCCACAGCGAGCAACGCCGGCCCGCAAGGGTGCACGCTGTGGGGCCGGTGCTGGGTCCACACGCCAGCATCGACCGCACCCGGGACACACGGGTCGCGGAACCCTGGCTGCCCGCTCCGGAGGTCGGGCGACCGGGAGAGGGACAGCGCCTAACACCAGACGCCCCTCGCAACGCTGGAAAGCGCCCCCCCCCGGGGATGCCCATCCACCACCCCCACACCGAGCAACGCACCAGCGCACCAACGCACCAGCCCCGGGACATCCGCACCCCACCCCCTGCCCTTAGACACAGCGACACAGCAATGGCGGAACCCGCGGCACCACGCAAGACACGCCCCCGATCTCCGACGCTGGACGAAGCACACGAGGTCACCAGGGCGCTGGGACTCAGAGAGGGCGAAGGAGACCCCCCACAAGGGGACGCGGGCACGGACTCCGACCTGGAGGCATTGCCGGAGCCCCCCACCGGAGGCGCGCCCGCGGAACCTGCGCCGCCGGCGGGCAGCGTACCCGCGATCTGCCCCGCGTGGAAAGGGGGCCACTGCACCGGCGAAGGCTGGTGCCCCAAACAGCACCCCCAGCCCGGCCCCGATGACAGAGCGTTGCCCGAGGTGAAACCCGCGGCCACACGCGCCGCCCTACGCTACAGGGTGGCGCAGGGCTGGATCCTGGATGAGACCGCGCGCGGCAGCGTGAACATCCAGGAGGCCGTCGACCGAGTCACCCACGCGGGACAGGCGGCAGTGGCCTTGCACACCCGGGGCCGCCACGGCGGACCCGCAGAGGGGATCATTGTGGAACCCTCGGGAATGGTGCTGGTCCTAGCGGCGGACATGGTCCGAGGGGTGCTCCACGCGTCCCGCGTGCGGCGGGCGTGCCCACAGTGGACCATCCAGGTGTACACCCCCCCGCGGGCGTGGCCCTTTTCCACGTGGGCGGTGCTCGCCGTCATGTGGCACCTGGCACCAGAGGACGCCCCCACAGGGACCGCGGAGGACATCGCCCGGGACCTCCACACCTGGCCGGCACCAGGATTACCCCTGGCGCAGGCCCCGGGGCGGCCTCCCGGTGGCACCAGCGGCAGAGGGGCTCAGCCTCGCGGCAACCCTCCAACGGCACCCCGACAAGCAGGCACGCCACTTCCTGCAGACGGGCACGGTCCCGGCCACCCCGCCAGACTCCGAGTGGCGATGGGACGCAGGGGTGGCGCAACCGCTGCCGGGCCCCTGGACCCTCCCGTTGTGGTACTTGCCCATGGGCACCTTGGCCCACGCCACCCAGGCCATCAAGGGGGCTTTTCCGCAGCTGCTCCTCCCCGGCGTGGCCCTGCTCCGCAGCCTGCAGGCGGGGGCCGCCTGGGTACGGTGGAAGGAAGGAAAGGGGCGCTCGAGCCCCTATTTCCCCATGGTCCAGGGCCAGGCGCTGATCCACGCCGAGGGCATGGGGACCGTGGAATGGGGGGCGATCGTGCCCGGCACGGCGTGCAGGTGGATCACGGCGGCCGCCCCACAGCCCATGCGATCGCTGCCGGCGTGCCACCGCCTCCTACGGATGGTCCCCTCTTTGGCCCGCCAGCACGCCTTTACAAGGGACGTGTGGAAGGCCGTACTGAGCCACACCAGGGAGTGGCTAACGAACCCGGGTGCGCGGTACCCGCCGGGACCGGTGCTCGAACAGCTCACGGCCCCCAAAACCGGGGTCCTCCACGCCCTACACAGGGCGTCGGCTCTCACGAAGCAGCTCAACGACGAAGTGCTGGACCTGGCGCTGGAGCCGCTGCGGTCGCTCTACCCGCAAGCCCACATCCCACCCGCAGGCACGTCCAACCGCCTAGGCCGCCTGGGGCTGCTGCGCCGCGTCGAGGCCGCGCACCCAGGAGGCGTGGTGGAACAGTGGCTAACGCTCCGCAACTCGTCAACCGCGGAGGGCCACTGGTACCTGCACCAACTCCTCTTCCAACCACGGGCAGCCCCGGAACACCGCCGGCAAAACCCGTACCACGAGCACCCGGAGCGCCGAGGCGCGCAAAACTACCCGCAGCCAGTCCCGCCCGCCCTCCCGCCGGGGCAGGACCCGGAGGCGCTACAGCAGGGCCCCCCGCTCGACACCGCCACCACGGTACAGCAAACGGGAAGCGACGGCGCGGGTGGTGCCGAACCGGACTGCACGAACTGCTGAGCGGTGGCCTGGATGGCCGCCTGCAGGCACCTCGCCCGAGATACCACGGGGCTCCGGCAGTACAGACCCACGGACCGCACGGCGCTGGCGTCCGCGGTCGCGGCCGTCACCATGGGTCCCGTGGCGGCGTGGCCGGCGCAACTGCTGCCCCACGTCCCCTGCCGCGACACGCGGCCCCGTCGGCCGGCCGCGACGCACGCGCCAACGGCACTCCCCACGGCGGAGCAACTATACGTCGTCGCGGCGGCGTTGCTAGCAGACGGCCGGCGCAGATTGCGGGATGCATACAAGGGCCTCAGCGCGATGCACCAGACCCGTGGCATGCCACACTCCGCGGACGCACCCGCGTCTGGGGTGCGGGCGATGGCACACCCCCGCCCGGGCCTAAGCAGGGGGAGGCACTGGTACTGCAGACGGCAGGCTACCAGGCCATCATACACGGCCACGCCGGAGGGTACCGGTCGCACGTCCTGGCCGGAGGCCGATGGACGGTCTGGCACAGCACCACCAGGCAAGGGGCTTTCCCGCCCCTGCCCCACATCGACTGGCGACAGGGGCCCATTCAGGCCTACTATATGTCGGCGGACCCCTGGCCGCTGGCGGTCCTGCTACACACTGTCAGCGCCCCCAACAAGAGGCAGGAACCGGGGTGGGTCAACCCCCCCACACTGGTGTGGAGCCCCGACCAGGAGGAGCATCTACGGGCCGCGTGGCAGGGAGACGCCATCAGGGCCACGGACGTCCCGGACCTCCACGCGGGGCCAATCACGCACGCCCGCCCAGCGGCTACCCTGGCGGTGGCCCAACGGGGACAGCAGAACCCGCAGTGGGTGGTCTGCATGTTCAGCCCGGCGGACGCGCACATCGTCGTCTGCGACCCCGAACGCCTGCCGGGGCCCGAAGCCGTGATCCGCGTGGCAGACTGCACCCGCATGATCATCAAGGCGCTGCTGGAGGGCGAACACCACGCCCTCCTGCTCCAGGTCAGGCTGAAGGACAACGCCCGGGCGGCGAGGCCGGGAGTGTGGCCGGCAGCGGCGCACCCCGCCGACCTGGAGCTCCAGCTGGCGGTCCCGACCGCGGTGTACCACTGGCTACAGGCCTTCCACGACCTGCGATGGAGGGGCAAGCCCGACCGCCAAATCGGCTCCACGCACTGGCAAACGTGGCTGCAGGCAGACGCGAAGCGCGATGCCATCCGAGGTCTGGGGCCCGCGCCCGCGACGCGAGCCCTCGATGCGGCGGCCCCGGGCCGCACACTGGCACCACACACGGTGCCGCTGGCCAACCTGCCCTTCGAACCAGCGGCAGAGGGCGCCATTCGGAAGTCGGTGCTGCTCCCCCCGGCGCGAGGGGCCACGGAGCCGACGAAATGCCCCCTGTGTGCGGACAAGTACTGGACCAGCAGGGCAATGCTGGAACACCTGGCGTGGCGCGCGGTGCACGCTGTGGCCCCGGCGGACAACAAGGAGGCGGCCACCAACATCCTGCAGGGGAGAGCACGGAGGTCCCCATGGCATGCCCCGTACACCCGGCGCCCCCGGCCCCAGGCAGCCGACCACGCAGATGGAGATGAGGAGGCACCCAGAGCGGCCCCGGGGGCCGGCGGTGCGGCCCCACCAGGGTCCATGTCCATCCCCGCGGGGCTGGCCCCCCTGGCCCCCCTGGCTCCCCCGGTCCCCCGGGCCCCCCTGTGGGCCCCGCTGGGAACGGGCTCAGCGGATGCGGCGCACCCAGATGCCCTGGCTGCGCCGGCGAACCTGGCGGCGATGCCGATGCGGGATAGCTGACTCCAGGAGGACATGACGGGCGACGCCCTGTGGCTCCTCTCGTGGAACCTGCGCAACGGCCTCGTGCCGCCAGACCGTTCCCTCCGGGACACACTCCGGCGGCGCCGGGGGCCAGCGGCCTGCACCGACAAGGAGCACCTCATCACCGGCATGCTGCCCCAGGATGGGGGCTTTGCCATCATGCTCCAGGAAACGGGGATCGCCACCAGGGCGCAGGAGATGCACGTGGCCGCGGCGCTCCGGGACAAGGGGTACACCGCCTTCTTCAGCAGCCGGCTGGCGGAGACGGGAGCCACCTCCACCTCGAGAGGGGGGGGCCTCGTCACCGCGGTCAGCAGCAAGTACGTGGCGGAGCACAAGGTGCTCAGCTTCACGGAAATTGTCCCCGGGAAGGCTGCGGCCCTGGAGATCCGCACGTCCGGGGGAGGCCTCACCCTCTTCAACGTCCACGGGCCGCAAGCAGGCTGCTCCCCGTGGGCGGGACGGGCGGCGTTCTGGGCCGACATACAAATGTATGCCACGGCACGCAGCCTCGGCGGGAGGCACCCGGTGGTCATCGCTGGCGACACCAACATCTTCATGGATGTCCCCGCCAACCCGGCCACGGAGCATTTCCGAGCGGGCTGGGAGGCCTGCGGTTTCCGAAGGGCCGCGGCAGGCGGCGAGGAGGACATGACCCCCACGCTCCACCCGTCCCGGCACAGGGTGGCCACCTTCCTGGTCAACGAGCCCCTCCTGCCGTGGTCCCTGCAGGAAAGCGTCTGGGCTCGCGGCATGGCACACCCCCAGGTGGTCGGCTCGGACCACCTCCCGGTCCGCCTGGCCCTGCCGGGTCTCCTCAGCGCAGCGGGGCGCGCGGCGATGCCCACCCCCTACAGCCACACGGAGGGCCGCCTCCTCCCGTACGACGCCGAGGCCGCGCCCGTCCTACACTGCCTGTGGGCGGCGGTCACCGCCGCGCAGGATGAACCCTCCCTGGCGCCCTGGCTGGGTCCCGCAGAGCAGCACGACTACGGGTCCATGCCCGCGGCCGCGGTGGACAAGGTGTTCGAACACCTCCACGCGACGCATGACGCCCTGGCGCGCGTGGTGGGACGCCGGCAGCCGTCTCCGGCGGGGACGGACCCGGCGGAGGGGGACCTCCCGGAGAGCGGAAAGCAGCTCCAGGCAGCGGTCCTCTGCTATGACACCCTGGCAGCGCGCGCGCCGGCAGCGTACCAGGCGGACGCGGCCAGGCATGGCATCCGGTCCGAGGCGGCGCTCCGGCTCACGGAGGAGCTGCAGGGTGTGTCGCCCGGGTTCCGCTTGACCACGCAGGGCCAGCTACAGGAGGAGCTGGAGAGGCAAGCAGCCGCCCTCGAGGAGGACATTCGCCAGCTCCGCGCCCTCCTGGCGGCAGACCGCAAGCGCGCCATCAAGGACTTCTGGCGCCGCCACGCCCCCGACATCGCCCAGCGATGGAAAGCCGTGCGGGGAGCCATAGAGGTAGAGTCCCCAGGCCCGTCAGGCCTCTGGAACGTGCGGGTTCCCAACACCCAAACGCTCCTCACGGAGGCCCACGACGTGATGTTCGCAGTTCGCGCCTTCTGGCGAGAACTGTATGACAAACGCCCGGTGGCCCTCCCGGGCTTCCAGGCAGTCCTCGGCCGCCACGTTCCCCGGGTCCCTGAGGGGGCCTGGACACAGGTCCAGCAGTACTCCATGCAGGACCTGAAGTCCGCCCTGGACAAGGCCGATGGCAAGGCCCCAGGTCCTAACCACGTGGAGGCCCGTTTCATCAAGGCCCTCCCAGCACCCGTACAGTGGCTCCTGGTCCATTCCTACCGGGCCATCCTCCGCGGCGCCCCGCCACCGATGCACTGGAGGGACGCGCACATCTGGCTCAGCCCCAAGGTACCAGGCTCTGCCAGACTGGACGACTACAGGCCCATAGCCCTGGGCCAGCTGGACATGAAGCTGCTCACGGGCCCCCTCACCCAGCGCATCACGGAAGTGCTCACACGGCACGGAGTGGTCAGCGACTGGCAGCAGGGGGCCCTCCCTGGCTCCAACACAGGCCCCCCGCTGTTCATGGCACAGCGGCAGCTCCAGCAGGGAAGGCCCAACTACGTCTTCTCCTTTGACGCCCGCAAGGCCTTCGACACCGCCACACACGGCGCCCTCCACCTCATTCTGCGCCACCTCTCCGTGCCGCCGGACGTCATCGACCTCCTGCTCTTCCTCCACACGTGCGCCAGGCTGCGCATCGTCACAGCACACGGGCTAACGCAGCCCGTCTACATGCTACGCGGCGTCCGGCAGGGCAACCCCGAGAGCCCCCTGCTGTACGCCCTCCTCCTGGAGCCCCTGCTCAGGGCACAGGGGCACCGCCTGCGCCCGCCGGGAGGGGCCGAGCACGGCCTCATCCAGGCCTATATCGACGACCTGCTGGTGGTGGCCCACACGCTGCAGCACTTCGTCGAGGGCGTGGAGGCGGTGGCCGCGTACCTGGGGATGATGGGCATGGAGCTCAACCCCCGCAAGTGCCCCATGGCAACCACGGAGGGGGTCCCGGGCCTGCAGCTGCGCCTCTGCCCCCACCTGGAAAACCCGTGGCACTGGGTACCAGCGGCGGACTCCGTCCCCTACCTGGGACTCCAGCTGCAGCCGGACGGGGAGTTCTCCCTGCAGCGCAAGCACCGGCTACACCTGGCGGCGGTGCACCACTGGTGCCTTAACACCCTCGCGCCACCTAAAGTGGTGCAGGACGTCATCCTGGCGATCCTCGGGGGGGTGACGCAGTACGTCGCCCCTTTCATCGCCGACGACTCCGACACTGCACGCCACCTGGACCACATCACGGTCCAGGTCGCGAAGGACAGGGCGCGGTACGCCTTCAACGCCTCGCGGGACAGCCTGCAGGATGACCGGACCCTGAGGCTCACAGGGGTGCCCACGCGGTGCCAGCAGGCAGCGGTGGCCCTCGTGGGTACACTCGTCCACCACCGCGCAACCTCCGTGCGCGCCGAGGTCACCAAGATGTTCTGGGAGATAGCCGGCGCGCACGGAATATGTCCCGAGGTGCACTACCCCGTCGCGGAGTTCGCAACTCTGGCGGGAGGCGACTGGGTCCACCGCATACCCCGGGCCCTGGCCGCCCTGGGAGTGGGGATGTACAACCCCATCGCGTGCCCCAGGGCGGCCCATGTCCAACTACAGTCCCCACCGGGCAACATCGTCACGCTGCGCACAGCCAAGCTGCGACACCGCGACTCGTGCCGCCTGACGGTGCCCCACACAACGCCGTGGCATGGGCACCACGGGCCACGCCACCCCTTCCCCGACAACGACGATCCGTGGCCGATGGCGGTGCGGGAGTGCCTCAACCAATGCGCCGATGAACACCTCCACTATTGCCGCCGTGAGCAGGAGCCCACCAACCACCCCGGGTGGCGCGACGCCCTGGCCCACCTCTTCCACACCACCGGCACACGGGACCCCCGCCTGAGACTCGTCCACCCCACAAGGGCTAAGCAGGACGCCCACACCGGCCCACGGGTGACCCCGGACGGCCTGCACCTCCACGTCGGGGGCTACCGCCACCGGGACGGCCTATCCCCCCTCACGCGGGGGGCGGCGTACCACCCGCCAGCAGCCCTCATGTACATCCTCCGCGACGTACTCGCGGAAAGCGAGCACCAAGAGCCTAACGCGGACGTGGCGTGGCCAGAGCCCTTGCGCCCCCGGCCCCACGCGCCGACGCCGTTGTGGTTGGTGACCACGGACGACCAATGCACCCAAGCGACGGGGCAAGCGCAGCTCCGGGCCGAGTGGGTAATAGTGCCAGTGGGGGCAGGCCAGCCCGAACCCCGTGGGCTCCCCCGTGGCACCGCCCTACTGGTGGCTACGGGGGTGCCGCACGACCCACACATGGCGGTACACGCGCTGGAGGACCAGCCGGAGGACACGGGACACCTGGTGGTGCACCAGCGCGGGGGCCCGGCGTGGCTCAAGGAACATGTGACGGCGCTACGGTCCTGGGCAAGCACGGTCGCTGGAGCGGAGATCCGGCTGCACGACCACCCGGCGATCAGCCCAGGTGACACCAGGGCGCTGAGCGTGGACCAACTGACCCCCAGCCACCCCGACGTCCGGTGGCACTCCGCCGACCTCAACGCGGGGTGGCTCAGCCCCACCGGATACTACTGGATCCCGGAGGCCTGGGGACACGCCTCCTCTGACGCGTCCGGGGGCGGACCCTGCAAACACGCCACCAGCGTCGCTCTCGCCGCCGACCTCACCCGCACGTGGGCGGTGGCCATCCCGGGCACGGTGCCCGACGGGGAGGGGGTGGCCGCCTCCCTCCCCCTACAATACGGTGCTGACAGACCATGGGTCCACACGGTGGACGCCGAAGTCATCCTCCACCTCCTGCGGCACGCAGATCGCGAACGAACTACGGGGGTCCCCGCGGGCGCAGCGAAGGTGGTCAATCAGATGCCCCTGAGGTGGCTCCGGGACGGCCTGTGCGCGCGAGGGCAACACGCCGGGCACCCGTTCTGGTACGTCCGAGCCACCTCGCACCACAGTGACGCCCTACTGCACAAGGCGGACTGGGCGGCGTCCCAGGACACCGTCCTGCAGAACACGCCCCCGGACCCTGGCCACGCCCGACTCATTGTCGCCGGCCGTGACGGCCATCTCGATCTACGGCCCCCCACAATGCGGGTGCTCGGCGAGGTCGCGCAACGGGCGCAGGCGGACCATGCGCTGACGCACCGGGGACACACACCTTTGGGCGCGGCCCACGCCACGGCCTACGTCCACGCCCGGGACCTCACCGCGGCGGCCACCAACCGCCGGGCGCTGCGGGCCCGAGACGGCCACACGCCGGTGCAGCGCAGGCTCCGCGTCCGGAAGGAGCGGCTCTCCGGCGTCGCCATCGTCCCACAATCGTGCCTCATCTGCGGCGGCCCGGAGGAGACCCCGGTGCACATGCACGTGGGATGTGCCCACTCACGGCTCCTCTGGCCCCACTACCGCCAGGCGGTACACGAGGCGGCCCGCCACCTCCCACCTGGGGACAAGGCCCTGTGGGTGGCCTCGTGGCGCTCCGCAGGCGCCACGTGGACGGAGGTGTTCTGCTCCGGACTGGTGCCCGAGGACGCGGAGGTGCAGCTCCGCGCCATAACCAGATACGACCCGCCGGGAGGGACCTCGGTGGACGATTCCCTCCACCACATGCTCCGGCTGAAGGACTTCGCGTGGGAGCTTCGCAACCACCGGCTGGAGCAACTCCTCCGCGAGCCCCAGAGCGCGGCGGCCCGGGCGCACCGGTGGCTCACTGCGGCGGAGGGCGACCACCCTCCCCCTCCCCCGCGCCCTGACAAGGACTTCGTAGCCTCCCTCCTTGTTGTGAATGGCACTCTGGAGTGCCCGCCCCAAGAGAGCCCCCACCCGTACCAGGACCTGCCGGGGGGGTTCTCGAGGGTCCTACAAGACGCCCTCTTCCCACCGTGGATCATCGGGCGCGGCTCCATGACCGCATGGGAGGCGCGCATCGTGGGGGAGGAGTGGGCGCGGGAGTGGAGCCGGTGGTGCGCCGCCACGCGCGCCCCGGAGGCCCCTGCGCAACGATACGCCGCCATCCCGCTCCGGTCGTGGGGGCGGCACACCCGGCCGAGACCCACCATGATCCGCGGGGCGGGGCCTGACCACCCGTGGGACGCGGCGACGGGTGAATGGCTGCAGGCGGCCCCGGGGCCGCAAACGGGATGGACTGCGGACGTGTCCTCACTCGTCAGGACACCCGTCCCGCCCCGCATCCTCCTTCACGCCGCCAACGTGCTCCGGGCTACGGAGATACGCACGTGGGGACACGCTGCGGCCACCGTCCGGTGGCACCCCCCAGAGGACGGGGCCACCCAACTCACCGTGGCGCACTTCAAAGCTGGGGGGCCGGTATACGACGACGCCCTGTCCCGGCTGGGCGACACCCAGGGGCCCTTGCTCCTCATGCTCCCCACCGGCATTGCAGCCGCGCTGCGCCAGGAGCTAGACGGCTGCGAAGGGCTGTGAGTGGGGTGGGAGGCAGTCGCGGACAGCACCCTGCTGGCCCTCCTCCACAGAGACACCGCGAACAGGTGCCAATGGGATGCGCTGACGCCCCACCTCACCGGGCGCCACGTGTACATGGCGTGCCCCCCCCAGGGGCACCCCCGCCCGGCGTGGGACGACCTCATCGCCGCCTTCCACGACCACGGGATCCTCCCCGACGACACGTGGCAGGAGGTCCAGCGGAAGACGCTTGGCAAGGACTACCGGCGCCGCGTCCGCGCCCGCCTGCTGGAGATCCGGGACCCCCTCCGACAGAGGTGGGACGACCTCTGGCTCCGCCATCCCGACCCTTGGTCGCCGCCCTCCCACCTCCCACACACCTGCCGACTCTGCGGAGAATGTGACACGGTGTCCTCCGCAGCGTCGACAGGCGCCAACAGGTGCGCGCGGTGCGCCCAGGTAGCCGCGTGCCCCTGGCCCGAACCTCCCGCAGGCCCGCGCAGGCGCACAGAGGAGGAGGCCTTGCGCCGGCGCATCGAGGGGGCACACACCCCCTCGCACGAACAAGCGGGCCCCGCGGGCGCTGCCCTTCTGTGGATCCACGTGCACCTGCGGGACCCCACATCCGTCGCGCACCTGTCGCACGTGTTCGCCCCCTAACCCCCACCCACCGCCGCCCTTTGCAGAGCCCGCAGCACCATGCCACGCCGACGGGGGAATGGGCCGGGGCACACCAGGGCCCGCCGCAGAGCGCAGGAGGCGGCCGTCCGGGGCCTGGTGGCGGACGCGGTGGCGGAGGCACACGAAGCGCACGCTGCTGCACGGTGTGACCTGGAGGGCAGTGCGAGGGCTTTCCTCAACGAGACCGCCCTCCCGGCCGTCCGCGCCCTGAACGGAGCGGGGGCCCCTACGCTGCTCCCGGCAATGCACCGGATCGTGAACGCCGTCCGGCCGGGGCTCATCAGCCCGAAGGCGGCCCTCTACGGGCACTGGATGGAGTGGCGCGAGTCCAATCGGTCGGGCCGGCCCCTGTCCATGGGGGACACCCTGCGGCTGACGGGAGCAGGGTCTGCCATGTCCCTCTGCAGTAGCGCCCCAGCCCTGCTGCACGCCCTCAGGACGCGCTACCCCGGGGACGCGGCCCCGTACCTGAACCAGGCGCGGGCCACGTACCCGGGAGGAGTGTCCGAGCTGGATGCGGCGCTCCACCTTCTACACCCGCCGGACGAGGACCTGGAGGTGGGCGAGGTCACGGTGTTCGTGGAAGGCGCGGACGAGGCGTCCGCCCGCCCCCGGCCGACCAACCCGGTGTACGACGGCACCAGGCCTACCCCCCCTGTACGCCGTCGTCTACGAGGCGTTCCCCAGGGAGCCCACTTGGTGCCCCGTCCTCCCGCCGGCGACGCACGCGCCCCGCGGCTGGGCTAACCCGGACCTGTCCCCCCCCCTCTCCAGAACCAGGGGTGCCCACCACAGGGGGCAGGTCCTCTGGCAGGAGTGCCCTGGCACCCCCCTGCTCCTCCTCGTCGTCGCGACCCGCGGGGACCCGGGGCGGATCCTGGGGATCACCCCCACCCACCTCTATGGGGCAACACCCGTACCCCGCCCCCCCCTCCCGGCGCCCGCGGCGCGGGACGGAGTACACACCTTCCTGCGAACACAGGAGGTCACCGCCGTTACGGGGGTCCACCTGGTGCGGCTGCCCCCGACACCGCTCGACGACCCCCGGGGGCCCAGGGCCCTGGGGCCCGCCCCAGACTGGGAGCTGTGGCGCGACGCGTGGGCCGCGTGGCTCCCCCGCCTCCCCTCCCAATGCCGGTGGATGGTCGCAGGCCCCCGGCCGTGCGGGGCTGACGCCACAGCCGGCCCCCCACCCCCTCCCCCTCTCCCCCCCGCAGAGCACCACACGGCACTGCCCACGGCACGGCACTGATGCACCAGGAGGTAGTGGGAAGGGCGTGCCTGCCACCACGCATGCCTACCAGGGTAACAGTGATGGCAGACTCCGATGGGTCCCCCCAGCGGGACGACCGCCACCACCGCCGGTCCCGCTCCCGCTCCCCCGTCTCCTCCCCGGAGTGGATGGGGGAGACTCTCGCGGAGCGCGAGGTGCGGAGGCTGGCGGAGGCGGCGGTGCTGGTCGGGCCGCCGCCGCCGGCCCGGGAGCCTGGGCCAGCCGAGATGACCGCCCCCGCCGCCCAAGCAGCCAGCCCCGCCGCCCCGCCCCGCCCAGACGCGCAGGAAGCGGAGACCGCAGCCCCAGCGAGCCACGCCGCGGCCCCGACCGCGGCCCCCGGCACGCCGCCAACACGGGGGGCAGCCCCGGCGCAGGAACCGGGCGCATCGCCGAGGGCTGCCGCAGCCGCAGAGGAGAGCAAGAAGGGCGCGCGAGGGGTTGCGACCGCGGCCCCGGCGGGCCGCACCACCGCCTCGGCCGACCACGCCGCGGGCCCCAGCACGCCGCGGAAGCGGGGGGCGGACCCCGCACGGGCCACGGGCGCCTCGTCGGCGGCCGCCACGGCAGCGAAGGAGAGCGGGGAGGGCGCGCGAGGGGCTGCGGCCGCGACCCCCGCGGGCCGCGACACCACCTCGGCCGGCCGCGCCACGGCCTCCAGCACGCCGTGAACGCGAGGGACGGACCCCGCACGGGCCGCGGGCGCCTCGCCGGCGGCCGCCGCGGCAGCAGAGGAGAGCGAGGAGGGGGTGCGAGGGGTTGCGACCGCGGCCCCGGCAGGCCGCACCACCGCCCCGGCCGACCACGCCGCGGCCCCCAGCACGCCGCGAAAGCAGGGGGCGGATCCCGCACGAGCCACGGGCACCTCGTCGGCGGCCGCCACGGCAGCGAAGAAGAGCGAGGAGGGCGCGCGAGGGGCTGCGGCCGCGACCCCGGCGGGCCGCGACACCGCCTCGGCCGGCCACGCCGCGACCCCCAGCACGCCGCGCAAGCGGCGGAAGAACCCCGCACGGGCCACGGACGCCTCGCCGGCGGCCGCCGCAGCAGCAGCAGTGGGCATGGAGAGCGCGAAGTACCGCGCCCACGCCAACCCCACCCACACCCACACCAGCCCCCCCAAGCCGTTCCCCCCCAAGCCCTTCCCCCCGGGGCGGGAGCGGCACGTCCGCCCCCCGACGCGCGAGCGCTCGCCGCCGGGCGTCACGCTGCCGCAGCTGCAAAGGCAGCGGGACGCCCGGCGAGTGGTCCAGGAAGGGCGCAGCAGCGGGGGGGATCAGAGCGCAGGCAGCGGACGGCGCGACTCGGGACAGGGGGCCGGGAAGGGGCCAGGGCACGGGAAGGGCGCGCAGGGGCGCGGGCAGGGAGCCCAGGTGCAGGGGGCAGGGCGAGGGGAGGTGGGAGAGCGAGCGGGCCAGGGCGTGGGGGACGGGGGGCGGGACCCGCGACACGGGCAGGGGGCTGGAAAGGGGCCCAAGGGCAAGGGCAAGGGCGCCGCGGGCCCCAAGGGACAGGCAGGGCGGGGCATGGGAGCCCAGGGGGGAGGACGGGACGAAGGGAGCGGGGCAGAGGGCGGGGCGCCCCCGCAGCCGGACGTGCAGCCGGTGAGGTGCATCCCCCCCGGCATCCAACAGAAGCCGGCACACCACACCCACCACCACCACCACCACCACCACCACCACCTCTACAACATCGACCCTGACGCCGGCGAGCTCGTCCCCCCCCAACCCCCACGACACCAGCACCATCAAGCCCCCCCCGCGCCGAGGGCGGAGCCGGCGCGGATGGCCTAGGCGGAGGGGGGACGGGGCGCGGCATCGGCGCCGCAGGCGCAGGGGCAGCGAGGGGGGCCGGCACGGGGGGCGGAGGAGGGCCGGCCATGGGACCGGGACTGGGGCGCGGTCCCGGTTCCTCTGGGGGAGGAGACCCTCCCCCTGGTGGGGGAGGTGTACGGGTGGTTGTGCTGGGCCACCCAGGGGACCTCCAGGAGGTCGAGGAACCGGCCCTTCGATGCCGTGCTCCTCCGGAGGGACGGAGGAAACCGAGAGGTACCCCCGGGGGGGTGGGCAGCCCCAGAGGACCATGAGAGGGTCCTCAGGTCAGTGATCCGCGCGACAACAGCCGGGGGATGAGGGGCCCCAGCGAGGGCCTGCGCGAGAATCCGGCTCTCGGTAGAGGGGGGTGGGGGAAGGGCGCGACCCCCCAGCCGATGGCTGGCCCCCGGGGCCAGGACTGCCATGCCGCCGCCAACCCCCCCCTCGGCCGACAGGAGGCATCGCCAGGGGACCAAAGGGCCCCCCCCAATCCCCCCCCCCCCCCCTCCCACACACGCCCGTGAGCGGGCGGGGGGGGCGGCCCCCCCACCCCCCCCCCGCACCCACCTCAGCTGGGGAGCCACAGGCGCGGCCCTCCGCCCCCCCAGGGCCGGGAAGGCGCCCCCCCCCTCAGGAGGAACGGCGACGCGGTAAGGGCAACGGCGGCTGGACCTGCTCCCGCGAACCCACACCGGCGTGCCGGAGCAACGCGCACAATAGAACAGGAAGGAGGCCGCGCCCCACATGACCCTCCCCTAACCACAGCCCACTCCGAGGTGACAGAGGGGGGGTTCAGGTCAGCTGGGGCCCCCGGGGGAGCGGTCCACGGGCCGCCCCTCACCACCCCCCACCCCGGGGCGCACCGGACCCCGACCGCACCCCGACCGCACGCGCGCGCCGGAAGGGAGCGTGCCGGCGACACGGAGAGGGCCAGAAAGGAGTACCGCAGGCCGCCGCCCGGAACGAGAGCAGGGAGGCCGCGGCGCGACACCCCCCCCCCATCCCCCCACCAGCCCGCCAGCCGCGGGGGCCCCGGCCCCCACCCCCCGAGGCAGGGGGGATGGGCCCCCCCCGCCCGAGAGGGGAGCCGGAGTGTGACCCGCCCCCCCGCCCCAGCCACCGGCTCACGTGGGGGCCGCGAAGAACAAGCGGGCCCACGCCTGCGCACCGGGACGCCGCACAGATCGTACCCAGAGAAGCCGGGTGAGCACGAACCGGAGTGGTATGGGGGGCCACGCCCCCCATGGACAGCACAACGCCAGTGACGCCCGCTTTGTTGCCTGCCCAGGGAAGGCAGAGGGACGGAAAGAGGCAGAGCGACCCCCCGCCCTACAGGCCCCGCCCCGGCCGCACAGCCGGAGGAAACGGCGCACGCCCCCCCCCCCCCCCCCCCCAAGCCCGCCCCCCAGCATAAGAACGCCATGGACCCGCCCCGCGGCGCGCAGCCCCCACAGGGACAGAGCAGGGCCCCCACACCCGCACGCCCGCGCCCACAACGCGGACCCCGACAGCCCACCCAGTGGACGGGCAGTCGGGGGAGGAGGAGCGCAAGACCCCAGACGCCCCACGCAACGGTCGAAGGCACCCCCCCGGGGACGCCCTGCCGCCGCCCCCACAACCCCAAGCCAAGTAGGGGGGAACCTGGACCAGACCGCCCCCCCCCAAGCACGCCAGACGGAGCAAGGGACCGGGGCAGGACACGCGGAGGGGCACGGACCACGCGGAACGGCCCTACCAGCGCCCAGTGCCGGGACCACGCGAGATGCGCGCGCCACACCACCCAGCGGGGGGGGGAGCGGACACCGCGAGAGCGCGAGCGCACACACACGAAAGGGACACGCGGGGACTACCGGAAGGGCAACCGGACCGAGCGCGCGGAACGCACAGACCGCATGCAATGGCGTACCAGCGAGCGAGGGTAAGGGGCACCCGGACGGGACGGCCCGCCACACGCAGCGCGGAACACGCGGGGCGGGGAGGGGGAAACGAAAGAGACATGACGCCAGGTGCCGGCCCGAACCCCCCCGAACCGGCCGCGAGCGCCGCGCACACACAGACGGGGCACTGCGCCCGCCAAGGCAGTAGTGGCGCACAGCGCCACGCCCCAACCCCTAGGCTAGGCAGCCTCCGCGCCAGCCCAAGGGGGTCCCACTGGCGACAAGCCACTAGCACGGGCCCGGCGGCGCCGGTGCCCCGGGCGACCACGCATTAGGGGGGCGACGCAGTGGGTAAGCGCCCGCAGCCACGGCTGCGAATTGATGCACTGACCGGGGAGTGGCGAAACGGGGACGCCGGGGAAGGACGGGGCTCCGAGCTCTGTGAACCCGGGGGACTCCGCCACCAGGCAGGAGGTGCGTCTTGGAGGGCCCCCCACTAGGACCTGGTGGGGAGGATATCACCTGGCCCGACCAGGTGGCCCCCCGGGGCCGAAAGGCGTCTAGTACCCGCAAAATCAAACCTCAAACCTCAAACCTCAAACCTACAGGGGCCACCATCCAGTGCTCGAGGGTTTCCTCTCGAATAGCTTGGACTCCGGCGCCCCGGAACTTGGCCAGGTCTGTACGGTTTGCCATCACCACAAAGCACTTGACGCCCTCTTGCTCCATGGCCTTCTCCATCTGGATGATGCGCTTGGCCTCCTCGGTCTCCTCGGCGTCCGCATGGCTGGATATGTCCATCCATGCCTTGCCCGCGGGGTAGGCCCATCGACTGAGGCAATCCGCCACAGTGTTGTCTTTCCCCGGGACGTACACGACGCTGAGGTCGAACTTGGCGAACGTCTCGTGCCATCGGGCCCTCCTTGCCGCCGGTCCCGAGTGGGTGTCGACGTGCTGCTTGTGCCAGCTCTGTAAGGACTGATGGTCCATACAAACCACCACCGGTTGCAATCCGATGTGGCCAGACCAGTTCCTGAGCGCACAAACAATGGCGTACGTCTCCTTCTCCCTCGCGGTCCAGATTCGACGTTGGCCCTCGGCCAGGATCCGGCCCCAAAACGCCACGGGTACGTGCGACCCGTCGTCCCGGACCTGCTCGAGGACTGCCCCTACAGCATAGTCCGAGGCGTCCGTCCGTAGCACGAATCCCTTGTCCGGGTCCACCAGGAATAGCCCCAGCTGCCCTAGGAGTCGCTCCTTCAGGCGGCTGAACGCATCTTCGGCCTCGGGGGTCCAGGCAAGCTTCTTCTTGCTCCCCTTCCGGCCATCGAATTTGCCCACCTGCAGCATCTTGTGCAGCGGCCCCGACAGTTCTGCATATATCCGGGCATAGCCCAAATAGTAATTGCAGAACCCCATGAAGGATTGGTGTTCGCTGATGGTCTGGGGCTTCTCCCAGTGGTGCAGGGGCGCCAGCTTCCCAGGCATGGGACGGCGTTGCCCGTGACCAACCACGTGACCCGCGAACTCCACTTCCTTCACGAAGAGTGAGGCTTTGGTGGGCTTGCACACAATGTTGTGCTTGTCCAGCTCGCTGAGCACTCCGCGCAGATCCTTCTCATGCGCTTCGATGAGCTCGTCCTCAGTCATGTCGTCCGTGCCGGACCCGATGATGATGTCATCCACAAAGGGGTCGGCACAGTCCCGGACAGGACCGAGTAGGTCCTCCATCATGCGCTGGAAAGCGGCGTTGCCATTCTTGGCACCATAGGCACCACTTTCCACTGCATGGGCCCCAGCAGCGTCGACATCGCTGTGCGGGGCCTGGAGTCCGGGTGTAGCGGCATCTGGTGATAGCCGTGTTTCAGGTCTAACACCGTGAAGATCCGCTTTTTCTGTTGTTATTGGAGGATGGTGTCGATCAGAGGAAGCGAGTACGAGTCGTGCTCGGTTTGCTAGTTCAAACCCCTGTAATCAACCACCAACCTTGACTTGCCCTTCTCCTTCTTGGGCACGATAAAGGCTGGGCTGGCCCACTCACTGTCGGAAGGTTCGATCCAGCCCCGCTCAATAAACTCGGCCAACAACTTCTTCGTGGCCTCGGCCCGATCGCCCTGAAGTTGGTACTCCCGATGACGATAGATCTTGGGGTTCGGCCTCAGCTTGATCCTCGCTGTGCCAAACCTCCGGCGATCTGGAGGGTTCTAGTTGGCGACGCCACTGAATAGCCGCGGATAGGCATTTATCAGGCTCTCCTTCAGCTCGGCAACCTTCGGGTTCTTCGGGGCCTCTTCAGCCGCTTGCTTCGGTATCGATACAACCGACCGCACTGCGGTATAGGCCTCTTCCGGGTCCGAGTCCGACTTCTCCTCGTCCGATATGCCGTCTTCATCGTCGTGGGGTGCACTTCCCACCGATAATCTTCGGAAATTTGCGGCATCAGCCGGGGTCTTGTCGCTACCGGCCCCCATTCTTGGAAAATCCCACGTCGGCGGGTCCGACCCAACTGTACCATCATATTGGTCCGCGATGTGATCCATGATCCTCGCCACGACCTCATCCTTCTCGTACTTGCCGGTGACCAACATCTTGTCATCCCACCAATGCGGAGATGTGACCATGGCCCAACCCTTTTTTCGCTGCCACACGGTCGTGCATCCCCCTTCGCATGTAGTTGACGAGGTGGTCGATCTCGGCGTGGGACAGGACGTCAATGCCATCCATTGGCTGATCGGTCCCCTCCTTGAGCTCAAACATGACCCGCATGGGCACCGCCTCAACCCTACGGATGAATGCTTCATCACCTGTGGGCTGGGCTTGCGCCCCATCCACCAGGAAAGCCTTGGTACCCCACGCTTCACCCGGGGAGGGCATTGATAAACCCTTGGCGTTGATGAACAAGTCCTCCTCTGGCCGGAATGACATCTCGTTCAGGGTGATGGAATCCGGCGTCGATTTGAGACCTTCCAGCGGACATGGGCTGGATCCTATGCCAGTTATGACCAGGATCCCCTTCGCCCTATCCGCGACGATCTTCTCCACCGTACGTCTGGTATTTTCCAGGGAGCCATGCCGATACATGGGCCCCCAGTTCTTCAAACCCCAATGCCTGTGCCAGGCTGAGTCTCCTCCATGCCAATGCCTCCTACACTTCCTTAAAAGTGGGGCATCCCGGGAAGAAAAGACATCGGTCCCGGGCGCTTCGGCTCCCAGCGTCTGGATCATCCTACCATACACCTGCGGCGCCATTCCATACTCCGTGAGCTGAACTCCGCGGTCTCCTCTGGACTTGGCACCCACAGCTTGCACCGCTTGGACGGTCCGATCCTCTTCCTCAGCATTCCATTGGGATGATCCGCATGCATAGTCCGTGGACAGCCACGTAAGGCATTCATTATCCTCCCGGACCAGAGTTGCACGATGGGGAAGGGCTCCAATGGCGTTTCCCACCATGAAGTCATACCCCATGATCATATCCCAATCTGTAATGTCGGCCACATAGAAGTTCCCGGATAGAGTGCTTCTCTTCGCCAAATCAGGGCGGTTCAAGCGCTCATGCTCCCAGAATTCCATACTGATAGTGGCCTCATGGGTGCCACCACCCAAAAACTCTCCATTGGCCACCTTCAGGCGTACCGTTCTACGGCTGGGCTGCAGGGATTCCTCCTTGAACAAACCTCTCCGGACCAGGCTCACCTGGGCACCCGTATCCACCAAAACATCCAGCACCAACTCCTCTTGTCCGCACCGTACACACACCTCCAAGTGCAACTGCCGCTCGTCACCATGCGGTGTATGGACGACTCTCACGGCATGCAACTCTAGCACATCCGGGTGCATCAGGACTTCGAGGGTATGGTCACGGATGGTGTAGATCCTGGGCTTGTCCTGCCCGTCCACGGGGCTCTCCGTGGTCGCTCCTTCTTTCTTGCCACGTCCCTTGCCCCCATACACTTCCCTTGGCAGGGCGCTCCAGAGGTTGGGAGTGACAAAACTCAGTGGTTCTGGCTCTTCTGGAGCCTTCTTCGGCACCCTATGTGCCTTCGCCTTCTCTCGGATTCCACTGATTTTCGGAGGAGAGACCTCCGGGATCCCACTCCTGTGGGGGCTCCTCTAGACGTGGCCTGCCGCAACTCCCTCCTGCTGCGATCCGCTCAGACTTCGTCCACCACGTTGCTGGGCTTTGGGTTCCTCCAACGTCCTCAACATGTCCTCAGCAACCTCCTCAATCGACCTCACGCGTCGGTCTGGGCCGGGTCCTCCACCATAGCCTTTTGCTCCGCCTTTCCCTTGGCCCTTTCCTTGGCCTTTTCCACCGTCTCCGCCCTTTGCCTTGCAATCAGCACTTCGTTGCTCCTTGGGCTTCTTGTCGGGATGGGCGGCGAAGTAGGTCTTCTTGTCTTCCTCATATACCTTGCAATGCCGGTGGTCATGTGCATGGTGGTTCCCCTTGCCGTAACAGACCCAGCAACCGTTGTGCTGTGATCTGTACTCGCGGAACGAGAGCGGCGGGTTCCCGATCCTCCGCGGTTCCTTGCGTCCCTTGGACCTTGGGTCCAGTCGGTTCCACCTGGACCTGTCCTGCCCATGCTCCTTCATATTGTGCGCTACGTTTGCGAAGAAGTGGGCTTCTTCATGATCCTCTCAGGTGGTCGCGGTCCAGAGACCTTGGCCGCTTCCACTCCCTTCCTCCGCGGTGCCGACCGTGTCCCCCTGGACCTCTCGGTGTTGGCGATCTTCCCGATGACCTCGTTGTCCATGGCCCTGTCGATCCTGCACGTGGGCCTCGCTCTTGGCGTTGAGCTTCAGCTCCACCGTGATGTACTTCACGATCTCGTCCAGGCTCATGCGGGCGAAGATGACCTGCATCCTCAGCGGCTCTCCGCGCCTCCACTCCACGTTGTTGAGGCGGATCAGCCTTTGCCCCATGGTGTCGCCGAATACCTCCACGTAGACGGCATTCTTCAACCCCGACATTCGGCTGGGCTCGCCGAGGTTTAGCCGGAAAAACTCCATTATTCCGGCGTGGGTGTCCTCCGATGCCATGATCCGTACGGCCACGCGCTTCTTTGCTCTCTTCATCTCCTCATCCTCCACCCTTCTCTTCCAGTGCCCGGGGAGGACGTCCTTCAGCAAGTGTGGGATCTCGCTGGCCTCATTCCAGTCCTCCACCACCTTGAGGCTTCTTCGGTACTTGCGGATGTACCGAATCCATTCCCGGACCCTCAATTCCCCGCGCTCCAGCGGCAGCGGAATGGACCACAAATCCTTCAACTTCTGGTTGGGGGCGTCCACTCGCTCCTCGTCCTCCAACCACTGGAGGCAGGCCTGCTCCGTCTGGATCAATCCCTCGCGGATCTGATCCCTGAGCTCCTCCTTCAGGTCCTGCGCCAGCCTGTGTGGGAATGTCCGACATACCCACTTGTCCCTTGGCGCTCCCTTCATCTCGCCGACGACCTCCTCGGCGAAGTCCTCCCAATCCAGGGTGAAGTCATCCAGGTTGGAGGGGTTGCCATCGTAGTAGGGTATTTTGATTCCCCTGAGGTCGTCAATCCTGATGGCGTCTCCGACGTCCGCAGCCACCACTCCACCAAGACGGATACCACCTGTGGCCGGGGGGTGTGAGTACACTCCCCGTACATCCCTCTCCTCCATGGAGTGCGGTCCAGTTGGGCCTGAACCCATGAGGTGTGGGATGCGGGAGGGACTTGCTCCACCGGCTGTCCATATCCCCGTAGTGGGGTCCTTCACCTACAGGTTTCCGCCTGGATGGCCTCGACCATATCCGTCGGCCCTTCCCATGGTTCGCCCCTGCATGGTCTGGCTCTGGATCTCCTCTTCCGCATAAACTGCATGGGCAGACGCAGTGGTCGGTGGATCCTGGGCGGCATGGGACATCTGTACCGTCAGGCTCCTCGGGTCCTCGGTTGCGTGCTCTTCCCGCATGGACCCAGTTGGTGCCGTATGCTCCCCGAGCATTACGGATTCGCTGAACATGGGAACCAACGGCAGCGCAACCGGGTCAACACGCGGAGCGCGTAAGGTGCCTCTGCAGGGCCGCCCATGGGTTTCTCCATGGCGCCCCTGATGGTCTTAACCCGCTCCACCAGCTCTGCCGTTGCCGGCCTTGCCGGGAGCTCCGGACCCAAGGCGAGGGGTTGTAACTCCTCTAGCCTTCTCAGGCGTCCCGACATGTCGTCCACCAGGTAGAGGAGGCTGTCCACCACTCGCTGCTGCTTCTGCAGGGCCATCTCCAGCTTCTCCCGGTACCGGTCCTGCTCCGCTCGCAGCTCCGCCATGTCTCTCTCCGCTGCCGACTGGTCATCCAGGATTCCCGCGATGTCCTCCTCTAGGCCGTCCTTCTGGTTTTCCAGACGGTTGAGGTGCTGCACGATGGCGTCAATCCCCATCTTTGGGTACTTGCCGATGAGGAAAGATACGTGCTCGCAGTGGCACTCAACGTGCTTTCCACCTGATCCGGCGCATCCCAGGGTTCCCGGCGCCTCGGACTCCTCCGCCATGGGTGTGTTGCCCATGTTATCCCGCGTTGGCTCCGTGTGCCGGGCCACAGGCGCCGTTCTGGCTCTGGTAGGCCTCTCCAACGCCTCGGCGTCATGCTCCAGGCTGGGTTCGGGGGCCGAGTGCGCCCTTGTGGGCGGTATGGCCATCTCCTCAAAGTCCAAAGGGAAAGCGGTCTGATAGCCATCGGAATGCCCCTCGGAATCTGCAGCTGACCACAGCCTGACTGGGCTGGGATCCGTCTCCATTGCCCTGGCTTCCGCCGCGGGTTTTGGGGACCCGCGCTTCCGGTAACGCCGGGCTCTGCCGTTGCTGCCAGTCTCCTCCAACTCCTCCGCAGCGGAGCGGAGATTGCAAGCCTTGCGGCATTGCCTTTCACACATGGAGGCCAGGTCCTCCATGTCTAGCCCATGTCCTGCAAGGGCTCTCCGTTCTGAGCATCTTTGCTCTTCTCGGGCTTCCCAGTCCGGCGTCGACTCCACGGACTCGACGATTCGCACCCGGAGCGTCCTTGGGCAGGGCTCATGAGGGCCCAGGTCCCCGGTGCGGCGGTAGGGGGCAGGTACTCCTCTGCTACCAGAAAGAAGGTCCCTACCAGGACCGGCCCCTGCTGTACCCCTTCCACCATTTCCTGTCACTCCTATGGTCTTGCTTCTCACCAGGTTCTGCATGATCTTGCCCTATCCTGCACAATTTCCCACAAAATATAGTAAAATATGGCTCCTTCACGCAAATCCTGATCCCTTGCAATAACCAACTCCCAAGTGCAATAGCTCCAATCCACTGTGGGCTTCCGGGGGCGTTTGAGTTCCCGCGTTGACACTCAACAACTCCTTTCAACAAGCCGGTCGTCTCACGGTGCACACAAAGACACGGGCGTTGGGCATGTACACAGAATTGCACGAATAGAATAATGGAAAAAAACTGCCCTGATATTGGCATATGAACACAAATCAAGCAATATTGGGGAAAGAGGTAAACATACGCAATCACAGCCATAGACCCCTCATTCCCTGGACTCAAGACCTTCCCTTGACTCGCCAACATGATGCCCTGAACCCAGTCAAATAAGATGGCTAAAGGCCATGTGTCAAAAGTCACTACACAAACCCCAAAAATGTGTTCCCTCCAAAGCCTCTAAATCCTAGCCCAATAGGGGAGGTGGCGTGTGATGGCCTAGAGTGGCACTCCGGACCATGCCCTACCCTGACATAGCTTTGGCCTGACTTGGAGTCGATTGGGCTTGGAGAATGGCCCCATGAAGATGACCTCATAACATAGCAAAATTAGGCAAATCACACCATAATGCCCAAAATTCAATTATATACTCAAAACTACACACGGCAAGTATTCAAATGCTCCATGCATGTGCCAAACCGGAAAGTAATATACAAGGGTGATATGGACCAAAGGTCCATGCCCAAGAATATCCCAACATTGGCTCCCAAACCCCTCCGGATATATACATGCCATGCTTCACAAGTCAACTCACGAAATTGAGACCTAATTTTATGAGGCCTCATCTGCCACGCCAAAGTGACCACGTGATCCGGCATATGGTGAGGTGCAACACCGAAGCATATGCCAACATATAAGCAACACACCATAGTTCACGGATCTCTAGGCCCTTTACTGTTAGCCGACCAGTTGAGCACATAAAATTCAAAAATGAGCATGAAATGAGGTCAAAAACATGCAAATATTGCCAAATTCAAGATAATCACAATAGTATATAACTTCGCTCACCCATGGTTTCAACATATGGTTCAAAACACAATTGCTTGGGACCATTTGCAAACAAGCTCCCGACTTGGATCCCCACATGGACGCATGGGGACTCCTTCGAACCTCCTCCCGACATGCACCATGAAAATGGGAAAATTGCTAGTGGCGCTTGTGGGTCGCTCCGTAAGCCTTCCCACATGCACTATATGTGTGAAGCCGGTTCGGACCCCCGTGGCCATCTTGGGGTCACTTGGGGTGTGTATCTATGTGCCGGCAAGCCGCCATTGGCTGATATCATACTCTCCCATCCACCTGACCTAACCCGATGTGATAGTGTGATAGGTTTGGCCATTCCGGCTATGAGCGGCCATATTCAGTACCGAGGCACCGCCAGCGGAGATTTATATATCGGAATATCAGGAATCAACAGGGTTTTATTATCATAATGTTTCCGTAATTTTCCAGCCCTTCGTTCTGATGGTCAATGTATCGGCGACTGTCGGTTGGCTCGCGATTTTGCGTTAACCGATTGGTTAACTTTTATTTCCTGATATTTTGGCGGATACTCCGTTGAAGGGTCAGATTTCATCAGCAAAGGGTTCGTTGCTTCCGCAATTTTCTAAATAAGCACTCGAAATTTTATTCTGAATTTTTCGCGATGTCGAAATCGGATTTTCGACTTCGACATCGCCGCACTTGATTTGGACTTCCTCGAATGGTCATACTCCTTTCCCTATGCCCGAATCAGGTTTCCCTTATATTTGCCACCCATTTGACTTGGAGATATAAGGGAAACAAAAGTGAATCGTGGGACCACTTTGAAGGACCATATCTACGCGCGAGTGTGAGGAAAGAGAATAAGGAAGGTTGGGTTGTAAGCGCCTTGGTCTCAACTTAATTTGGGAAGCATCAAACGCCTTTGGTGTGTACACATGCCCGATATAGCAAGGGATAATGGTCAAGAGGGTATAAAGTGATAAATAACTCTTGGACCGTGCAACCGAACATTTTATTGTGACTTTCGAGTGTACCGCATGAGTGTTGGGGTTGCATAGCAACTTTCCTTGGGTTCCTACGTATTTTTAACGTGAAGTTATGTCAATGGAGGGACATGGCATATCATGGTGGGAGCCATATTTTGAGGGTATGTGTTGTATGCATGGTATATGTTTGATATGCTCATGCCCATGTTATATATCTTCGTGTGGCCGAAGAGAAGGGGAGCCATACATGACAAGGGCCTTGCCCATGTCCCAATTGTGGAATTCAAAGCGCTAGACCAAGTCTACCGCGTATGTATTGCTCATGGTATGTTTGACAAAGAGATCCATGGGTGCACTCCCATTTTCATGCTGCATGTAGATATTAGTGGCGAAGGTATCTCCATGCGCCCGATTGGGGATTCAAGTGGGGGAATTGTTCGCAAATGGTTCCAATCATTTGTGTATTGAACCATGAGCGGATATCATGGGTGAGCATAGAGATATAGTATCATGACAACTTTGTATTTGGACATATTTTCATGTTTTTGACCTCATTTTATGCTCATTTTGGTGTTTTATGTGCTCAACTGGTCGGCTAACGGCAAAGTGCCTAGAGATTCGTGAACTATGGTATGTTGCTTATATGTTGGCATATGCTTCGGTGTTGTACCTCACCATATGCCGGATCACGTGGTCACTTTGGCTTGGCACACGAGGCCTCACAAAATTAGGTCTCAAACTCATGAGCTGACTTGTGAAGCATGCCATGTACATAACCGGAGGAGTTTCGGAGCCAATGATGGGATATTCTTGGGCATGGATCTTTGGTCTATATCACCCTTGTATATTACTTTCCGGTTTGACACATGCATGGAGCATATGAACATTTGCCATATGCATTTTTGAGTATATAATTGATTTTTGGGCATAATGGTGTGATTTGCCTGATTTTGTCATGTTGTGAGGTCATCTTCATGGGGCAGTTCTCCAAGCCCATTCGACTCCAAGTCCAACCAAGGTTATTTCAGGGTAGGGCATGGTCCTGAGTGCCACTCTAGGCCATGACACGCCACCTCCCCTTTTGGGCTAGGATTTAGAGGCTTGGGAGTGAACACATTTTTGGGGTTTATGTAATGACTTTTGACATGTGGCATTTAACCATCTTATTGGACTGGGTTCAGGGCATCATGTTGGTGAGTCAAGGGAAGGTCTTGAGTCCAGGGAATGAGGGGTCTATGGCTGTGATTGTATAAGTTACCATCTTTCCCCAACTTTGCTTTATTTGTGTTCATATGCCAATTTCAGGGCTTTCTTCCTTGGTGCAATTCTTGTACATGCCCGCCACCGTGGGAATACCGGTGTGCTGAACGAAGGCCCGCAGCCTGATTTGGATTGTGAATTGGGTTATTGCTATACTTGTGGGATCTGGTTGCTGTTCAGGGTTGAAGGAGGATTACATTTTCTATATTTTTGGATTTGGACCCTGGATTTTGAGGATTTGGAGAAATGCAATCATTGATCCGGAGCAAGTCAGCAGGGGTGACAGGCGGAAGGGGCACAGCGGGGGCCGGTCCTGGTAGGGACCTTCTTTATGGTAGCAGAGGCTTACCTGCTGCCCCTACCAACCGCCGACCCGGGGACTTGGGCCCTTATGAGCCCTGCCCAAGTACGCCCCGGGTGCGTATTGTGGACTCGGTGGAGACCACGCCGGAGATTGGAGCCATAGAAGGACCGAGACGTTCAAGAGCATGGCGAACTCCGGAAGTTGAAGCCCGAAGAGAAGAACGACACTCGGGAAGAGGAGGACGTGACATGGAGGACCTGGTCTCCATGTGTGAGCGTCGCTGCCGAAAGGCATGCAACCTCCGCTCCGCCGCGGAGGACTCTGATGAGGCTTGCCATTCAGGCAGCAGTGGAGGACGGGCCCGGCGCTACCGGAAGCGCGGGTCACCCAAGTCCGCGGCAAGGGACGCCGGGGCTATGGACACGGACCCCAGCCCGGTCAGGCTGTGGGAATCTGAGGGGCACTCCGAGGGCTATCGGACAGCCCACGAGCCACCTTCGGAGCCGGAGATGTCCGCGCCGATCGCCAGGGCGCATACGGCCCCGGAGCCCGCCCTGCAGCACGACGCCGAGGGCTTGGAGAGGCCAGCCAGGGCCCGGACGGCACCTGTGCCCCGGCACACGGGACCAGGGACGGACGCCATAGGCGATACGCCCATGGGCGATGAGTCTGAGGTGCCGGGAACCGCGGGTTGCGCTGAATCCGGCAGAAAGCACGCTGCGTGCCACTGTGAGCACGTGTCCTTCCTCATGGGCAAGTACCCGAAGATGGGGATGGACGCCATCGTGCATCACCTTGACCGCCTGGACAACGTCAAGGATGCCCTAGAGGAGGACGTCGCGGGGATCCTGGACGATCAGTCGGCCGCGGAGAACCACATGGAGGAGCTGCGAGCGGATCAGGCCCGGTACCGGGAGAATCTGGAGCTGGCCCTGCAGAAGCAGCAGCAAGTGGTGGACAGCCTCCTTCACTTAGTGGAGGACATGTCGGGACGCCTGAGAAGGCTAGAGGAGCGACAGCCCCTCGCCTCAGGTCCGGAGCTCCCGGCAAAGCCGGCCGCGGTAGAGCTGGTGGAGCGGGTTAAGACCCTCAGGAGCGCCATGGAGAAACCCATGGGCGGCCCTGCAGAGGCACCATACGCGCCTCCGCGTGTTGACCCGGGTGCGCTGCCGTATGTTCCCCTGTTCAGCGAATCCACAATGCTCGGGGAACACACGGCACCGACTGGGTCCATGCGGGAAGGGCACGTGACCACGGACCCGAGGAGCCTGACGGTACAGATGTCCCATGCCGCCCAGGATGTACCGCTCACGACGAATATGGCAGTCTATGCGGAAGAGAAGATCGAGATCCAGAACCAGACCATGCAGGAGGGAACCATGGGAAGCGCCGACGGACATGGTCGAGGCCATCCAAGCGGAGACCTGTGGGCGAAGGATCCCAATACGGGGATATGGACGGCCGATGGGGCAAATCCTTCCCGCATTCCAAACCCCATGGGTTCAGGCCCAACTGGACCGCACTCCATGGAGGAGAGGGATGTACGGGGAGTGTACTCACACCCCCCGGCCACAGGTGGTATCCGTCTCGGTGGAGTGGTGGCTGGAGACGTCGGAGACGCCATCAGGATTGACGACCTCAGGGGAATCAAAATCCCCTATTACGACGGGAACCCGTCCAACCTGGATGACTTCATCCTGGACTGGGAGGACTTCGCCGAGGAGGTCGTCGGCGAGATGCGGGGAGCGCTGCGGGACAAGTGGGTATGCCGGAAATTCCCACACCGGCTGGCGCAGGACCTCAAGGAGGAGCTGCGGGATCAGATCCGGAAAGGATTGATCCGCACGGAGCAGGCCTGCCTCCAGTGGCTGGAGGATCAGGAGCGGGTGGACGCTCCGAATCAGAAGCTGGAGGACCTGTTGTCCATTCCACTGCCGCTGGACCGCGGAGAGTTGCGGGTCCGGGAGTGGAACCGGTATCTGCGGAAGTACCGCAGATGCCTCAAGTTGGTGGAAGACTGGAACGAGGCCAGTGAGATCCGCCACTTGCTGAAGGACGTCCTCATGGCAACTGGAAGAGGAGAGTGGAGGACGAGGAGAAGAAGAGGGCGAAGAAGCGCGTGGCGGTGAGGATCATGGCGGCGGAGGATACCCATGCGGGTATCATGGAGTTCTTCAGGAGGAACCTGGGCGAACCCAACCGGATGTTGGGCCTGAAGAACGCCGTGTACGTGGAGGTATTCGGGGACTCCATGGGGCAAAGGTTGCTGCGCCTCAACAACGTGGAGTGGAGGCGCGGGGAGCCGCTGAGGATGCAAGTCATCTTCGCCCGCATGAGCCTTGACGAGATCGTGAAGTACATCACGGTGGAGTTGAAGCTCAATGCAAAGAACGAGGCCCACGTGCAGGATCGACATGGACAAGGACAACGAGGCCACCAAGAAGACCGCCATCATCGGGAGATCCAGGAGGACACGGCCAACTCCGCGGAGGATGGTAGTGGGAGTGGCCAAGACCACTGGTCCCGGGGGGATCACGAGGAGGCCCATTTCTTCGCGTTTGTGGCGCACAACGTGAAGAACAATGGGCAGGATCGGTCCAGATGGAGCCAGGTGGGACCCAAGAAGGGCAAAGAGCCAAGGAGGATCGGGAACCCACCGCTCTCGTTCCGAGAGTACAGGTCTCAGCACGACGGGGGCTGGGTCTGTTATGGCAAGGGAAACAACCATGCACACGACCATCGTCAGTGCAAGGTGTATGAGGCGGACAAGAAGGCCTACTTCGCCGCCCACCCCGAGAAGAAGCCCCAGGAGCAGCGGATTTCCGATTGGAAGGCGAAGGGCGGAGACGGGGGAAAAGGCCAAGGCAAAGGCCAAGGAAAAGGCGGAGGAAGAGGCTATGGAGGTGGACCTGGCCAAGACCGACGAGTGAGGTCGATCGAGGAGGTTGCTGAGGACATGTTGAGGAAGTTGGAGGAACTCAAAGCCCAGCAACGTGGTGGACAAAGTCCTGGCGGATCGCAGCCGGAAGGGGCTGCGGAAAGCCAAGTCTAGAGGAGCCCCCACGGGAGTGGGACCTCGGAGGTCTCTCCTCCGAAAATCAGTGGAATCCCAGAGAAAGCGAAGGCACATCGGGTGCCGAAGAAGGCTCCGGAAGAGCCAAAACCACTGAGTTTCGCCACTCCCAACCCCTGGAGCGCCCTGCCAAGGGAAGTACATGTGGGTACGGGACATGGCAAGAAGGAAGGAGCGACCACGGAGAGCCCCGTGGACGGGCAGGACCAACCCAAGATCAACACCATCCGTGACCATACCCTTGAAGTCCTGATGCACCCGGACGTGCTAGAGTTGCATGCCGTGAGAGTCGTCCATACACCTCATGGCGACGAGCGGCAGTTGCACTTGAAAGTGCGAGTACGGTGCGGACGAGAGGAGAAGGTGGTGGATGTGTTAGTGGATACGGGTGCCCAGGTGAGCCTGGTCCGGAGAGGGTTGTTCAAGGAGGAACTCCTGCAGCCCAGCCGGAGACCGGTTCGCCTGAAGGTCGCCAACGGAGAGATTATGGGTGGTGGCACCCATGAGGCCACTATCAGTATGGAATTCTGGGAGCATGAGCGCTTGAACCGCCCTGATCAGGCGAAGAGAAGCACTCTATCCGGGAACTTCTACGTGGCCGACATTACCGATTGGGATATGATCATGGGGTATGACTTCATGGTGGCAAATGCCCTTGGAGCCCTTCCCCATCGTGCAACGCTGGTCCGGGAGGATGATGAATGCCTAACGTGGCTGTCCACGGACTATGCATGCGGGTCATCCCAATGGAATGCTGAGGAAGAGGATCGGATCGTCCAAGCGGTGCAAGCTGTGGGTGCCAAGTCCAGAGGAGACCGCGGAGTTCAGCTCACGGGGTATGGAATGGCGCCGCAGGTGTATGACAAGAGGATCCAGACGCTGGGAGCCGAAGCGCCTGAGACGGACGTCTTCGCTTCCTGGGATGCCCCACTTTTGCGGAAGTGTAGGAGGCATTGGCATGGAGGAGACTCAGCCTGGCACAGGCATTGGGGTTTGAAGGAGTGGGGACCCATGTATTGGCATGGCTCCCTGGACAATACGAGACGTACAGTGGAGAAGATCATCGCGGATAGGGCGAAGGGGATCCTGGTCATAACCGGCATGGGGTCCACCCCATGTCCGCTGGAGGGTCTCAAGTCGACGCTGGACTCCATCACCCTGAACGAGATGTCATTCGGGCCAGAGGAGGAGTTGTTCATCGACGCCAAGGGTGTATCAATGCCCTCCCCGGGTCAAGCGTGGGGTACCAAGGCTTTCCTGGTGGATGGGGCGCAAGCCCAGCCCACGGGTGATGAAGCATTCATCCGTAGGGTGGAGGCGGTGCCCATGAAAGTCATGTTTGAGCCCAAGGAGGGGACGGATCAGCCTATTGATGGCATTGACGTCCTGTCCCAGGCCGAGATCGACGACGTCGTCAACTACATGCGGATGGGGATGCAGGACCGTGTGGCAGCCAAGAAGAGGCGGGCCATGGTTACACCTCCGCATTGGTGGGATGACAAGATGTTGGTCACCGGCAAATACGAGAAGGATGAGTTCGTGGCGAGGGTCATGGATCACATCGCGGACCAATACGATGGTCCGGTTGGCTTAGTCTAGCGCTATGGAGCACACCATTGGGACATGAGCAAAGCCCTTGCCACGTATGACTCCACATATCATCCTACAAACGGAGATATATAACATGGGCGTGAGCATAGCGAAGCACATACCATGCATATAACACATACCCTTAAAACGTGGCTCCCACCATGGTATGCGAGAAGGTCTCGTAGTTCAGCGGTCATGCACGTGACGCCTGAACTAAAGGTGCTCGGTTCGAATCCCGGTGGCGGCCGAACGCAGTGTCCTAGGCGCTAGGGTGTCGGTGACCCCGCGAGCCGGAAGGGATGCTGCGTCGGTTCGAATCCCGGTGGGGGCGGAACGCAGTGTCCTAGGCGCTAGGGTGTCGGTGACCCCGCGAGCCGGAAGGGATGCTGCGAGGGACAGGTAGGGATCACTGATACGCTGGAGTTCGGAGATCGCCCGAGCAACTTACCTTACCTTACCTTACCACCATGGTATGCCATGCCCCTCCATGGACATAACTTCACGTTAAAAATACGTAGGAACCCAAGGGAAGTTTCAATGGAACACCAACACTCATGCGGTACACTCGAAAGTCGCATTAAAATTTTCGGTTGCATGGTTCAAGAGTTATATATCACTTTCTACCCTCTTGACCATTATCCCTTGCCACACCGGGCTTATGTACACATCAAAGACGTTTGACGCTTTCTAAATTAAGTTGAGACCAAGGCGATTCTAGCCCATATCTCAAAATTGTAACTCCTCGCCGTGAGCCGGAGATATGACCTTTCAAAGTGGCCTCACGAATCAATTTTGTTTCGCCTATATCTCCAAGAAAAATGAAGGAGACAACAAAAGGAAGGTTGATCCGTGATCGGGGAAAAATGTAGGACCACTCGAAGTTCATCATATCAAGTGCGGCGACCTCGAAAACGAAAATCCAATTCTGAATGTCTGAAAAAATCGAATTAATTTTGCGAGTGTATAACATGAAAATTGCGGAAGCAACGAACCCTTTTCTGATGAAATTTAACCCTTCATCGGGGTTTCCGCCAAAATATCTGCAAATAACGGTTAACCAATCGGTTACCGCAAAATCGCGAGCCAACTGACAGTCGCCAATACATTGACAATCAGAACGGATAGCTGAGAATTACGGAAACATTATGATAAAAAAAACCCTGTTGATTCCTGATATTTTGATATATAAATCTCAGCTGGCGGCGCCTCGGTATTGCATATGGCCGCTCATAGCTGGAATGGCCAAGCCTATCACACTATCACATTAGGGTAGGTCAGGTGGATGGGAGAGTATGATATCAGCCAATGGCGGCTTGCCGGCACATAGATACAAACCCCAAGTGACCCAAAGATGGCCAAGGGGATCCGAACCGGCTTCACCGGAGCCTGAACCTTTGATTCCCTATTATAAACTAAGCATTGACTATTACAACCATGCAGTCAGAATTAATTTAACTCAACAGGATGAAGTTGCCGTAAAGGCCAGTTCATGGTCTCGCGATTTGGGTCACCAGATCCCAACTGGCAGTTCGCCCGTGAATTGGCGCGACGCCGGTTCACAACCAGGCCGCTGCCAATATCTAACTTCTGTACCTCTGCGAAATTAAGGCAAATTCGCATAGGTATCAACAGGGCAATGGATTCCCTAATGACTGGTACAAAAGCGGCGGAAAAACACGCCGAGTTCCCTGATATCCCTACTGCAGGCTCCTGTCAAAAGTACCATGAAAGGGAAGGTTAAGGGGGGATGAAGGCTAATGATATCCCCTATCAGATCCTATAGTGTGGGCCTATAATAGCCTACACAAGGGGATGATGGCAGTTAGCACAAAAGGAGTATGTGTCCCCATAACCGGGGGTCAGGCCCCACAGGGGGGACCGGGGGGCGCAGGGCATGACGGAAACCAAACAACATCCCCTGGGCAGAGTGCCGCCACTACCTAAAGCGGGCCAAGCCGACTAAAGCGGGCGGCTGCGTCGGCTCCAAGCCCTACGTCTTCGCTTGCGCGCCCGAACCCATCCAGCGGTTCCTCTGGGTAGTTTGCAATGCCATCTCTCGTCCCCCCTCCCCCCGCGCTGGCTCAAGGCCACCAATTTTCTTCTCTTTAGGAAGGGCGACCCTGAGCTTCCCAACAACTACCGCCCCTTTGCGCTGTGAAACACCATTTATAAAATTATATCAACACATGCCACCAAACACTTATCCGCGTCAGCCACCAGCCACTCCTTCATTTACCCCTCCCAGTTTGGGGGCCTCCGCAACCGCAGAACCTCCGATCACATATTTCACTTGAATTCAAAATTCCATGATGTCCCTTCTTATTATACTGTTTACATTGATTTCAATAAGGCTTTTAACAGCGTGCCCCAACCCAGGATGTGCCGAGTCTTGCAACACATGTGATTTTCCCCAGAACTGATCACCCTCGTTCAAAATCTGTACGCTCACCCCGAAGACTCCCCCTTGGTCGAGGGGCACACCTACACCTCCCGCCTTCAAACTCAAGGAGATCGCCAGGGATGCCCCCTCTCCCCAGTTCTTTTCATCCTCTACTTAAACGTCCTCTTACAGGCCCTCCCGTACTATGCCCTCCCCCCCCCTCTCCAGCGGTTCACGCATCGCATGCTTTCATTGAAGACCGCCTTTTCAGGTCCACCTGCCCTCAACAGATACAAAACATAATCAACTTTTTTGACACGGTAGGCCGCCGCTGTGCCTTAGACCTCAGCTTTGACAAAACGAAAGTACACGCAATAGGATTGGCTGCCCAACGCATCTTCCCCACCCCCAGAGAAGCCCTGCTGTCCACCCTACATCGCCACACACAGCAGCCCCACACCGTATACAAGTACCGTGGATTGTACATCTACACCAACCTGAGGGCGGTCAACACAATGGACCTCATAGTCAATGAAAATTCCGGAGTTTCTTTTCAGCCCTCGTCCTCCTGTCATTATCCCTCCCCGAACACATCCGGTTAATAAACGTGCAGCTCATCCCGGTCCTCCCTTACAGTTTGATGGCGCACCCCCTCACTCTTCCAGAACTCTCCACCATGGACAATGTCATATGGAACCACATCCGCAAGCCTGGTGACTCTGCTGGTTTCACTCCCCAACTCACGCCTAAGGTGAAGTTGGCCCCACGCTCCAAGGGTGGATTAGTCAGTCGTCATTTTTTCTACTCGATCCTACAAGACACCGTTAACTGGGCAATCCGCTACTTCAACGGTGATGGGCTGCCACATGTCTGTGAATCGGTGCGTGTGAGGTACTCCCGCTCCGTTCTCCAACACACAGTCGTGGACACGGCACAAGACCTTGGCCTACACTTCAACACCCTCGGCCCCTGGAACGCCGCCCTCCCCCAGCACTTGCTCCCTGTAGAGCCCGTCTGGGTCAGGTTTGATGGGGCCCACAGTGACGGTAATTCAGTTTACGAAGGGGTCGTCAAGGAAACATCGGCCGCGTCAGCCACAGCAGTTTTTCAGTTGGCCTAAGGCGAGTGTACGTCCGAGTACATGCTCCACCCCCCGGTATTCGCCGCGCACCCAGAAGTTTACAAAACACCCTCCTTGCCTGCTCCCAAGCTCCTGAGTACCGCCCCCTTTTTTCAACCTACCCCTGACAAACCCCTTCCCCCCACCCCTCACAACGGCACGCTGCTCTCCTCCTCCCCCAACGGCTATGTGTACGGAGTCCCGTTAGCCTGGCACGCGCTCAACCAGAGCGATCTCCTGGCCTGGGGCTGCGATAACGCCAACACGCTCCGCCAACGGGCCACGGCGGCCTCAGTCTGCGTCTACCTTGACCGGTCAGCCGGACGAGGTGGATACGGCTCAGCAGCCACCATCTACCTTCCGACCGGCAAAACGCTCACTCTTTGCTTACCTTTCCCCTCCCAGTCTTCCGGCGCTGCCGAATTCTGGGCAGCAATCATGTTCCTTCGCTGGGCGCATGACTCCTTCCCTCACTCAGAAATGTTTGTCCTCAATGACAACAAACATGTAGTTGACCTTTTTACCCCATTGGCTCCCCCGCCACCCTCACCATCTTCCACTACAGGGCACTCAAGTTGATCCTCCGTTGACTGCCCGATCGCATCCGCCTCAGCGCAGCATGGATAAAAGGGCATGGTGGGTTCACCGGAAACGAGTGCAGTGATTCTTACAGCAAATGGAGCACCTACGTCAGTGAGCGGAATGCAGGCCTTCTCCCCCCCGCATTGGACCATATCTCAGGGACCCCTCCCCATTGCCAACAAGGTCACCCCCCAACCCCCCCGCCTACTGCGCGCGCGGTACCCCCGCCACCGTCACTGCAACATAGACGTTTCCAGCAGCTTCCACTTTTACGCCTCCACCAGCTGGTTTGCCATTCACCCGTTCAAATGGGTAACCGGTAACCTGAACCTCGCCACATGGCCCCTCCATGATGAACTGCGGGCATGCCAGTGCCACTTATGCAGCCAACCGCATGTCATGTAACCCCTCGCCCACATAGCCCTTTGCCCTGCAGCCAACTCTGTGCTTCAACTCCAGCTCCAAGCATGGCCCCAACCCTTTGCGGCAATCGTCCAACAGTGGTGGTCATCGTCCCCTCACCCTGGCGATTAAAGAAATTTTCTCCGCACCATGGTCCCTTCGACCCTACTGTCATAGTTCCCGATTCCCGCATCTGGCCAGAGTGCGTCTGCTCACCGCAAGCAATTCCCTGAATCTCTCATCCCCCGAAGGGCCGCCATAAAAACCGCCTTATCCAGCTCCATGGAATGGTGACGGGACAATGCGCCCCCCCTGCGCCGCCGCCCCCCCCTCGCAACAAACACGTGGGCCACGGCTGGCTGCCCATTCAGCACATCTCACGAGGCCCCCCCCCCTCGCGGGACTACGGCCTGCCCCCCCCTGAACCCATTTCATCGCAAGTCCACCGCCCCCACCCAAAGAAAAGGCCCCGCCCCCACGCCCCTCCTCCTCCTCGCAAACGTCACCGCCACATCCCCAGGAACGGACGACCCCCCACCAAACGCACCCCCCCCCTCCCAAAGCAGCCCCCCCCAAGCAAACAGGGCAAGCCATCTAGCTCCGTGCAGACCACTGTGTTCTTAGCCCGCCCCCCCCCTGCTGACAGCACCCCTCGTCACGCTCCGCCCCCTCCGCACAATCGGTCCCGTATGGCCCGCCAATAGGCCAGCCGACAATTTCTCTCTTCTTACAGCAAAACACAGACAATCAGGGTAAAGCCTACCTCCCAGCCCCCCCCTTTCAGCCAAAAGCGCCCCTCACCCAGGCAGCTCTCCTTCCTGTGATCCAGTGCCCCTGTTTCTCAGTCAGGATCTCTTCGCACTCACGCCAGCCGAGTCGAGCCTTTCGTAATGCTCCTTTTGAGCAAGTATCCGTGACTGAGAACGGCGCTCTTCCAACGCGGTGCAGCAGGGCCGCGCCAATTCAGGGCAAGTTACTTCAGCGAAGCCACCAACACCAGCAATTGGTGACCGTCCAGGCCCAAATCAACACAGACTGTGCAGCTCCTCCGCGCAACGGCGCGATCAAGGTGGGAGCCACGTGCACTGAATTATCACGGCACCACCAGGGTTTTACACGTCCATCAGCACGCAAAGGTTCTCGGACGTTTCAGTCCTTCCGCGAATCGATGTCCTGTTTCCTGTACCTTCCGCGCGTGAACACGTCAGGGCGTCCGGCCCCAGGGTTGAATGCCCACTCCGCCAGCCTCTGATCAGTTTTCCGCTGACGTCAAAAGCGTGATACGACATTTCCGTCACCGCATATTCTACGGTAAAACCAGGGTCATCACACCTCTCCAAGGTCGCAGTGCTTATAGGGAGCCTCGGCCCTTCCGCGATCGCTTCCCTGTAACTCTGCATGCCAATCCCGCCAGCCCCTGGTTGATGTTCGGGTGACACCTGAGATGTCCTGTCAGCCCACCCTACTTGCTTGAAGCTACATTTCCAGGACCACAATTTCTAAGGTAACAGGAGGGTTTTTGGGCCTCTGTCACCATGCGGTGTTTTCCATATGTCTCGATCCTTTTGCAAATCGATGCTTCCTGTACCCGCTGTGTGAGAACACAACAGGGCGTCGGCCCCAGATTCTTGTATGCCAATCAAGCCAGCCCCTGGCTGATATTCCAATGGCGAGAGACGTTCCAGCCCACCCTACTTGCCTGGTACTGCAATTTCTGTGACGCATATTCTACGATGCCAGTAAGGTTTTCACACCTCTATCTCCATGGATGCTCCTGAGCTGTCACAGCGTATTGACGCCCTGTATTCTGTACCCTGTGTGCGTGAACACATCAAGGAGTCCAGTCCTATCCTCTTAGCCCTTGATTGATGTTCCACTAACGCCAAACAGGTCCGGGGTTGCCTGCACTTCCCTTTGACAGGGCATTTCTCCAAAGACACCCCAGTCAGAGGCACCAAGGACCTCCTGCCATCCTGCCCTGCCCTGCCCGAGCCACGGTCGCGCGAGTTAGTCGGGATTGACTGAAAGTCCTCATTCCTCATTCCTTTCATACACTTTCTAGTGTGCCTCCGTACACGGATCAAGTCTCCACCAAGCCCGAGGCCTCAAATGCGACCATCTGCACACACAAGAGCCGCGCCGTCGGCGCATCAGCACACACCAGCCCCCCCTCTAGGTGCGCTTCCCCCGGTTGCCACAGATCAGCTTATGCGGAAACCGCTACCTCACGGCCGAAAGCACCAGCTACCCATGAGACCCACTGGGGGGGGTATTTTCTTCGAACGAACTTCAGTCTTCGAACGAAGATTCGAATCTTCGAACGAAGATTCGAATTCGAAGATTGTATTTGCTTTAATCGCAATTCAATTAAATCCAATCGAATCCAAGCTGCTAGCGAGCATTGCCGCAAAAGCGCAGCAACAGCAGCGCGCGCACCAGATTGACAGGCGATTGCCGCAGATTTGTGCCAGAAAAACGCAGATTTGTGCCAGAAAGACGCAGATTTGTGCCAGAAAGAAGGGTTTTTTTTGTTTTTTCAACTGATTTGTTGTATTTTTAAGGGTGTCACTGTTTGACCAATGGTGCAACTTGGAATTACGCTCAAAAACGCGGTAGGCACGACGAATGCTTATAGCCAGGACGTTGAGGACGCGCTTGTGCAATTTTTCACCTCCTCCGGCCTGGGACGCCAGCTTTTACACTCAATCTACACACGAGTCAACCCAGGCGCTGACAAGCAGAGGTTGAATCAACTTCTACGGTGGCACAGCGATGCTCAATGCTCGCCTGAAGAAGCAGTCGCTTTGCTTCTCGATTTGGGAATCCCTAGACGCCGCCTTCGGGTTCTATCGCGCTTTATTTCCAAGCGTGCGGACGTATGGTACAAACAGACTGGCCTAAGGTTTGGGAAACCCATGCCAGGCCGCCGGAGAGTCAACTTGGCTTGGAAAAGGATGAAGGAGCCCCTGCACCTTGTTGGCCACATCGACAAGAAAACTGGCATCCGAAATGTCTCCCGGCCGTTTGATCACTGGATCAACTACGTTTTCACACAGCCTTGCCTCTATGAAACTCTACAGCCCAGCAAAGATGGGTTGGTTTTCATTGTGAGTGGCGATGGTTATCCTGTAGCGGGTGTAAGCTGGACTCAGCTTACCATTCGCATCCGAAATCATGAGCATCTAGCCCGCAATGCAGCACACATTTGGGTTTTAGAGCTGGCATACTGTGGTGACTCCAATGTGAAGGATTTGCGCCGGGTCTGGAAAAAGAATCTGAGGGTGTGTTATTTCTTCGAATATTGCCTTCGTTCGAACCTTCGACCGTTCGAACGAAGCTTTTCCTTCGAACGAACGTGTTTTTCGAACAAAATTTTGATTGCGCTTTGCACGCTACTAGGTCCTGCAGCGGATCATAACTACGCGATCCATCGTCGTGAAGGGCGCACGCTGTGCGGCAAGTGTTATGCTGGGCGGAGATTTACCGTTTTTGAAGAAGTTTTTGGGACTTACTGAGCATTGGTATATACCGTCAGTTCACAACTTGGGCCTTTGGAACCCTCTCAAGAGGCGGTACCTGGGCTGTCACCGGCGCAGAACGCGCACAGGTGATGCGTCCCGACTTGGCAAGACCCCTGTCTGCAAGGGAGCTCGTGGCTGCGCTTCAAAACCTTTGCTTCAAGTACCACGACACCATGCCATTATTTGTGTTCTTCATATGCTTATGCGAATTGGTGCTTTGCTTGGGGAATACTTGGAAGGGCTATGCTTGTCCGCCAGCAGGGAAGCACGCAACGCTATCAATAACATGTTGAAGATTGCTCTGTGTGGTTGGCAGCTAGGTGGAACTTGTAGACCTGATGGACAAGAAACGAAGCGTTTGTTTTTTATATGGGATGGTATTGCTCATGTTTTGGGGTTGGCCGACGAGCACTTGGGTAACCAGGCTGTCATGCGGTTGCGGGACGTGATGCAACGGCTCTATCGCACCTATCAGCGCATCGACATTGACCTCCCAGCGGACTGTCGGCAGGCGGCCTGGGAATTTCGCGCACACTGTTTGCCTGATACCCGTTCTCATTATCTGATAATCCTGGAGTTCGATGTGCCCAGAATCCTAGAGGCGATAGCACCTTACGGGCTTGGGATGTACTGCCAGGACTTGGCTGAAACCACGAATGCCAAGCTAAAGGATTTCTACTTGCGCTTCACAAACAGAGGAGGCAGCACCACAGATGACTACCAGCTCTCTGCTCTGCTACAAACCATGGAGCATGCCTTCTTGTACACGCACTCCCATATTGTAGCTCACGGTACAACGCGCCCGATCTCTTGCCCAACTGCTGCATTGTTCGAATCCTTAATAGACGATGCCGCTCAATGGTGCTGACAAAGGAAGACAAGGCCGATGTCGCAAGACTGGTGGCGGTATGTGTTATTCTCCAAGCCCTGCAGGCATGCGTTGTAGTCCTTCGAATTCAGTCTTCGTTCGAATCTTCGAATCTTCGAACGAACTCTCGTTCGAAGATTTTTCTTCGTTCGAATATTCGAATCTTCGTTCGAAGATACTTTTCGAATCTTTCGCGCTGTGCTCAGGAGTTGCTTCAGGCGCACCCAACTTCTGCCCCAGCGTCACGATCATCGCCAGGAACACCTTCCCGGAGTAGTACACAACTGGCTCAGCACCCACCGCCGCAGCGTTCAGCGGATTTGGAGCCGTCACCATCCCCTGCTCGCCGTTTGGATGACCCGCTAGATTTTGGATCCCAGGATTCAGAAGAATATGATCCGGATTACGTGGTGGTGAACGAAGTGTTCGATGTCAGCGCCGAGTTCGACACTTGCCGCCAGGTAATCGTTGAATGCGGAGTCACCCGCCCCTACCTTGACCTCATTCTAGGGAAATCCGTACCCAATCCCCATACGCCCATTTTCGGGGACCCGAAGTACGCTTGGCTTACGCCACTGTCAACCTATGGGCGCTGTTTCGGAAAGTGTTTATCAGCCGATTGCAAAGATGTGGCTGTGGAGAGGGACTTGCCTTGTGCACTGGTCGCCCGCGCCTTCCCCTTCGCAGTCCCGAACAAAAAAGGCACCCCAACGCCGATAATACGTATGCTTGCGCTTGTTTGGCACGCCTACGGCGCAGTGGAGAGCTGGCGTGAAGACCGTACCGTGATGCTCAGATTCCCCTCCTCAGAGCCCCCAGGGTGGGGCAAATGTACATCAACGGGCCGCTTGAAAGGCGTCAAGGTCACCGCTCAGGCGCGGGGTGGTGGTGAGGCAGCCCAGATGGACGAAGGAGCGCAGCAAGCCGGGGGAGTACAACAATTGCAAAGCACAACACCGGCGAAGTGGCAGACGGTGCTCCAGGCAGCAGTCGCAGCAGGAGTGCAGCATGGCTACATGGGAGGGGACATTCCTGAATGGGAGGTACCGCACTTACCTTGTAGCTGAGCGCTTTTGACCATGCATGCGTCCTGTACGTTATTCTTCGAAAAATGTTCTTCGTTCGAAGAAAAAAACGTTCGTTCGAACATTCGAATCTTCGAACGAAGATTGTATTCGAAGTCTTTTACCACTCCACTGCCCACAGGTTGCAGCAACGCAAACCAGCGCCGTTGGCGTCAGGTGGAAGCTTCAGCTACCAAGTCGTGGAATTGAGACGACCGTGACTGCGGGCAGCCTGCTCAACGACCTCCTAACGAAGCCTGCGAGAGCACTGACGGTCCTCGGAGCACTCCAAAACCATGAAGAAGGTCGCAGAAAGGTGAAGTCGATGCCAACGTGGGTCAACCTGAGCCAGGGTGGTTCCACGTTGCATTCCCCTGAGGCAACCGAAAAAAAAGCGTCGACGACCAGTGCTGGTGTGCGGGGCAAAGATCCACACTCCGTTGTGTCCGGACAACGGGCAAAGAACCTTGCCGAGATTCTCTCGTCTTACAAGAAGACAAAGAAGCCGAAGAAGAGACCACGAGCGAAGCCAGCGGCTAAGGAACCTCCGAAGAAAAAGGCAAGGCTGCTGCCGGGTGAGAGTTCGGAAAGTGAGGAGTTCGAAGAGACTGAAGAAGATGAGGAGGAGGAGCCGCCTTCCGGAGATGAAGAGGAGGAGCCGCCTGCCCGAGATGATGACGATGAAGACGAAACCCAGGAGACACAGATTCCAGACCGAGGGGAACTGCCGTGGGCATGGCTTCCCCTCCAACAAGAGGACCAGTGGGGAGCGTGGAGAGGAGTGCCGATTTCGAAGTGGCGCCCCTGGCGAACGGAGATACCCAGAGACATCCTGCAACAGAAGACCAAACTGGGCCGTGCCGGTACAATCTTTTGGGTCCCTGCAGACTACAACTCTGCCATGTGGCATTCTGCGGGGGAGTATTGTGTTGCGGCCCGAAGCTACGCAACGGAGGAGGAGTGCAAAAACGCGGCGGCAGTGGCGTCGGCAACCGGTGGCGTGCTAGCTCCAAGTGCCAGGAAGAAGAAAGTGAAGGCAAAGAGGCAAAAGAAGAACAGGAAGACGCCAACGAAGAGTGCTGGAAAGCAAGAAGAAGAAGATGCCGGAGAGGCAGACAAAGAGGATACGGAAAAGAAAGACGAGGTTGCAGTACTAGTGTCAGGCAGTGAGTCGTGAGCCAGGACTCAGAGAGCTACATTGGACAGGGACATTGGTGGTTCTGCGGTTCTGTTGTTGCCTGTATGTGCATTTGTAAACGTCGCGTCTTTTTCTTCGAAAAATATCTTCGTTCGAACATTCGAAGGTTCGTTTGAAGAAAAGTCCACCACATTTCGAAAACACATTTTCAGGGCATTCAGGTGGTTGCAAGCTGAATCCAAAAGACCAAACCCTCAAAAAAACCTGTGTTGAGCATTTTATTGCAATGTTTGCAGCAAAACGGCCACAACAAAGGCGTTCGAACAGTTCAAAACTTTTCTTCGTTCGAAGAAATAATCTTCGTTCGAAGGTTTCGTTCGAAGAAAATACCCCCAGCGGTGGGTCTCATGGGTACCCACGAAGCAGCCCCCCCCCCCCCCCCCATGGGACCAAAGGTCCACCCACAGCGCCTTCCCCCACCTCCGCCACCCCTGTTCACCTTAGCCACTCCCACCCACACGATCATCAGGCCCTGTGGCCTCACCCCCCTGGACTGAAGCGGTATGGGGTGCTTCACCCATACCCGCTGCCCAGCCTGTGGCGCTCTTCGCCAGGCCAGATCAGGAATTTTCCTGTCGATGCTACGGCATCCTGATTTCTGTCGGATTTCTGTAAAATACCCCAGAAATTGTCATTTTACGTTTTTTTGGGCTGGCGACGACAGTCGTCGCCTGCGCGACGCAGCTCCAGATCGAGGATTCATTTCTCGATTTCTAAAGATTTTAAGTAATTTCTTATTGTTTTATCGTTTTTAGAAATAAAAGATTGTAGCGTGACCTTTTTCGCGGCGTTCCGCGAAGGTTCATTTTTGCGAAGTTAAGCACGTTCACGCATTTTTCGAAAAATGCTGAGGCGATTCCAGGAATCGCCCAGGCGCCCATGGTGGGGCCCAACAGTGGGCCTTTACATATGTAGTATGAATTGGCGCAGAAACGCGTCGTGTCGGCTACGCGACGCGTTGGGGGGAGACGCGCAAAATGAGTGTTTTTGACTCAAAAATCACTTTATTTCATTGTTTTTCGCCCAAAAACCACTGTTTGGCCCAGTTTGGGCAGGATCTCAGTGGAGATCCTGATGGCGACGCCTCGTAGCCGTCAGATTTTCTGGTGGCGGCGACGCCGTCGCCTTCATTTCGTCTTCTTTTTTATGCTATTTTATAGTATAGAATTGTTACTTGTACATATTACTTGTCTACATATTTTCTTTGTCTACATATACCTTCATCTCCTTGCCCAGGACGCCAGATTGTGTCATGGCCGAGGAAAGGATCACAGAATCCTTTTGAAGCATTTGGGGGGAGGGCAACCTCGAAGCTTCCCTTCACAGCATGCACGACCTCAAACCCCCAAACCCATGAAATCCAAGTCTTCCACTCGAATTCACGATTGTCCAAAGGATTCTGTGATCCTTGCCTCGGCCATGACACAATCTGGCGTCCTGGGCAAGGAGATGAAGGTATATGTAGACAAAGAAAACATGTAGACAAGTAATATGTACAAGTAACAATTCTATACTATAAAATAGCATAAAAAAGAAGACGAAATGAAGGCGACGGCGTCGCCGCCATCAGAAAATCTGACGGCTACGAGGCGTCGCCATCAGGATCTCCACTGAGATCCTGCCCAAACTGGGCCAAACAGTGGTTTTTGGGCGAAAAACAATGAAATAAAGTGATTTTTGAGTCAAAAACACTCATTTTGCGCGTCTCCCCCCAACGCGTCGCGTAGCCGACACGACGCGTTTCTGCGCCAATTCATACTACATATGTAAAGGCCCACTGTTGGGCCCCACCATGGGCGCCTGGGCAATTCCTGGAATCGCCTCAGCATTTTTTGAAAAATGCGTGAACGTGCTTAACTTCGCAAAAATGAACCTTCGCAGAACGCCGCGAAAAGGTCACGCTACAATCTTTTATTTCTAAAAACGATAAAACAATAACAAAATTGCCTAAAATCTTTAGAAATCGAGAAATAAATCCTCGATCTGGAGCTGCGTCGCGCAGGCGACGACTGTCGTCGCCAGCCCAAAAAAACGTAAAATGACGATTTCTGGGGTATTTTACAGAAATCCCACAGAAATCAGGATGCCGTAGCATCGACAGGAAAATTCCTGATCTGGCCTGGCGAAGAGCGCCACAGGCTGGGCAGCGGGTATGGGTGAAGCACCCCATACCGCTTCACCCCCCTCCTTAGAAGCCTTGCCTATATCCAAAGGAAGGCAAGGCCAAGGAGGCGCTCTGACCCCTGCAGTGCCCTGGTTTCAACTCTGATTCAGCAGGACAGTGGGGGGGGGGGGGGCTTCGTGAGTAATTTACATGCCACACACATGTAATTTTTTTTTTTTGATCTTGAAACGCCTTTGACGCGTTCCCGTGGGGGGCCGGCCACGGGACGCTGCGGTGACACGCACAGGTGAGCAGGCAGGCAAAGCACTACGCTCACAAGGGCATCAATACGCTCGTGTCATGTGACAAAGCGTTTCAGGATCCTTGCCACTCTGCAACAAGGGAACGAAAGTATGTACAGCAACACATCAGGATATGTACACATGGGGTTAAGACTGGACTGGGGTAAGGGCATCACAGGACAATAGACACTCAGTCCTAACTCGTATCCCAATCCCAGGTGCGACCCTCTCAGTGGCTGGTGGGGGCGGGGGCTCAAACACAACCCATGCCCTGCTCAGTCCGGACCCTGAACCCCTGCCAATAGGGGAGGTGTCCCGCCCAGCCACAGGTGAGTTCCTGAGAACCAAGGTGCTCCAAGGCCAACCGACAGTAGCTCCCTATGCTCCCTTAACAGCAGGTCCCAACTCCTCTCTGAGCCAGAGAGATGGCCCCGCCATTATCCCTCAGGAGTTGGTAGCTGAAAATGGGCTGTTTCAGCCCAAACTGATATTAGCTTGAAAAACTCCAAAATTGACCCCTTGTCCGGACCCGCCAGACGTGGGGACGAGGCAACTGACCCTATGCCCTTCGAGTACGAACTCCTTGGAGCCCTCACCCAACCTGGTTCCCTCTGAGGCCCCGGCATCAGGGCACCAAGTGTTCCTCAAGTGGGGTCATGATGCCAAAATCACCAAAATTGGCGTCATTCCCACGCGCGGCTCGCCCGGCCAGGGCAAGGCCAATGGCTCACAGGTTAGGAGGCAGGACCTAGGATTTTTATCTGAGTGTACAACTTGAAGTTGAGTCCGGGCTCCCTGTGGGCATGGAGAAATGGGGCCGCCAATTGACCACACGGAAGGGGGAAATTGGGGTCCCAAAATGGGGTCATTTTGGCTGCTCGAAATGAGCCAAAATCCGGGGTGCTCTCAATAGTATATCTCCACGCCGGCTTAGAGATCGGATCCGCCATTCCATACGCGATCCACCAGGAGTCCAACTGAGACTCCCATGCCCTTGGCTCCCAAAGATCTCCCTGCCACTCGGCGTGGTGACGATCCCAATTGGGTCCACAAATGCCAAAATGGCAAAATTGCCCACACTCACTTTGGGCTAGCACCTTAACGAAGGTGGCTCCGCCTCGCCCACGTGGTGTGTCGACCATGGGGACCATTACCCATAACACCCATGTCATATATGGTCCATTGGTCCATGCGTCCGGCGTGCACGAGGGTTAGAACATAGTGCACGGCGGGCAGCAAAAGTGGAAAATTGTTCAAAATGGCCAAAAATGCGCACAATCATGGTTGGGGCAAATAAGGCACATGCCCGACTCGGACCGGAGTGTGCCATAGGATTGGTATCAAGTCACGTGTGTCCAACATATCTTTTGGGCGTCGCCCAACTCCTCCGGTTTTGGGAATGGCAGGGTCCCCAAGTGAGCCCATGATTTGGGATGGTCCCAAATTGCCAACATGGCGGCCACGGTACGCCAAGCCCACGATATGTTGGGCACCGAAGTATGTACCCTCATATCATACTTGGGTCATGATGTCAATTGAGCGCAACGTTGAAATACACGGTCGCCACTTGACATCGTGACGGGCCAAAAACGGCAAAATTGGCACAAAGACACACAAAAGTGCCTTGAAAGGCGCACAATTATATTATAATATCTTTGGCTTGGATCGTGCAATCAACTAATCCTTCTAAACACAATGACTTGACACCAAGGACCTTCGATTCCACGTATGTGCTCCACTTGGGGCGCTTTGAAAGGTTACGAGCGCTACTTCCCAAGTGGGCACATGAAAATATGGAAAATTGCAAAACACACACCTTGCTCCCAACGCATCGCTTCGGGATTGCCACACAAGCTTCCCTTCACAAAGGTTAGGCTTGCAATTGATCGTAGGGAGTATGGAGAAGGGGCTTGCACAATATGAGGTCCATTGGCGGGCTTGGCTTGGAGCGATGGACCCGCCAAATGGGCACGCAACACAACACAAGGCACATACTCCATATTGCCCAAAAAGGTAGCTCCCCCCACGATATGTCATGCCCCTCCAAGGGCATAACTTTGTGTCAATCGGTCATAGGAACTCAAGGAGAGTTCCTATGCAACACCAACACTTGCGCGCTACACTCGAAAGTTATCTTAACGCACGCAATATCATGGTCAAAGAGTTATAACGCAAACTCTACCCTCTTGACCATGATCCATTACACTAGCGCGCACGTGTGGAGACGCAAGGCATATGATGCTTCCTAAATTACGTCGGGAGTATTGTGGATACATCCCACGTTTCCTTATTGTCATTCCTCGTAAGCAACACGAGATATGACCTTCACAAGTGGCCTCACGAATCAACTTTGTTTTGCCCATATCGTTAAGACAAATGGAGGGCAGGATAAAAGAAAAGTTGATTCGTGCATAGGGAAGCACGTAGGTCCACTCGAAAGAGGTCAAATCAAGTGCGGGGATGTCGAAGTCGAAAATCAAATTTCGACATCCTGAAAAATTCGGATTAAGGTTGCGAGTGTAGAATGTGAAAATTGCGGATGCATCAACGCAATTCCTGAAGACTTTAGAGCCTTCGTCACGGATAGCGTTAAAATTTCCATTATAAACAGTTAAACTGGCGGTTACGGTAAAGTCGCGATCCAACCGCCAGCAGTCAAAACAGTGAATATCAGAACGGAAGCGTAAAAATTGACGGAAACAATATGAAAGTAAAACCCTGTTGATTCCTGATATTCTGATACACAAATCTCCGCTGGCGGTGCATCGGTTGCCGATGCGGGGCTTTACGGCACGGAACACGCTCCCGCCGGGGTCGCACCGGGCGTCAACGGGCGCCTTCTGTACGTGGGGTTAGTGGACCGGAGACCGGTCTTCCCTTCCGTACATGGGGTTAGTGGACCGGAGACCGGTTGTATGCCCTAGCCTAGCCATGGGGTTCTGGGTACCGCTTCACCCCCCTCCTTAGAGCAAACCCTGGGGGGGGGCTCGATAACATTCAAGCATGGCAGCGGGTACCCAGGACCACATCCTGAAGGGGGGGTGTCACATCCTCACTTCAGGCTGATTCGCAGGTTAGGCTCCAAACTCACAGTAAGACAGGTATAGTGCTGTAGGGTCTTGTAACTTCCAGTATAGTATCAAGTATCAAGTCCCGGGTCCTGGCGGCGATTGTTCGGCATCCAAAGGACCCGTTAACCCATACCAGGCGCACCGGGTGCCGGCTGCTACGGTCACCACCACAGTGGCAGTGGCATACACAGCCAACATAGGCGACACACGACGACCGAGGTGGTCCCACAGGTCGAGAGCGACCACAAAGATCTATCAGGCTACCCCAAGCTTCCCAAGGCCCGCCGACTGGGGAGAGTCCCCACGGGTCCTTCCTCAGGCGCACCATGTCCATATCCATACGACGCGAGTCCAGAGTGATACAGCCGAACTCCTTAAGGGATCTTAAGGGAGCTCCTCCTTAAGGGATCGGGCATCAAGGCCGTCTTTTCCCTCGCCCTATTACCACGAAGGCCATACATGAGGGAGTCCTCATGCAGTGTGGGCGGAGGCGTCGACTCCTCAAACCACCAGTTTCCCAGGCAGACTGACCGAGGTCAGGAGCACCGGAGGCCGCCATCCGACTGCAAGTGCGTCTGCGAATCGGTAGGCTCACACTGGGACTGACAGTGGCGGACCGCTGGGGGTGTAGTCAGGCAACTGGGCTTCCCGCCTGGCGCCATCAGGATATCCACACATCACAGCGAATAGGGCAACACTGTATCACGAGCACTCAAACAGTAGTATTTGTACTTGGGTACTGGTCCAGGCTGGACCTCCTGTAAAAGAATGTACACGGCGACTCAAGGCGCCCCTGTAATCCGATTCGCATTCCCTCGGGGGGAAAAACAGCCCACATCTCAGTGATGGGCCGACAAGACTCAACATACAGATGCACATATCCTGGAGGGGCCGAAAGACAAGCAGCGAATGGGGTAATAGGCACGTAAACACACTCTGGATAGAGCGCCAAACCACGCCCCGGTTAGGATAAGGCAATGCAGGAGGGTGGACAGGAAAACGCCTGAGTTCAGGCCATATATAGTCTCGAGACACACGTCGACTGGTCTGGATTCCGCAAGTGCCATGGAACCAGACCACACACCAAAAAATCGCAATGCCGATGACAGCGGCATCCGTTGCGCAACGTCGTATGGGCTTCAAGGCCCCAAGAGCTCAGAAAATATGAAGGTCAGTCGCCCTACCTGGTTTCCCAAGGATTCAGCAGGGGGGGGAGTGACGAATAGAAGAAGAGAGGGGCCATCCCCCTCTGGATTCAGCAGGGGGGGGTATATGGCCACTCTGATGGCAGGTCACCGAAAGATGAGAGAGAGCAAGCAAGTAAGGGACGATCCGTCGACCTCACAAGCGCTCAAAATGCATCAGGGGAGAGCTCAGGGCGCTGATCAGGCACCACTGGCTGCAATCGCCCGGGTGAGTGCTGCCAAGTCCGAAACATGGATCTTGGTCTTGTGCTTGCGGATGTACTCCATGAAGGGAGTATTGACCCGCGGCACGAACGAGGAGACGGGTTCCCAGGTGTCGTGGGACGGCCCATAGCCTCGCCAACGAACCTTGAACTCCAGACCTCCGGGTGCCGAGGCTTTTGAACGCTGAGCAAGGATCTTCTCGACTGTATAGTCATCCTGCTCAGCATAGTCGTCGTCCCAATCAGCCTCATGTGCGGCATAGCTCAGGGACACATGTTGGCCACGGAGGTCGGGTTCCCGCACACGGAGTTGACTCTCGTGGCGCTCCCGGAACTGTCCGTGACCCACCTTGATGCGGTAGGTGTCCTCACCAATCCTGCGGACCACCTCTCCGGGTGTGAACCAGGTTTTGGTGCGGTGGGTGCCCATAGGGCGGGGTCTGATCACCCACACCGGGTCTCCCACCCTGAACTTCTGCGCTGTGGAGCTCGGGGCGAACTTCTGACGCTCAGCATGCTCCTTCTCGCGCTGCTGGTGGATGTCCCGCGCCGTTTGCTCTTGCCGCGCGAAGAATTCCTTGGCATCCATAGCCATGCCATCACCAGACAAGGGAAGTCCCCTACCCAGGGGGTCCCTGCCGAACAGAATCTGGTGAGGGGACAAACCGCCCGGAGTGGGGGTGTCATGATGGGCCTTCAGAGCAGGTCACATCTCCTCAAACCAGTTCCGACGTGGATTGGTGATGTGGATCTTGCGCAGCTTCTCGAACAGCTGCCGTCCAGCCACTTCAGCACGGCCGTTAGACCGGCTGAGATAGGCGACGCTCTTGGCATGACGTATCCCCATCAGGCGACACATAGCCTTGAACCAGCCACCAGTAAACTGGGGCCTTCGGTCACTGCAAATGGTGCGGGGGATGTCAAAGACGGTCAGCCAATGACGAATCATCATGACTGCCACTTCCTTGGCAAGCAACCCCTTTTTGCGTGCCGGAACGGCTACAACGTAGCCGCTGTGGCGGTCCACACAGAGAACCACACAGTCAAAGGTCTCCTTGCCAATGTGCACTTCGGGCATGGAGAAGACGTCCATGGCCACGCTCTCCATGGGCTGGTCAGGAACCGGGGTCCATTGGGCTTCCCCTTTGACGTTCCGGTTGTCGGGATTGCAGGCCTGGCAGACCGAACAACCCTTCCTGACCTTCTTGATGGCGGTGTAGAGAACGATGTGGTCGATCTCGAACCGGCGCTGCATGTCAAGGGCTTGCTTCTTGACCCCTGGGTGCAGCATGTGGTGGTGCCAAGCTTCACAAAGCTCGAGCACCCGGGACTCCGGTACTAGCAGCTTACCATTCCGGTAGAGCTTGCCATCTTCCTCGGTCAGCCCCTTTGGCCAATTCTGCCCGTCGTCAGGGTCGGTCACAGCCCTATACTCGGCCGCAAAGGCCTCAGACTTGGCGGAATTGTCGGTCCAGTCGTCCTGGAGGCAAGACTCCGGGAAGAGGTGCTTGTCGGACTCAGCTCCCTCAGGGGCGAGTGCACTGACCGCTCTGCTCACCCTCGACGCAAGGGGGGCATTTGCAGCCATGACGACGAAGCATTTAGCACCCTCTTCCTCCATCAGGCGCTCCATTTCGATGATCCTCTTGGCTTCAGCGGTCTCAGCCTCATCGCCATGGGCAGAGATATCCGTCATGCCCTTGCTGGCGGGATAGGCCCACCTACTGAGACAGGCCGCCACGGTGTTATCCTTTCCAGGAATATACACAACCGTGAGGTCAAACTTGGCCAAGGTCTCATGCCACCTTGCCCGTCGGGAGGCGGGACCTGAGGGGGTGTCCACGTGCTCCTTGTGCCACGACTGCAGACTCTGATGGTCGGTGCAGACGGTGACGGGATGGAGGGCTATGTACCCAGCCCATTTCCTGAGAGCCATGACGATGGCATACGCCTCCTTTTCACGGGGCATCCACGTCCGTCTCTGGCCTTCTGCCAGGACTCGGCTCCAGAAGGCCACGGGCACGTGCCTCCCGTCGTCAAGCACTTGCTCCAACACAGCGCGAATGCCGTAGTCGGAAGCGTCCGTGCGCAGGACGAACCCTCGGTCGGGATCCACGAGGTGCAGACCCACTGCGGATAGCAGCGCCTGCTTCATCCCCTCAAAGGCACGGTGGGACTCAGCTGTCCAGACCAGAGCCTTCTTGGACCCCTTCTTGGTCTTCTCTCGGTTGCCCTTGAGCATGGTCGTCATGGGGGCTGCATACTCGGCATACATTTTGATATACCCCGAGTAGTAGTTGCAGAACCCCAGATACGCCCGTAGCTCAGAGACCGTTTTGGGCTTTTCCCAGTGCTCAATCGCAGCCACCTTGCCAGGTATGGGCTTTCGCTGCCCGTTCCCGACTACGTGGCCAGCGAAGACCACCTCGCTTACCGCAATGGTGGCCTTGTCACTGCTGCCCGTGAGTTTGTGCCGAACCAGAAGGTCCAGCACTCGAGTGACGTCCCTTTCATGTGCCTCCAGGAGCTCCTCGTAGCTCATACTGGGGTCCCCGGACGCGATGATCACGTCGTCCACGAAGGGGTCCGCACAGTCACGCACCGGCTCAAGCAGGTTCTCCAGCGTCCGCTGAAAAGCCGCATTGCCGTTGGTAACGCCCATGGGCATCACCTTCCACTGGAGAGGTCCAAGTGGAGTGCTCATGGCTGTGCAGGCACGGGACTCCTCGGCGAGAGGCATCTGATGATAACCATGTTTCAGGTCAATCACCGTGAAGATCCTCCGCCGGTGTAGTTTCTGCAGCATGTCCTCAATGAGGGGAAGCGTATAGCTATCATGCTGCGTTTGGGCGTTCAGGCCGCGGTAGTCGACCACGAGCCGCCACTCACCGGCAACCTTCTTGGGGACGACAAAGCACGGAGAGGCCCATTTGGAGTGGCACGGCTCGAGCCAGCCTGTCTGGATGAAGTCACGGAGGATCTTCTCCATGGCCTCTTTCCTCTCGCCCCTCAGGGCAAACTCCCGGTGCCGATACACACGGGGGTCCTGCTTCAGTCGTATCTTGGCCTCGCCATACGGTCCACGCACCGGTGGGGGAAACACAGGCTTTCCGCTGAAGAAGGTATCCCCATACTTCTGCTTCAGCCTGGCCCTCAATGCCTGAATCTTGGGGCAATCGTCGGACTCCGCCTTGGCTTTTCCGGGCACTTGAACCACGGAGCTTACTTGAGGGGTAGCCACTCCGCTCGTCTTCGGCTCAGGCGGTCTTCCCAGGTGGCCCAAGGGGCCATCTCTGGTCTTGCCTCGGAATAGATCGCCGTAGGTGGGTGGGTTACCCCCGATTGGCTCGTCCTGGCTGGACAGGTGGTCCAGTACCCTCCTTACGAAGGTGCCTCCATCGTAGGAACCAATGACGATCGAGTCCACTTCCCACCAGGCTCTGTCCTGGCCCTTGCCCTCACGCTGGTTTCCCCAGTCGTGAAAGGGCTGATCCATATACCCCTGAACCAGATCCCACTCCTCTTCAGTGAGGGGGTCTTCCGAATCCGATTCTTCGATGTCAACAGGGGGAACCGCAAAGCATTGCCGCCATGGCTCCGCTATGATGCGGTTGACACACACGAAGTCCGTGGCGTCGGCCTGATCAAGGCCCCCATCCACGTAGTGGAATTCCGTTGGCCATCTCTGGGGTGGCATGGGCTGTCCCTTAGCGTCCTGATAGACACTCTCTCCAGCCGGTAGGACGACCTTGTGTAAGGTCATGTTGGTCAATGAGGCTACCCAATGTCGGGTACTTTCCTCCTCGGTGCATCCCATAGGAACAACCAGCACTGCCTTGGAGCGGTCCTTGCGAATCTTCGCCATCGCTCTTGGAATGTCCCAACGGGGGCAATGGATCCACATCAATCCCTGATGCGGACCCCAGTGCTTCTTCCACGCGGAGTCCTGTGCGCTCCAGTACTTCTCACACACCCGAAGATGGGCGGAGGTTCCTGAAGAGAACGCATCCAGGGCCAGATCCGAAGCTCCCAAGTCCGCGACAACTCGGCTCGCCACTTCCGGCCTTACGCCGTACTCCTGGTTTGCAGGACCAGTTGGCTCAGTGTCCAGCGCGGCCACTTCGAGCTGATTGCGTTCGGGGTGGATCCATTGGCATTTCACATGGTGCTCAGGTGACGAAAGCCACGAGAGTTGGTCGTCCTGGTACAGGGTCATGGAGGCCTGGGCCGGGAGAACGCCGGAGTCCGTCTCCATCATGAAGTCGTATCCGACGATCATGTCCCAGTCCATCTCGGCCTCGTAGAAGCGACCGTGCAGGAGGATTTCCTTGCCGAGGTCTGGGCGGCTCAGCTCAGGATGGTTCACGAACTGCAGCCCAATGGCCGCTTCCTTCGTGCCTCCCACGATGTACTGGCCGTTCGCCACCTTCAGCCTGACAGGTTTCCAACTGTCGGTCAGACACTCTGGCGGAAGTAGGCCAGCCTTGACCAAGCTGACCTGAGCGCCCGTGTCAACCAACACGTCGAAAACCTTTTCCACTTCCCCGCATAAGGCACGGACCTTAAGATGCAGCTGCCGCTCGCGACCGACACGGCGCACGGCGTGCAAACTCAGGATCTCCGGCCGTTCCAGAAGCTCAACAAGTGACTGGTGCAGGTCGTGGACAATGGGCTCAGGCTGCCCATCTGCAGCATCCAGCTGCGGTCCGGCTGATCCTCCGATACTCTCGGATAGATCCTGTAGTACATCAAAAACATTCTTGGTCGCGAAGGACGGACGGGTGCAAGGGTTCGTGCCTTCACTTGCCCTCACCCCGCCTCCGCGACTGGGTGCCGGACCGGGCCTTCCGCCCGCGGCAGTCACTTTGTGCTTATCGACTCCCGACTGGGATGGTTCGGCGCTTCCCACGTCACCATCCTGTGACCGCCCTAGCTGGGGCCCTTGGCTGCAGGGGCTCCGCTAGGGGGCGTCGGCTGTGGAGGAAGGGGTGTTCTCCTCCGCATCAACCTCGTTGACGCCCTTCTTCCTTCCCCCTTTCTTACCCTTGTTCTTGTCCTTGTCCTTGTTCTGGTCATTCTGGTTGTTCTCCTTGTTCTTGTTGTCCGACCTGGGGACCCAGTTCCTCTTGATCTCCTGGATCTCCTTGGCCAACTCGGTCCCCTGCGACACCAGCTTGGAGAGCTCGTCCCTGTCCACCTCCACCTTGGCTTCCCGGATACCCGCGGGCGCACGCTTCTTCGACCCGTGCGCCTTCTTGTAAGCCTCCGTGTCGGCCTTGTGGATGGGGCATGTTGGGTGGTCATGGTTGAAGCCTCGCTTCCTCCCATAACACACGAAACAGCCCTGAGGGTGAGCTCGTATGAACTCCCCAAAGAACAGCGGAGGGTCGCCAATGCGGCGAGGGTCCCTCTTCTCCTGCTTCCTCCAACCCTGCTGCAGGGGCTTCCAGTTTCCCGGCTTGCTCCCCGCGCTCAGGTTCTTGGCCACGAAGGCACACACGGCCACTTCGGCGGGCTCATCGTCGTCGTCATCGTCGACGAGAGTCTCATCGCCGCCGGCTCCCGCTGGGTCCATGGCAGCTTCCCCGCCAGGTCCCTCGCCAACGTAGTTGACGTCGCGGTCGCCGGGTCTCAACCCGCGGGTGTGGTGGAGGTTCCGGTACTCCTTGAGCACCTCCTCTCCAACCCACTCCAGGATCTCGACGCAGCTCCAGATCGAGGATTTATTTCTCGATTTCTAAAGATTTTAGGCAATCTTATTATTGTTTTATCGTTTTTAGAAATAAAAGATTGTAGCGTGACCTTTTTCGCGGCGTTCCGCGAAGGTTCATTTTTGGCAAAGTAAAGCACGTTCACGAATTTTTCAAAAAATGCTGAGGCGATTCCAGGAATCGCCCAGGCGCCCATGGTGGGGCCCAACAGTGGGCCTTTACATATGTAGTATGAATTGGCGCAGAAACGCGTCGTGTCGGCTACGCGACGCGTTGGGGGGAGACGCGCAAAATGAGTGTTTTTGACTCAAAAATCACTTTATTTCATTGTTTTTCGCCCAAAAACCACTGTTTGGCCCAGTTTGGGCAGGATCTCAGTGGAGATCCTGATGGCGACGCCTCGTAGCCGTCAGATTTTCTGGTGGCGGCGACGCCGTCGCCCTCATTTCGTCTTCTTTTTTATGCTATTTTAAAGTATAGAATTGTTACTTGTACATATTACTTGTCTACATGTTTTCTTTGTCTACATATACCTTCATCTCCTTGCCCAGGACGCCAGATTGTGTCATGGCCGAGGCAAGGATCACAGAATCCTTTGGACAATCGTGAATTCGAGTGGAAGACTTGGATTTCATGGGTTTGGGGGTTTGAGGTCGTGCATGCCGTGAAGGGAAGCTTAGAGGTTGCCCTCCCCCCAAATGCTTCAAAAGGATTCTGCCGACGCCAAGGCCACCAAGGGCGCGTAACGGCCTGCGGACGGCGACGACGCCCAGACTGCAGGAGTACGCGGATCGCTGATTGCTGTTCGCTAGGAAACTGCAGGAGCTAAGGTCCAGGGCATCAACATGATGAAGGAGGAATTCCTTGACTCCGACGATGGATAAGACCATGGCTTCCCCATGGACCCTATGGAGCCCCCAAGTCCAGCCCGCCGCCACTGGGCGACGACCACAGCGACGACGACGCCAGGTACCGAACCGCACAAGCAGGCGCGTTAATTCGTCGCCTTGGGTTGGTTGACCCTTCGGAGGTCCCACCCTAAATAGGCGTGGGGCGCCTTGGGTAGGAAATGACCCTAAATCCCCCAAATTAGGCGCGTTAATTCGTCGCCCTGGGTTGGGAATCGACCCTAAACTGGCACGGGTTGCCTTGGGCAGGAAATGGCCCTAAATTCAGGCGCGAGGAATTCGTTGCCTTGGGTTTGACCCTAAATAATTTTTTCTGAATTTATTGAATTATTGATTTCCATGCCCATGGAGAAAAAGGGTCCATATGTGCGCCCAAGCGCCATCAGTCAGGGCGGAAGGCCCTGCACTTAGCCCACGCAAACTGCACCCTGTTTTTCAACTCAAGGGCGGCATTTGTGTGCAAAAAAGAAGACGCGCAATTTCCGCGTATTTCCACCTGAAAACTGAGAATTAAAAAACGGAGGAATCTCAAAAATGTTTTTTTAGTCTATCAGCGGAAGGCAAGTAGTCAGAGGTATGAAAAAAACGTTTTTTTTGGCATGTTGAGTGCGCAAGGCCTCGTGCACTCAATTGTGCAGAATGTGTATTTCCCAATGGTCCTGAATAAACAGTATTCCATGCCAAATGAGGCTCTGATGTCTTCATGGGTGCCTCATGGTGTACCGTTCGGGTCATGTCAGCAGCAAGAGTGGTCAATCAATGGACGTTTTGTACACGCCATGCACTATTTAAGGTGTAGAAGATCTAAAAAGGCGGGTTGCCCTCAGTCCTTGCTAAACACACGATTTTCAGTTAGTTGACCTACAAATGAGATGCCCACCCTCCCATCTTTCGGGCCTGTACAACAGTTTGACAGAAGCGCTAGGTCACAGGACGTATGACGCAAGTGCTCTAGAGGAGGATGGTCTAATCGCTACTCTTGAGCTCACTGTTTTCAGAGGATTCCAAAAGGAAGGAATCTCAAAAAGCCTTTTGGAGGCTATCGGCAGAATGCAAGTAGTCAGGGGTATTCAAAAACCCAGGCTTCTAGCATGTTCAGTGCGCGAGCCCTCGCGCACTGAGTGTTCCGCTGTGCAAGTCTTTAACCAATATTGAATCTTGCAGTTTTGCTTTTGCTCCATCTTTGCTTCATGCCACTTCCGATGTCAAAACGTGATCTCAAAAAAGCCTGAAAATCTCACTCCAGCTGGCTGAGTGCGCGAGGCCTCGAGCACTCAGCCTCCCATAAGAAGTCTTTCCTCATGTGCACATGTACAGGATGTGTGATCAGCGCCCATCTTTAATAGTTTTTCAGACGATCCCCAAATTGGTATTCTTCAAATTAGCCAACAAAATTTTTTTTCGGGGAAAATGACCAGTAAGCCCTCTGATTTTGGACTAAGGAATGGTTATTTGACCCCCCTAAAAACATCACAAAATGGCCAAAACTGATGAAAAATGCATTCTTTGGGAGGGTTTGAAAAACAGTATTTTCAAGATGGCAAAAAAACCAATTTTTTTCGTTGACAAAATCTACGTGCTTAGGTGAAAAAGAGGGGGTGCAGTTTGCGTGGGCTAAGCTGCAGCGCCTCTGTTCATGTAACTACAGGCTACAAGGAGTGCCAGGGACCAGTGTGGTCGCCTGAGGGGCAATTGCCCTATGAATATTTCAAGATCAAAAAAAAAAATTTACATGTGTGTGGCATGTAAATTACTCACGAAGCCCCCCCCCCCCACTGTCCTGCTGAATCAGAGTTGAAACCAGGGCACTGCAGGGGTCAGAGCGCCTCCTTGGCCTTGCCTTCCTTTGGATATAGGCAAGGCTTCTAAGGAGGGGGGTGAAGCGGTATGGGGTGCTTCACCCATACCCGCTGCCCAGCCTGTGGCGCTCTTCGCCAGGCCAGATCAGGAATTTTCCTGTCGATGCTACGGCATCCTGATTTCTGTGGGATTTCTGTAAAATACCCCAGAAATCGTCATTTTACGTTTTTTTGGGCGGGCGACGACAGTCGTCGCCTGCGCGACGCAGCTCCAGATCGAGGATTTATTTCTCGATTTCTAAAGATTTTAGGCAATTTTATTATTGTTTTATCGTTTTTAGAAATAAAAGATTGTAGCGTGACCTTTTTCGCGGCGTTCCGCGAAGGTTCATTTTTGCGAAGTTAAGCACGTTCACGCATTTTTCAAAAAATGCTGAGGCGATTCCAGGAATCGCCCAGGCGCCCATGGTGGGGCCCAACAGTGGGCCTTTACATATGTAGTATGAATTGGCGCAGAAACGCGTCGTGTCGGCTACGCGACGCGTTGGGGGGAGACGCGCAAAATGAGTGTTTTTGACTCAAAAATCACTTTATTTCATTGTTTTTCGCCCAAAAACCACTGTTTGGCCCAGTTTGGGCAGGATCTCAGTGGAGATCCTGATGGCGACGCCTCGTAGCCGTCAGATTTTCTGATGGCGGCGACGCCGTCGCCTTCATTTCGTCTTCTTTTTTATGCTATTTTATAGTATAGAATTGTTACTTGTACATATTACTTGTCTACATGTTTTCTTTGTCTACATATACCTTCATCTCCTTGCCCAGGACGCCAGATTGTGTCATGGCCGAGGCAAGGATCACAGAATCCTTTGGACAATCGTGAATTGGAGTGGAAGACTTGGATTTCATGGGTTTGGGGGTTTGAGGTCATGCATGCCGTGAAGGGAAGCTTCGAGGTTGCCCTCCCCCCAAATGCTTCAGGTGGTATCCGGGTCGCCGTTCCGTGGTGGGTCGTCGGGGTCCCCAGGGGGTCCTCCAGGAGGGCCTCCGCCGGGTCCGCCCGGTCCAGGGGGTCCTCCCCCGCCCGGTGGTCCGCCTCCAGGGGGTCCACTTGGTGGGTGTCCTTCAGGGGGTCCTGATGGTCCTCCGCCAGGGGGTCCCGGTGGGCCTCCGCTGGGTCGCCTCGGTGGGTCCGAGGATGGGCGCTTCTTCGTGATGCCGAAGTCCACGTCGTCATCCTCGTCCATGTCGCCCCACCTGGGCGTCTCGGTCTCGGAAGACTCCGAGCTCCGGTAGGGAGGAGGGAGATCCCCATCCTCACCTTCCGGTTCCATGGGGACGTCTCCGCCTCCTCCGCCCGTCCAAGCCACCACTTGGCGATGTCGGCGGCCTCGTTCATCCCCGTCACTGGCGGTGAGGAAGGGGTCACTGTCGTGGAGGTGTCCACCCGCTGGCCTCCGCGGCCTCTCGGGGGTCTTCCCCTTGCCCTTCCTCCGTCGATGGGCGGTGGGGCCACTGCTCCCACTGCTGCCCGTGTCCGCCTCATCCAGCGTCATCTTGGAGGAGGCGTCCCCTTCGAAAAGCTTTCGAAGGGTCTCCACTCGTGATCCTCCCGGGGGAGTCTCGCGGCGGAGTTTGGCCTCTGCCTCCTCCATTGCGGCGGCCGTGGCTGCGGCAGCTCGCGCTTCAGCTTCCTCCCAGGCACGAGCGGCTTCGGCTTCCCAGGTCCGCTGCAGCCGAGCCTTCTCCGCTTCCAACGTCGCCAGCTCCGCCTCCGTCTTGGCCCTCTCCTCAGCGACCTTCCGTCGCGCGGCCTCGATGGCGTCCTTCTTGGCGGCGTCCTCCTGGGCCTTGGCCGTCGCTTCGGCGTGGGCCCTTTCCTCCGCCTCCTTCTTTGCCCTCCCTTGGGCAAGCGCCTCTTCCTGCGCCTTCACCTCGGCCTCCTTGCAGGCAATGGCCTCCTGGGTCCGGCGGGCTTCCTCGTCGGTTGCCCTGATCCGGGCAGCCACTGCCTCATGGGCGGCCGCAGCCGTGAGACCGGCCGCGATGGCTGCCACTTTCGAGGCGTGGTAGTCCATACCTCTGCCCCACTCGGTGGCCTCCTCATGGGCGATGCCGACGGCGCCCTCCACGGCAGCGTTCCGCTGCGTGGCCCGATGCCGGGCAACCCGAAGGTTGCAGGGCACCCCACAGACGCGCTCACAGGCGCGCGCCACGTCCCTTTGAGGGGGAGCGGCGCTGCTGCTGGAGCTGGCCTGGTCGGCCGGCATCCTCCCGCGGTGGGCCGACTCCACGTCGCTGCTGGGGCCTGCTGGGGCCTGCTGGGGCCTCAGGAGCAGCGGACGGGGCTTGGCCCTGGTCTGCTTGGCGACTTCCATGAAGTCACCAAGGGTGGCGTGGCCGGGGTGGTGACCACCATTGGCCCGTTGGGGACTGGGGGCTGGGGTTCTGCCCTTGGCGCCTTGGGCGGCTTCGGCGGCCAGGGACTCCTGGTACTCCCGCCACTTCCGGTCCCGCTTCCTGTCCCCGGCGGACCGCTTCTCCTTCCCCTGAGACGCGCTGCTGCTTCCCTGCAGCCTGCGCTCGCTCCCCGGTTCCGGGAAGTTCTTTTCGATCATGTCCCACATGGAGACATTGATCGTGGCGCCCGACGGGTACTCGTTGGAGTTCTCGTCCTCCTCAATCCCGTCGGGGCGCAGCCCTTCGCCGGGCTTGTCCGGCCGGGTCCAGGTCCTCTAGCGCTTGCGGCGGAAGCGGTACTCGTACCTTTCCGCCCGCAGCCACTCCTCCACTGCCCGCAGGCGGTCCTCCCCCATGTCCTCGCGGAGCTCGAAGCTCCCGGGCATGCCGCCTTCGCACTGGGGGTGGCTGTGGCGGTAGTGCTGGTCCCAAGCCAACCCACGCAGCAGGCGCGCTGCATGGGGGTGGGGCCGCGGCCACGTCCTGCCCGCTTCTTGCCAGTTTACCATGGCAGCGGGGGGCGTACTTGGTCTTGAGGTCCTTGGTGTGCACTCGTTCTACTCAACGAACTGGTGGTGGTTGTTGAGGCGGGTGCTGCAGCACTGGATTGGAAGTGCGGCTGGTGCTGGTCAGCCGGTGGTTGTGGAGGTGGTTGACGCGGCCTTGCTGGTCGGCCGATGGGTCTAGTCTGTGAACCTCCTTCACGGTCGCGGCGCGGTCAGGGCGATGCTCTGGACGGCGTTGCGGGCTCCGCATCACTGGCTCGTCAGCGCACAAAGCAACCCCGCGGGCATGCGTGCGACGCGACCGTGCCCCAGAGACCACATGCCCCACAGGCAGTCAGTGCCCCAGGCAGCAACAGGCCTCTTGTGCGGCATGCGAGTGTACATAACACACTTGCAGCCTATGGACAATGCTTCGGCCCGGTACGGGCCTTGAAATCGATATTGATTTGCAAAAAAAAGCAGCTTGTCACATTGCATCAACAAAAAATTGCGGTCCATACCAAAAAATCGACAGATCCAAGTGCTATGCTACTTGTTACATGCTTGAATGTACATTTAGCGTTAGACTGCATGAAAAAACAGCACACACAGCATATGTCAAACTTAAAGCATTTGGCAATCGGCATCCGATGACGCACGAAAGAAACGGCGCTCAAGGTGCAACATACGTAGGAGGCTTATAATTATAGGCAGCCAGCAACTGGGCTCCCAATGCCCCTTCCTTCATTGCTTGTGCTAAATCTGAGAAAGTCAACCCGCCAGCACTCAACAAGTGCTCCACCTCTGCTGATGTCGCCAGACACATTAGGTATTGCCGGGCCACCTTGTTCAAGTAGGAAAAGCGATGACGGTGCTGTTGCCACCAGTCAATGACGCAGGCGTGGGTGTCATCAGCTGGCAACCAAAAGTAATCATCCAACTCATCGCGAGTAAAATCATTGTTGCACTTGGGTTGTGCAACATTCTCAAGGAATTCTGCAGCCAGCAAAGAGGTCACACCTTTACGTGAATTCTTTTTGATTTCCATTTGTGGTTCCACTCTTGTCGGAAACAAAGAGTGACGCGCGAGAACAACTTCAGGAGTCATATCTGCAGGTGTAAGCACCACTGCCTCATCCCATGGAGCAACAACATGCGGCTGTCGTTCCTCTTTGGATGAGCATGTACGTTGATGGCAGAACAAGAGAGCATGTTATATACAATGTCCACTCAATATCACTGACCACAGTTGCAGAAGGGTACAAAATAGCCACCGAGTGTTCGTTCACCTCCCCGTCACTGTAGTCCATATCACAGTCCGCATAAGGACCATCTTCGTGTCGGGCCTCTGCTCCATAGTTAATATTGTAGGTTTGAAAAACACGCTTTTGCTCGTGGAACCAGTTCATGAAATTGTGTGTGTAATGCCAGCGAACGGCATTGCCAGTTTGCGGAGGTTGTATGACAGCAACTTGCAAAGCCTCTTCCCGTCCAAAAGTGTGCTCAGGCGATTGCTGGAGCGGTGGAAGTGCGTTGTCATGCCTTCCGTCTTCTTCACGACGTTCGCAACAGCGGCAACTTCGAGATATTCCTTCACCACAAGTTCAAGGGTTTGTGGAGTGCAGTAACCACCAGGTAAACCGCCCCATGCCCTCTTAATGGTGCTGCCCTCATGCAATACTTTGGCATGAATGTCCTCAAAGGTCAGCCCTACAGATTCTAGATCAAGCTCAGTATGTCGGCGAATGCTGTTACCAGTATGACGTTCGGCTAAAAAATCAGTAGCACCAATGAGCATAGCGTGTAACCGTGTCAAGTCAGTGTCAATGTAGTACAGCATTGTTACCATCAGTGATATGTCGATGTCGCTCCAAATGTAACTGGCCATGCTAGGTTTGATGCCGCCGGCCTTCAGACTAGACACGCTCTTCTTGTTGTGAAGATTTCTTTTGGCAACCATCTCAAGTACCTGCTTGCGGAGGACATCGTGGCAGAAACACTTGCAAAAAATCCAGCTACTGGGATATCAGAGAAGCAGTGGCACGTCCATTGGAAAAGACACCCTCTTTCAGCCCGGACGTGGGAACCCTTGGAACACCTCAGCGGCTGTGAGCAATTTATTTCCAGATTCAATGAGGAGACGGAGCGACAGGAACACAAATATGAAGAATAGCGCAACTAGGAAAGACTGAATGCTGAACAGTCGGCGGCAACAGAAGGTGCAGAGAATCTCTCGCAGGCAGCCTTATCTACAGCAATGTTAATTACACCGAATTCATCTTCTCGTCGAACATTCACTCTGTGGCCTGCATTCACGGATACTCCTCTAGTTCAGCCCGGTTTTGCGCAATGCAGGCTGCATAAAAAAGATGGGAAGCCTTGCAACACAATCATCAAGCATTGTAGTGGAACGACCAATTTACACAGCCATCTCATTGCACAACACAAACAATGGTACACCGAACAAATTGAAAAGACAATCGACAATCAAGCCTCCTTGCAGGTGACAAAGGGTGGGACTGTTGATTTATCCACGGCAGCGAAATGGTCAGAGGAGAAGAGACATCGATCCTGCCGCAAGCTGTCATATTGGCTTTGCACAGACGTAAGGCCAGTCCACTTGGTGACTGATGCGGAGTTTCACGATTTTTGTATGGAGATTTCTGCTCAGAAATTTGATTCGTGTTTCAAGAATGAGATTGACACCTCATAGGCGTCAGATTGTCCATGAGGATCAGCCAAATGATGGGGTGTTCGCAGTGGTTTGCCTGTTTGACCCTTTGGTAGAAGCCTCTGTGGAGTAGCAGTTTTGGAAACACTCTTCCCACGGCGTCCCTTTTTGCAACTGAAAAAAGTATACAAAAAACAAGCAGAGAAAATGGTTCCCAAAAAAATTTTAGATTTGAAAAAAAAAATTTGAATACAAATTTTTTGTATTGCAAAAAAATCTTTTGGTGCACGAAAATGAAGCTATGTCAGTACTGATGTCACAGTTTGGTGACATCACCCATGATGTCACTCAGTCAGAGAAAAAAGTTCCAAAAAAATTTTCGACTCGAAAAAAAATTTCATTGGAAAAATTTTTTGATTGGAAAAATTATTTTATCGGAAAAAAACTTTGTCATTTGAAAACATGACACAGAAATCAGAAATCAGTGAAAAAAAATTTTGTTTTCTCACTTTGTAGTTCTCAACAAATAGTTCAAATAGTGTGCCTTGCTAGGTGCCATCGGAAATAACCGATTAATCGGAGAAAACCGGTTAATTGGATCAAATAAATACAATAATCGCATTAAACCGGTTATTTTAGAAACAATAATCGCATTCCATCGGTTATCTTTTAAATAATAATCGCAAAAAACCAGTTATTTTTTTGGGGGGGGAGGTTACAAACCTTACCCTCTTTATGGGGAACAAAATTTGGGGAATGAGACCACCTTGGGGGGATATAACGACCCCTTATGGGGGATAAAACCATCCCCCTCGTTAAAACCAGCCCCTTCAGATAAACGCACCACTGCAAAAGGATGGCATAAAACCACCCCAGGGGTCAAAAATGGCCAAAAAAGGGGTTGGGGGTGGTTTTATCCCCCAGTTTAAGGTGGTTTTATACCCACGACCAGGCAAGAGAGGGAGCACCATCCTTTTTCATTACAACAACCCATGAACTCAACACAAATGCATGTACATCACCACTGGACTAGGCTTCAACCTTGGCAGTTGCCTCCCAGCACACATTAACTTTGGTCGCCTTGCAAAACCACAACTCGACCACAATACAAATAGTGCTTTCCTCCACCTTTGGTGATGCAATTAAAGCTGAAAAAAACAAACAAGACTCGACACATAGGGGGGGGGGGGGGTGATGGGATTGCAAAGAGTGCAAAAAATGAAGGAGGGGAAAGAATGCAAAGCGAGCTCGCCTGCAGTACCCGTATCAACACACAACAAAGGGGCACCAATGTACACACGAATCATGGACCTGGGCAACAAAGCGGGATGGGGCTATGGCCAATGCATGCAAATGACACCGCCGCCAACCCCAACCCAAAACCCGTAGACGTCACCAAAAAAAAAGCGCCAATCTTATCAAAAAAACCCCACATACTAACCAAAAGACCCCCTAATTCTTACCAAACAAAACCTCTTACCAAAATCCCCGCCCTGTGCTACTTACCAAATAACCCCCATATTCTTGCCAACCCCTCCGCCCGCGGCACTTTACAAAAAAACCTAAAATCCCAAATGGGGATAAATGAAAGCATGGGAGTCCATCACCCCAACTCAAGGGGCCATGCAACTTTGTGGATCCATGAGTCCCTATCCCCAATTCATGGGCCACCAAAAATTGTGGATTTCGGGTACGTGGCCAAAATCCGGCAATGAAATGGTTTCGCAAAAAAAACTCAAACATCAAGAATAAAAAAAACCTCAATTCTTACCAAAAAAACAACCCAATCCTAACCAAAAATCCCCAAAAATCTTACCAAAAGACCCCCAAAATGATCCCCCAATTCTGACCAACAAACCCCCCGAATCTTACCAAAAAAAAACCAAAAGCTTACTGGGGGGTTTTGGGTAAGATCTGACGTGGGGTTTTTTTGGTCGAATTTGGTAGGAAATTGGGAGTTTTTGGTAAAAAAAAAACGGGGGGGGGGGGGTGTACCAGGTTTGGGGTGTGTGGAAGCTTTGCAGCTTTGAGAGCTTAGCAGACGGGTGTGTTCACCAAAGACATAGCAAGGTGTGTACTGCACGCACACACGCACACATGCACACAACTGTTTTGGAGCTGCGTACAAATCCGCATGTTCTCACTAGCGAGCTGTGGCACTATCCGGGTCCAAAACAAAAACAAATTTACAGGCACTCAAACTGCATTGTTGGGACGAGGCAAAGCGCTTTGTGCAGGAGGGAAAGTGTGTTTACCCCCAACGGCCTGAATCAACCCTTAAGGAATACCAAAAAAATAAGGACTGCAACTGACGCCAAATCCCAGAGCGCTGACTGTGCACTTGATGAGGGATGCTGCTTGAAGCATTGAATAATAACAAGATGCTGTGTGGCACAAATGGGGATACAGGGTAGCTCACACAGAGCGGGACATGACCAACAGGACAGACACAGGCGCTGAATTTGTGCCGTAAAAGGTTGCTCCCGGCCCAGCTGGGCATAGCAAGAGAGCATAATGATTGAAGTATCCGACTTCTGTGGATGGGTGCGGTTCGAAACTGGGATAGGCATTGGGATAATCAGTCAAAGTGGAAATTGGTCTGTTGGCATTGAGTGTTTGAGTCCGGAGAAGAAGTAAGGTCAAAGAGACACGGTGAGTCACCTACATGAGGTGGACATTGCATGTGCTGCACATATTGTACATGGTGGACATGCAGCGGTTCAGGCCGTCAACATGCCCCAGGTCCAGAAGACGCCACACAGCTCAGGGCTTTCATCCAAGGTCCAGCCGAGTGTCAGTACTGATGCATCCACAGTGCCATTGACAAAATAATCAGCTCGCCCTCTACCAATCAGGAGTTGGCGTCCATTTGAGCATTCATTAAAACCTGATTATTATCAACTCTGCTGTACCAATGTGCCGGTCTTACAAGGTGCAAATCAACCCAAACCGACCCTTGCCGGTGTGCTCCACTGTCAGCTGGCCCGAACACCAGGAAACATCACACAGGCACATGTGACACGACATCGCTCATTGGCCAACTGCAGCAGACGTGTACTCGCCCCATCTGCAGAGGGCCTTATCTCCCCCAGTGTACATCACCTACCAACACCCCCGACATGTCTCCGTACTCTCTTAGTGCAGCTGCGTGGTTAAGCTGACTTGCTCTATTCCGGCCATTATCCCTACCCCCTAGTGTTAACCCTGCATGTTTCGGATGCCCAGACAAACAGTTGGCCATCAGAAGTTCTCCACACACATCATACACAGCGATGCTGCAGCGCCTTGCAGCAACATCCATTCGGAGTCAGTCGAGGGAACAAGCGCAGCCTGTACAACCACTCTGAAGGTGCTTGGTTCCAGCTTTTGACCCACAACCCCTCCCTCTGGAGCAAGCACAACCAAAATCAGGGAAATTGGGCTTTGGGTACCATTATAACAACATGGGCAAAATACCTTCCAAATACGTAGAAAAGACAGCCATGGCCCAGTCCCTGTCTCCCACTGCAACTGATCAACCTATCAAACACACCATGGGACATTCTTGACCACAAACCGTCAGAAATACATTGGGGTCACCGCGCCTAGACAAGGCCATGCTAGCGCAGCAGGGCAATGAAGTTTTCACCATACTCTGAAGCGACACCGCCAGCATTGTTTCGAATGCAGTAGCCGAGCCTGCTTTGAGCAGTTCTTGCGGAACTGAGCAAACTGCAAACCAGCAACTCATTCCAATAAGAATCACAAGACTGACCAGACGGCATGTCCAAGCAAACATGCACAGTGTGCCCTGTGGTGCTAAATACACTCTCAACGCCTTCAGTACCAGCACAGCGGGGGGCACTGCTCTCGTTTTGTGATGTTATGGCCCGCTGCCTGGATTCCCATGTCCCGTCAACTTGAGGCTGCAGGCTATGTATGGTATTGACACTCCCAATAAAGTATTTTGCAAATCTCAAAAAGGGGTGCTCGCATGGCGAACATCACCTTTCATGCAAAGCGAAGTTTACTACTCAGTTGTGTGCTCAGCACTGGCCCTATCTTAGGAGGCCCATAGTGCCCCCTATCGTTTTTTTCAAAAACAAAAAAAAATCATGTTGTGCACAGAGCCTAGCGTCTCTGCTGCATAGCCAAGCGCAATGGAGGGGTTGTTCCCTGCCAAGGTGCATGGGGAGGAGCAGCGACATGCAATTTAGGGGTGCGAAGCAGCAAAAAGGCACCATTTTGGGCCCCCACAGCATACGAGCGCAGCCACTGTTTTTTCCCATTTTGGAGGTATGGAATACAAAAAATGGAATAACACCGCCATAAAACTATGTTTCATAGTCTGATGTGACAAATGGAGCACGTATTTGTCAACGGCACGTGGTGCGGTTGTCTTAGCAATCGTAGTATTGTGACGGCAATGATGACCATACATCCACCGCCTGTGAAGAAGGTGTACCCTAGAACAACAAAGAACAGCACCTGTATGAAAGGAGGGTGCAAAGTAGCATTTTCGAAAGGCTGGGCTCTGCAGAGCCCAGAACCATGAAATTCACTAAAAACAGGGGTAATAATAGAGGGTTGTACACCAACACAACAATGTACAGGCAAACAGGTAGTAACAGGGCCTGAAATAGGGAATTCCTACTGGTTGGGCTCTGCAAAGCCCAGCTCAATAGAAACAACAGAAAGCACACATGAATTACGATAATGATAAACACGCCGGACCACCAGTGTGGTAATGGATACCATAAGCGGCGCAGTGTATGGTCCTCCCCCACCCCCCCCCCGGAGATTGCAGTCCCCACATATGCCAAAGACCACCACAGCACCAGTCATAGACAAGGCATGGAAGCTGCATACATACTAGTCTACAAGTATAAAGCGCAAACACGGAAAACAAAGCACGGAAATTGTAAAAACCTTTACATGCGTTGTAGGAGGTCCGTCAGAACTCTGGAATTGGATGCTGTACTGACTACAGACTTATGTGTCCCCAAATGTGGTTCATAAGCACCTACTAACACCTGAACACACAAAGACTGTTCCCCCTTCTAAATCCCGAGCGAATGAGGAATTATGAATCTCTGGTCGACACCAACGAAAACTGGTCACAAATGGCACCAAAAAATGTATCATCGCACAGTGGGCAGTGGCAAAGCAGTGCCCAACATACGCACTGTCAACTGCTGGGGAAATCAAAAAAAAATGTCCACACATATCAATGAAATTGGGGCATACATGACAACGCTAAATGTAACGTGGCCCAGCGAATAGTGGCAAACCTATGCCCAGTATACACACTGGAGATCGGACTCTGGGCATACCTGGTAAACTCAAAATGACAGACACATTCGCGTGAGCTCTGCAGGGCCCAGGAACAGGTAACAAACCATGCCAGGACTCAATCGAGGGTACATATTGCATCTGGGTTTGTAGTGCATGGGCTGTTGAAAAAATAGCACATAAACATAGCATTTGGGGCTCATAGACACAAACCTGGCACCGTATATGCACCAAAATTGTGATCAAACTCGACAGTCCATACATTGTGTCAACGAGGGACGTACCAAAAGAAATGCTATAGCACAATGTTGCGTGCTTACAACCAAACTTAGAGGGACAGTACTACACGGTTGAGATGAGGGCAACACTATAACCCTCCAGACAGCATGCAAATTTGACTAAAATCGCATGCTGGGGGGCTCTGCAGAGCCCAGCAGTACAAATTTCGTCATATTCGGGGGCAAATCAATCAAATCTGGAAGGCTGGGCTCTGCAGAGCCCAACTCAGTGCAAATTGAAAAAATGACATTAAAATTTAGTCACAAACACGTACAGAGACAAACAGGACACATCATTCACTGTCCCACAGCTGTTGGGGACTGCACAAGACAAGCCCAGTCACATCAGGCCCTCACAACTCTAGCACAGTCACACAGTTTGTGTCAGTGGTTGTATGTCCGGTATGGTCTAGCAACAGTCATGATCTAGCGGTACGTGGGGCCTCCGGTCACTTGCCGTTGCTCTTGCCGTTGCTCTTGGATAAGCTCACCCGGACACCACGTTGCAGGGTAGCCTGGAGGCCCTCGACTGCCCTTTTTTTCTGCGATGGGGATGCCACAGCGGCTGCCGTTGCCAATTTATCCTCTTCTTCCCTCCTCTTGCGATTTGCTCGCTCGTCCTCTTTGGCCTTTTTCTCCTTCTCCTTCTCCTCCTTTTTCATTGTTTGACCGAGACCGCGCGCCTCATTTAACGAGGCGCGGGGGGGTTTGGCGCTAACGAGGCGCACGGGGGGGGGGGGGGGGAGTTTGGCGCTAACGAGGCGCGGGGGGGGGGGGCGCTAACGAGGCGCACGGGGGGGGGGGGGGGGAGTTTGGCGCTAACAAGGCGCACGGGGGGGGGGGGGGAGTTTGGCGCTAACGAGGCGCAGGGGGGGGGGGGGGGTTGGCGCTAACGAGGCGCACGGGGGGGGGGGGGGAGTTTGGCGCTAACGAGGCGCAGGGGACTTTGGCGCTAACAAGGCGCACGGGGGGGGGGGGGGGGGAGTTTGGCGCTAACGAGGCGCACGGGGGGGGGGGGGGTTGGCGCTAACGAGGCGCACGGGGGGGGGGGGTTGGCGCTAACGAGGCGCACGGGGGGGGGGGGGAGTTTGGTGCTAACGAGGCGCAGGGGACTTTGGCGCTAACAAGGCGCACGGGGGGGGGGGGGGGAGTTTGGCGCTAACGAGGCGCACGGGGGGGGGGGGGGTTGGCGCTAACGAGGCGCACGGGGGGGGGGGTTGGCGCTAACGAGGCGCACGGGGGGGGGGGGGGGGGAGTTTGGTGCTAACGAGGCGCGGGGGACTTTGGCGCTAACAAGGCGCAGGGGGGGGGGGGGTTGGCGCTAACGAGGCGCACGGGGGGGGGGGGGGAGTTTGGTGCTAACGAGGCGCACGGGGGGGGGGGGGGGGTTGGCGCTAACGAGGCGCACGGGGGGGGGGGGTTGGCGCTAACGAGGCGCACGGGGGGGGGGGGGGGAGTTTGGTGCTAACGAGGCGCGGGGGACTTTGGCGCTAACAAGGCGCAGGGGGGGGGGGGGTTGGCGCTAACGAGGCGCACGGGGGGGGGGGGGTTTGGTGCTAACGAGGCGCACGGGGGGGGGGGGGGTTTGGCGCTAACGAGGCGCACGGGGGGGGGGGAGGGAGTTTGGCGCTAACGAGGCGTGGGGGACTTTGGCGCTAACAAGGCGCAGGGGGGGGGGGGGGTTGGCGCTAACGAGGCGCACGGGGGGTGGGGGGTTGGCGCTAACGAGGCGCACGTGGGGGGGGGGGGGGGGGAGTTTGGCGCTAACGAGGCGTGGGGGACTTTGGCGCTAACAAGGCGCAGGGGGGGGGGGGGGGGGTTGGCGCTAACGAGGCGCACGGGGGGGGGGGGGTTGGCGCTAACGAGGCGCACGGGGGGGGGGGGGAGTTTGGTGCTAACGAGGCGCACGGGGGGGGGGGGTTGGCGCTAACGAGGCGCACGGGGGGGGGGGGGGGGGGGTTTGGCGCTAACGAGGCGTGGCAGACTTTGGCGCTAACAAGGCGCAGGGGGGGGGGGATTGGCGCTAACGAGGCGCACGGGGGGGGGGGGGGGGAGTTTGGTGCTAACGAGGCGCACGGGGGGGGGGGGGGGGTTTGGCGCTAACGAGGCGCACGGGGGGGGGGGGGAGTTTGGCGCTAACGAGGCGTGGGGGACTTTGGCGCTAAGAAGGCGCGGGGGGGGGGGGGGGGGTGGCGCTAACGAGGCGCACGGGGGGGGGGGGGGTTGGCGCTAACGAGGCGCACGGGGGGGGGGGGGGGGTTTGGCACTAACGAGGCGCACGGGGGGGGGGGGGGGGAGTTTGGCGCTAACGAGGCGTGGGGGACTTTGGCGCTAACAAGGCGCGGGGGGGGGGGGGGGGTGGCGCTAACGAGGCGCACGGGGGGGGGGGGGGGGTGGCGCTAACGAGGCGCACGGGGGGAGGGGGGGGGGGAGTTTGGCGCTAACGAGGCGCAGGGGGGGGGGGTTGGCGCTAACGAGGCGCGGGGGACTTTGGCGCTAACAAGGCGCAGGGAGGGGGGGGGTTGGCGCTAACGAGGCGCACGGGGGGGGGGGGAGTTTGGTGCTAACGAGGCGCAGTGGGGGGGGGGGGGGTTGGCGCTAACGAGGCGCAGGGGGGGGGGGGGAGTTTGGTGCTAACGAGGCGCGGGGGACTTTGGCGCTAACGAGGCGCGGGGGGGGGGGGGTGGCGCTAACGAGGCGCACGGGGGGGGGGGGGGGGAGTTTGGTGCTAACGAGGCGCAGGGGGGGGGGGGGTTGGCGCTAACGAGGCGCACGGGGGGGGGGGGGGGGAGTTTGGCGCTAACGAGGCGCGGGGGACTTTGGCGCTAACGAGGCGCGGGGGGGGGGGGGTGGCGCTAACGAGGCGCACGGGGGGGGGGGGGGGGGTTGGCGCTAACAAGGCGCACGGGGGGGGGGGGGGAGTTTGGTGCTAACGAGGCGCAGTGGGGGGGGGGGGGTTGGCGCTAACGAGGCGCAGGGGGGGGGGGGGGAGTTTGGTGCTAACGAGGCGCGGGGGACTTTGGCGCTAACGAGGCGCGGGGGGGGGGGGGGGTGGCGCTAACGAGGCGCACGGGGGGGGGGGGGGGGTTGGCGCTAACAAGGCGCACGGGGGGGGGGGGGGGAGTTTGGTGCTAACGAGGCGCAGTGGGGGGGGGGGGGTTGGCGCTAACGAGGCGCAGGGGGGGGGGGGGGAGTTTGGTGCTAACGAGGCGCGGGGGACTTTGGCGCTAACGAGGCGCGGGGGGGGGGGGGGGGTGGCGCTAACGAGGCGCACGGGGGGGGGGGGGGAGTTTGGTGCTAACGAGGCGCAGGGGGGGGGGGGTTGGCGCTAACGAGGCGCACGGGGGGGGGGGGGGTTGGGTTGGCGCTAACGAGGCGCAGGGGGGGGGGGGGTTGGCGCTAACGAGGCGCACGGGGGGGGGGGGGAGTTTGGTGCTAACGAGGCGCAGTGGGGGGGGGGGGGGGGTTGGCGCTAACGAGGCGCAGGGGGGGGGGGGGAGTTTGGTGCTAACGAGGCGCGGGGGACTTTGGCGCTAACGAGGCGCGGGGGGGGGGGGGGTGGCGCTAACGAGGCGCACGGGGGGGGGGGGGGAGTTTGGTGCTATCGAGGCGCAGGGGGGGGCAGGTTGGCGCTAACGAGGCGCACGGGGGGGGGGGGGGAGTTTGGCGCTAACGAGGCGCAGGGGGGGGGGGTTGGCACTAACGAGGCGCACGGGGGGGGGGGGGGTTTGGTGCTAACGAGGCGCAGTGGGGGGGGGGGGGGGTTGGCGCTAACGAGGCGCAGGGGGGGGGGGGAGTTTGGTGCTAACGAGGCGCGGGGGACTTTGGCGCTAACGAGGCGCGGGGGGGGGGGGGTGGCGCTAACGAGGCGCACGGGGGGGGGGGGGAGTTTGGTGCTATCGAGGCGCAGGGGGGGGGGGGGGTTGGCGCTAACGAGGCGCACGGGGGGGGGGGGAGTTTGGCGCTAACGAGGCGCAGGGGACTTTGGCGCTAACGAGGCGCACGGGGGGGGGGGGTGGCGCTAACGAGGCGCACGGGGGGGGGGGGGGTTGGCGCTAACGAGGCGCAGGGAGGGGGGGGTTGGCGCTAACGAGGCTCACGGGGGGGGGGGGTTTGTGCTAACGAGGCGCACGGGGGGGGGGGGGTTGGCGCTAACGAGGCGTGGGGGACTTTGGCGCTAACAAGGCGCGGGGGGGGGGGGGTGGCGCTAACGAGGCGCAAGGGGGGGGGGGGAGTTTGGTGCTAACGAGGCGTGGGGGACTTTGGCGCTAACAAGGCGCGGGGGGGGGGGGGTGGCGCTAACGAGGCGCACGGGGGGGGGGGGGGGTTGGCACTAACGAGGCGCACGGGGGGAGGGGGGGGATTGGCACTAACGAGGCGCACGGGGGGAGGGGGGGGGAGTTTGGCGCTAACGAGGCGTGGCAGACTTTGGCGCTAACAAGGCGCGGGGGGGGGGGGGGGTGGCGCTAACGAGGCGCACGGGGGGGGGGGGGGTGTTGGCGGTAACGAGGCGCAGGGGGGGGGGGGGGTTGGCGCTAACGAGGCGCACGGGGGGGGGGGGGAGTTTGGCGCTAACGAGGCGCACGGGGGGGGGGGGTTGGCGCTAACGAGGCGCACGGGGGGGGGGGGGGGGGAGTTTGGCGCTAACGAGGCGTGGGGGACTTTGGCGCTAACAAGGCGCGGGGGGGGGGGGGGGGTGGCGCTAACGAGGCGCACGGGGGGGGGGGGGGAGTTTGGTGCTAACGAGGCGCACGGGGGGGGGGGGGGGGGTTGGCGCTAACGAGGCGCGGGAGGGGGGGGGTTGGCGCTAACGAGGCTCACGGGGGGGGGGGGAGTTTGGTGCTAACGAGGCGCACGGGGGGGGGGGGGGGGTTGGCGCTAACGAGGCGCACGGGGGGGGGGGGGGGGAGATTGGCGCTAACAAGGCGTGGGGGACTTTGGCGCTAACAAGGCGCGGGGGGGGGGGGGGGATGGCGCTAACGAGGCGCACGGGGGGGGGGGGGGGTTGGCGCTAACGAGGCGCAGGGGGGGGGGGGGGTTGGCGCTAACGAGGCGCACAGGGGGGGAGGGGAGTTTGGCGCTAACGAGGCGTGGGGGACTTTGGCGCTAACAAGGCGCAGGGGGAGGGGGGGGGGGGTGGGTGGCGCTAACGAGGCGCACGGGGGGGGGGGGGGGTTGGTGCTAACGAGGCGCACGGGGGGGGGGGGGTTTGGCGCTAACGAGGCGCACGGGGGGGGGGGGGGGAGTTTGGCGCTAACGAGGCGTGGGGGACTTTGGCGCTAACAAGGCGCAGGGGGGGGGGGTTGGCGCTAACGAGGCGCACGGGGGGGGGGGGGGTTGGTGCTAACGAGGCGTGGGGGACTTTGGCGCTAACAAGGCGCAGGGGGAGGGGGGGGGGGGTGGGTGGCGCTAACGAGGCGCACGGGGGGGGGGGGGGGTTGGTGCTAACGAGGCGCACGGGGGGGGGGGGGTTTGGCGCTAACGAGGCGCACGGGGGGGGGGGGGGAGTTTGGCGCTAACGAGGCGTGGGGGACTTTGGCGCTAACAAGGCGCAGGGGGGGGGGGTTGGCGCTAACGAGGCGCACGGGGGGGGGGGGGGGGTTGGTGCTAACGAGGCGCACGGGGGGGGGGGGGGGATTGGCGTTAACGAGGCGCACGGGGGGGGGGGGGCAGTTTGGCGCTAACGAGGCGTGGGGAACTTTGGCGCTAACAAGGCGCAAGGGGGGGGGGAGTTTGGCGCTAACGAGGCGCACGGGGGGGGGGGGGTAGTTTGGTGCTAACGAGGCGCACGGGGGGGGGGGGTTGGGGTTTGGCGCTAACGAGGCGCACGGGGGGGGGGGGGGAGTTTGGCGCTAACGAGGCGTGGGGGACTTTGGCGCTAACAAGGCGCAGGGGGGGGGGGGTTGGCGCTAACGAGGCGCACAGGGGGGGAGGGGAGTTTGGCGCTAACGAGGCGTGGGGGACTTTGGCGCTAACAAGGCGCAGGGGGAGGGGGGGGGGGGTGGGTGGCGCTAACGAGGCGCACGGGGGGGGGGGGGGTTGGTGCTAACGAGGCGCACGGGGGGGGGGGGGTTTGGCGCTAACGAGGCGCACGGGGGGGGGGGGGGGGAGTTTGGCGCTAACGAGGCGTGGGGGACTTTGGCGCTAACAAGGCGCAGGGGGGGGGGGTTGGCGCTAACGAGGCGCACGGGGGGGGGGGGGGTTGGTGCTAACGAGGCGCACGGGGGGGGGGGGGGATTGGCGTTAACGAGGCGCACGGGGGGGGGGGGCAGTTTGGCGCTAACGAGGCGTGGGGAACTTTGGCGCTAACAAGGCGCAGGGGGGGGGGGAGTTTGGCGCTAACGAGGCGCACGGGGGGGGGGGGGGTAGTTTGGTGCTAACGAGGCGCACGGGGGGGGGGGGTTGGGGTTTGGCGCTAACGAGGCGCACGGGGGGGGGGGGGAGTTTGGCGCTAACGAGGCGTGGGGGACTTTGGCGCTAACGAGGCGCAGGGAGGGGGGGGGTTGGCGCTAACGAGGCGCACGGGAGGGGGGGGGAGTTTGGTGCTAACGAGGCGCACGGGGGGTGGGGTTTGGCGCTAACCAGGCGCACGGGGGGGGGGGGGGAGTTTGGCGCTAACGAGGCGTGGGGGACTTTGGCGCTAACGAGGCGCAGGGAGGGGGGGGTTGGCGCTAACGAGGCGCACGGGAGGGGGGGGGAGTTTGGTGCTAACGAGGCGCACGGGGGGTGGGGGGTGGCGCTAACGAGGCGCACGGGGGGGGGGGGGGAGTTTGGCGCTAACGAGGCGCGGGGGACTTTGGCGCTAACGAGGCGCAGGGGGGGGGGGGTTGGCGCTAACGAGGCGCACGGGAGGGGGGGGGGGGTTTGGTGCTAACGAGGCGCACGGGGGGGGGGGGGTTGGCGCTAACGAGGCGCACGGGTGGGGGGGCGCTAACGAGGCGCTCAGGGGGGGGGGGGGGTTGGCGCTAACGAGCCGCGCGGGGGGGGTTTGGCGCTAACGAGGCGCGGGGTGGCGGGGGGGATTGGCGCGCTATCAAGGCGCACGGGGGGGGGGGGGGTTGGCACTCAAGAGACGCGTAGTCCACATACAAGTCCATGCATACACAAGGCGGTGACCCGGTGCATACACAAGGCGGTGCACACAAAAGGCGGTCTGTAACCACCGCAGGAGTCTTGTTATTCAAGGGGCCACAAGCACGGCGGTAGAGATAGAAGGCGGTACACACACAAGGCGGTGCACACAAAAGGCGGCCTGTAGCCACCGCAAGCGTCTTGTTATTTAAGGGGCCACAGGCAAGGCGGTACACACACAAGGCGGTGCACACAAAAGGCGGTCTGTAGCCACCGCAAGAGTCTTGTTATTTCAGGGGCCAAAGGCAAGGCGGTGTATACACAAGGCAGTGCAGATTCAAGGCGGTGCATGCACAAGGCGGTGCACACAAAAGGCGGTCTGCAGCCACCGCAGGAGGCTAGTTATTTAAGGGGAGTGCGGGGGTGTCCCCCGCATCGAGCGAAGCGAGCTGAGGTTGAGGGAGGTCCACATACAAGGCGGTGCACAAGGGGGGGGGGGGGGTTGGCGCGCTAACGAGGCGCACGGGGGGGGGGGGTTGGCGCGCTAGCGAGGCGCACGGGGGTTTGGCGCTAACGAGGCGCACGGGGGGGGGGGGTTGGCGCGCTAACGAGGCGCACGGGGGGGGGGGGTTGGCGCGCTAGCGAGGCGCACGGGGGTTTGGCGCTAACGAGGCGCCAGGGGGGGGGGGGGGGTTGGCGCTAACGAGGCGCACGGGGGGGGGGGGGTTGGCACTAACGAGGCGCACGGGCGGGGGGGGGGGCTAACGAGGCGCGCGCCGAGCCCGATTTGTGCCTCGTGTAACCAGGCGCGCAGTTTCAGCCAAACAGTCTCTTTTTTACGTTGCCGCTCCCGTGCCCCCTTTTGCTTCCGCAGCTCGTGCTCAGCCTTCTCCTGCTCCTTGTGCCGTTGTTTATCGGTTTTCCCCTTTGGTTTGGGAGTTTGCGGATCCGGCACCTCCTTGACTTCTAAGTCACTACTGTCCGCGTCAGCTGCCGGGTAAGGGGACTCCTGCTGCTGGAACAGCGGCTGGCCGGTGCTTGCCCAGTGCATGACACTCCGCCACTCAACATCCTCCTCCGTGTCCCCTTTCCGGACGCTTGTCTTCAGCAAGTTCACCACATCAGCTGCATTGTAGGGACCATCAGATAATACACCCCATGCGCAATTCAACGCGAAAGGTAAGTGAATACAGCCCAGACTGATCAGGTCGGGGCGGCGGCCGTAGTACAGTGCCCACAGGCAGCGCGATGCATCAATATCCATGTGTGTGTCGTCCGTGTCGTCGTTGGGGTCCTCCAGCAAATTCACCAACCACCACAAGATAGCCAAACCCAGCCACAGACCTTCAGTGAACGACTTTTGTGTCGGGAAGTGCGGCACGGCAGGGCCCAGACCATGGGTCTTCACAAGCAACAGAGTTGACTGCTCGAACAAATACGGTTCGAGATGGTAGACAGCGATGCGCAAAGCTGTTGGGTACAAATTTTTCAATTGCGAACCTAAGTGTTGTTACACAGCGACCAAAGCCCCATGGTGTCCATGAAAGGCGCCAAGTACCCCTTGAGACAGCACACGCACGATCTGCGCAACACGAATCCACTCCCACCTATCTCGCCGCGGGACTTCAACAATGACGAGATTGTACCTCGGCATTTTGATCTCATTGGGCACTGCGGTCACTGATCCATCGTACGCCCAAATTTCTCCAGATTCTGATCCCTTACCGACATTGACCTTTGCCACCTCGCCACCAGACACCTCAACAGCCCGGTTCAACTCTGGTCTCACAAGCAGTCTACGATGTGCTTCGACATCTTCTGGATCACTGACCCACAGACCTGCCTTCAACAGAGCCTGGAGCGGTGGCCACAGCAGTACTCCCAGCTCCCTTGCCATGCACCAAAATTCGCCAGACGGTGACTAAATTTCTTGGAGATGCGAGCCACTTCAGTCTTAGTGCCTGTGTGCACAGGAGCCATAGAGGAGAGCACGTTGCAATAGGATCGAGCGATCCACCAAGTCACAGCGATCTGGCACAACATAAATTTGCATTCCTTGGGATCGCGGTTGCACCACTCAACATCAGTGAAGTTGAGGAGATTCCAACAAGCACAGCGTCTCTATACATGTAGTCAATGTGCATCCCATGGGATACTGGGCTCTGCAGAGCCGAGCAAACTCAAATTGCTGGGTGTAACACTGAAATTGGTCATTACACTTCATCTAGGCTCCCTATCGCAGCGGCCAATTGAATCGGAGTTGCATTACAATGTCTCACAACAAAAGGCAGGGAGCTTGAAAGGCAACAGCATACGTCTTGAAGGGTGGATGCGCTCAACCAGCATGTCGGGATGACCAAAATGATACCACCACAATTCCCCAGCGCGGAGCTCCTTTGCCAGCTTCTGGAAGCCTGGTATTGTACTCTTCGGCGAGGCCATGTAGTTGCATACGCGCCACAAATTTTCGGGTCGCATTGCAGCGAAGCATCGCATCGTATAAAGGGCAATTACCTGCTTGCGTTCCACCATCTTGCCAAGTGCGTCCGTGAAGGTCGTACCACACACCAGGGCCATATGGGCAGCTGGCCTCATTTGCGTGACGATTGTCTCCGTGTTGCCGGATTTCGCAGTCAGCCCCGCCTCACACATCAAGGTGACAACTGTCTTCTTACACGGTGTGTCCTCGGCCGCCATTAATAGGAAATTGTTCAACAGTTGGGGTACACTACTCTCTCGTCCACTGTGTTGCGCCCTATTGTGTTGTCCAGCCAGCTTTCACCTGATCTCAACGGATGCATCAAACTTGATGATGCGCACGTCAAAGTTGGTCATCCAGTCCTCGACCTCGCCCATCCTTGCTGTCACATCCTTGCAAATTTCATCACACGCCGCAACGCCGTGTTGGCCTCCAATCAGCCCAATAAAGTATTTTCCAAATCAAAAAAAGGGGTGCTAGGATGGCGCACACCATCTTTCAGGCGAAGCGAAGTTTACTACCGGGTTGTGCGCTCAGCACTAGCCTAGACCCTAGTTTAGGGGCAGTGTGCCAAAGAAACAGTGCTCTTAGGGTGTATCTTGCCATCCAGGCACCCCTTTTTCGGGAGGCGATGATCATGCACCATCACAATAAAGTATTTCCCAAATCTCAAAGAGGGGTGCTAGGTGGCAAACACCACCTTTCATGCAAAGCGAAGTTTACTACCGAGTTGTTCTTGCGCTAGCCTATACCCTATTTTAGGGGCAATGGGCCAAAGAAAAGGTGCTCTTAGGGTGTATCTCGCCATCCGGGCACCCCTTTTTCCGGAATGAGGATCATTTACCGTCCCCATATAGTATTTTGCAAATCTGAAAAAAGGGTGGTAGGATGGTGAACATCACATTTCATGCAAAGCGAAGTTGATGACTCGGTTGTGTGCTCAGCATTGGCCTGGACCCTGATTTAGGGGCAACGGGCCAAAGAAAAGGTGCTCTTAGGGGGTATATAGCCATCGGTGCACCCCTTTTTCGGGAATGGAGGATCATGTACGGTCCCAATAAAGTATTTGCAAAATCTCAAAAAGGGGGGCTATGGCGGCGAACATCACCTTTCATGCCAAGCAAACTTTACTAATCGGTTGTGTGCTCGGCACCAGCCTAGACCCTATTTTGGGGGCAAGAGGCCAAAGAAAAGGTGCTCTTAGGGTGTATCTTGCCATCCGGGCACCCCGTTTTCTGGAATGGAGGATCGTTTACGCTCCCAATAAAGTATTTTCTAAATCTCCAAAGGGGGTGCTAGGATGGCGAACATCACCTTTCATGCAAAGCGGAGTTTACGACTCGGTTGTGTGCTCTGCAGCAGCCTAGATCCTATTTTAGGGGCAACAGGCCAAAGAAACGGTGCTCTTGGGGTGTATCTTGCCATCCAGGCACCCCTTTTGCGGGAATGGAGGATAATATACCGTCCCGATCAAGTGTTTTCCAAATTTCAAAAAGGGGTGTTAGGTGGCAAACATCACCTTAATGCAAAGCGAAGCCTACTACCCGGTTGTGTGCTCACCACTAGCCTATACCCTATTTTAGGGGCAACGGGCCAAAGAAAAGGTACTCTTAGGGTGTATCTTGCCATCGGGGCACCCCGTTTTCCAGAATGGAGAATCATTTACAGTTCCAATGAAGTATTTTCCACATTTCAAAAAAAAGTGCTAGGTGGCAAACATCACCTTTCATGCAAAGCGAAGTCTACGACTCAATTGTGTGCTCTGCGACAGCCTATACCCTATTTTAGGGGCAAATGGCCAAAGAAAAGGTGCCCTTAGGGTGTATCTTGCCATCCGGGCACCCCTTTTTCTGGAATGGAGGATCATTTATGCGCCCAATAAAGTATTTGCCAAATCTCAAAAGGGGGTGCTAGGATGGCAACATCACCTTTCATGCGAAGCGAAGTTTACTAACCGGTTGTGTGCTCACCACTAGCCTATACCCTATTTTAAGGGCAACGGGCCAAAGAAAAGGTGCTCTTAGGGTGTATCTTGCCATCGGAGAACTCCTTTTTCCGGAATGGAGGATCATTTACGGCCGCAATAAAGTATTTGCCAAATCTCAAAAAAGAGGATGCTAGGATGGTGCACATCACCTTTCATGCAAGGCGAAGTTTACTACTCGGTTGTGTGCTCACCACTAGCCTAGACCCTATTTTAGGGGCAAAAGGCCAAAGAAAAGGTGCTCTGGGGTGTATCGTGCCATCTGAGCACCCCTTTTTCCGGAATGGAGGATCGTTTACGCTCCCAATAAAGTATTTTCCAAATCTCAAAAAGTGATGCTAGGATGGCGAACATCACCTTTCATGCAAGGCGAAGTTTACTACCCAGTTGTGTGCTCACCACTAGCCTATACCCTATTTTAAGGGCAACGGGCCAAAGAAAAGGTGCTCTTAGGGTGCATCTTGCCATCTGAGCACCCCTTTTTCCGGAATGGAGGATCATTTACGGCCGCAATGAAGTATTTGCCAAATCTCAAAAAAGAGGATGCTAGGATGGTGCACATCACCTTTCATGCAAGGCGAAGTTTACTACTCGGTTGTGTGCTCACCACTAGCCTAGACCCTATTTTAGGGGCAAAAGGCCAAAGAAAAGGTGCTCTGGGGTGTATCGTGCCATCCGGGCACCCCTTTTTCCGGAATGGAGGATCGTTTACGCTCCCAATAAAGTACTTTCCAAATCTCAAAAAGTGATGCTAGGATGGCGAACATCACCTTTCATGCAAGGCGAAGTTTACTACTCGGTTGTGTGCTGAGCACTAGCCTAGACCCTATTTTAAGGGCAACGGGCCAAAGAAAAGGTGCTCTTAGGGTGTATCTTGCCATCGGAGCACTCCTTTTTCCGGAATGGAGGATCATTTACGGCCGCAATAAAGTATTTGCCAAATCTCAAAAAAGAGGATGCTAGGATGGTGCACATCACCTTTCATGCAAGGCGAAGTTTACTACTCGGTTGTGTGCTCACCACTAGCCTAGACCCTATTTTAGGGGCAAAAGACCAAAGAAAAGGTGCTCTGGGGTGTATCGTGCCATCTGAGCACCCCTTTTTCCGAAATGGAGGATCGTTTACGCTCCCAATAAAGTATTTTCCAAATCTCAAAAAGTGATGCTAGGATGGCGAACATCACCTTTCATGCAAGGCGAAGTTTACTACTCGGTTGTGTGCTGAGCACTAGCCTATACCCTATTTTAAGGGCAACGGGCCAAAGAAAAGGTGCTCTTAGGGTGTATCCAACCATCCGGGCACTCCTTTTTCCGGAATGGCACATCATTTACGCTCCCAATAAAGTATTTTCCAAATCTTAAAAAGGGGTGCTAGAATGGCGAACATGAGCTTGCATGCAAAGCAAAGTTGTGTGCTCATCACTAGCCTAGACCCTACTTCAGGAGCAACAGGCCAAAGAAAAGGTTCTCTTAGAGTGTATCTTGCCATCCGAGCACTCCTTTTTCGGGAATGGAGGATCATTTACGGGAATGGAGGATCATTTACCGTCCCAATAAAGTATTTTCCAAAACTCAAAAAGGGGTGCTCCAATGGTGAACATCACCTTTCATGCCAAGTGACGTTTACTACTCGGTTGTGTGCTGAGCATTAGCCCAGATGTGGGGGAGCATGGGAGGGAGGTGCGGCGCATCAATGGGGTAGAGCGGCATAGATCAAATGGAACCTGGAGTCCTATGGAAACCTGAAAGACGCAACCCCCCCAGTGTCCGGCAGTTTCCAATATGTCAGTCCCAACATGTCAGTCCCAGTAAAATCATCCTAATAACTGCTGCTGCACACAAATGCCCCCAGACTATTGCGTTGAGAGATGCCCATGGTAGTTCCGTGCAATAAATGCCAGAGACCAGCATAGAGTGAGATGCACGTGTGCAGGGGACACTAAAACACACACACACACACACACACACACACACACACACATTGAACGTGACAAACAGGCACTGTGAAGGCGCTGAGTGCAAATATTCTCGTCAGGCGTGTGTCATACACACACACACACATACATACATGAACACACACAGACACACACCTTATGCACCTATCCACATATTCAGTTCAGGAAGCAACGCATATTGGTGCACCGAAGTAGACTTCATGTTGCCTAAACATGCCCAACAGTGGAGCCCAGTTGGGAATCTGGAAAACAGGGAAGTAACACATAGTGCGTGCACAGCAACTGCAACGCCCCCTGCGTCCTTTCCTACCATATTTAATCACCGGCACAAGGGGCGTGAACCAAAACCTGACTCACCTCAGTCAGCTTTTATTCTAAAGCATTCTTGCAAACATACACGGCATTTGCTCAACTACCATATCTTGTACACACATGTGAGGTGTTATGGACTCACATGTCCTGCACAATGCCTACTTGATGATTGCGCAGGGTATTCTGGTACAACTTGTCAACATCTGCTGCTGTTTGTGACTGCAGCATGTGTCACCGTGCCACATGTTGAATTGCCACCCAGATGCAGAACCACTGGGATGGGTTTGGTAGGAGAGACCGAGGCCTCCTGGGGCTTAGCATGTCAACACTCATGGATATGATACCCTAACAGCCCGTCATGCATTGCACTCATATTGCACCCATCAACGCGGGGTTTTGGCCCTCTCTTGTGGCCGATTTTGAACAACAATGGCATGATCGACCCATTACATCCAACACCATCATATTTGCCCAGCCCCAGCTCAAAAGTCATCCCATTTCACCCACAGTGAACAAAAGCGCAGGGTCCCAGGAAAAATCTCCTCAAGAAATCAAGACCAAATGTGATTTCCCTCAACTACTACCTACACACAACTCCAAGAACGATGTACGGATCTTTGAGTTGTTTGTATAGGGGCGTTGGTGGATGTTCTTACTTCTGTTTGGGTCTATGGTGTTGGTTCTAGCAGCAAGAGTGGGATCAGGTGAGATATCTTTTTTTGTGCATCCGCCAGTCCTCAGTATGGCCCCATCTGGGGAGCGGAATCATGGCCACGCCACAGTCCATAACAGTTGTACATGCTGGTCTGTCTGGGGCGTTTGACAAAACATTCCCTCGGATTCCCAGTAGTGGTACCTGTAACCATCAGGGTATGCCCTATCGGCCACGCATGGGATCAGGTGAGATACCGCACAGCCAGGGGGGGGCAGGGGGTGTATCCGACCCAAGGGGCAAACAGGTATACATTTTGACTCTGCGTTTACACATTGCACCTCTACCAAGCCAGGGGTAAATCAGATTGTGCCAGGACTTTTAGGGAATCGGGTGTTTCTGTAGGCCGCACACGTCGCAAGTTCGACCCAACAGTTGCCATCTGCTTGACTTGGGAGAACCCAAGGATGCTGATGCATGTGCATGCCGCGGCCAGCCCCCCGTGGTCAAAAATATCTCGACCAATGCACCATGCTGCATGAGGCTAAGGCTGTTAACACCACACAGTTTCCTCTCTGGCTGGATTTCATATGGGTATTTGGGCGCAAATGCCATAAACTTTGCCAACACTTGCCTCATCCTGAACAATCTGCCACCCCAAACCGCAACTTGAACATCATCCCTTGAGAGTAAGGGGCTTAGGTGTGAACAATGGATCGTCTGCTACACCCCACGCTGCATTTGTATGCCCAGCCCTGAGGGTGTATGAGGCCACCCACAGCGTTTCTCGTATGCCCTTATTTGCGTAATGTCCGCAATTCAGACCCGGGACCAAGCTGCAGACGATGTGCGGATGAGTGATTGAATGAATGTGGTGACTGAACGATCGAACGACCGGGTAAATCGCACAATGTGCCTGTCTCACTCAGCGGTGCTGCTGTTGGGACTGCATGGTTTCCAGCAGCTACAGATATGACCAGAGTCACTTCTGTACGCCCTGCTGCCCCACCACTGGCCCACACTGCAGTCAATGAGCTCCCCAAACCTTCCCTAGAAAAAGGTCCCCCAGGCCCTCTTCTTGTGGGATCACAGAGTGTGGATTGGTGGCTACACATCCCCTGCCTTACTGGGCAACACGCCAAAAAGGCTGCGTGGATTGTGGTGCAATGGGCCTGGTCAACGGAGCCCCAAAGGTTTTCCCAGCGCGTTCAGCGCCTTCTTCTGGATCCGCATGGTTGCCACACAGTGACTATGGGGAGGGTGTGCAGAGGGTGCATGGGTCGCATCCACAGACGGGGCCCAGCTGACACCCGCCCCCCAATTGCGAAACAGAATACCATATGCTTAACATTGCTCTGTTTCATTCTTGGTCTTCCTCATAATACGGCACAGATGCAGAGCCCTGAAGCCCCTCAACAACGGCATCCAAGGGGAGGTCCACGGAGGCGATCTCCTTAAACAGCATGATGACCCACTTGACGTCCACACCAGCCCCACATATCAGCTTGTGGATGTGCGCCATCTGCTGCCGGGTCTTCAGCATCCCCTCATAAAGTTCCACGTCATCAACAGATGGGGCACCCCAGGGCGTTTTCTTCGAAACTGGCAGCGTGGGCTCTGAGCATGATGCCTGAAGCTGCATCTTCGGGCCACGGCTCCGAGCAATTTGCAGCAGGTCATCGCGGGATAGGCCAGACCACGGGCTTTCATAGCCTTCCAGGGAGGTAGAGTCAGTGGAGGTTTCGCTTGGCAGTTGCTGGAACTGGGCTTTGGGGGTCTCAAACTTGGCTTTGGGGGTCTCAAACTTGGCTTTAGGGGTTTCAGAGCTACTGCTAGTGCTGCTGGGGCGCTGGAGTTGGTCTGAATCCACAACCATGACCGGGTACTGAAACCCGTTCACGTCAAGGAAAATCATCTGCTGCTGCTGCTCTTGAAGCGGTGGTGGCGGTTGCTGCTGCTGCTGCTGTAGCGGCGATTGATGGTGCTGTGGAGAGGCGCTTCCCCGGACTGGAGAAGAGGGGGGAAAATCGTGCGCAACTACCTGCTGCGGTACTTGCAGGACCTGCGGCGGAGGCGACTGCATCTGGGCCTGCAACGGGCTGCGTGGCGAGCGGTTCCCTGAGGAGTTGTGGTGCTGTTGCTGGTGACGCGGGGAACCTTCTGCTTTTCCCTTGCCCTTCTTGCGCTGTCCTTGCAGCAGCAGCTGCTGCTGCTGCTGCTGCTGCTGCTGCTGCTGCTGCTGGAAGGTCTGGAACTGCTCCGGCGGCAGAATTTCTCCAGGAGAACAGGCCTTCGCCGGGCAGGGTCCCGCCTCGTTGGGGGGGCGCACAAGGACTTCCTGGCTGATCACCTCTACAGCGCGGTTGATGTCCTGCTGCTGCCCATAGAACTGCACAGTGATGCGCCCCTGGGCCACATTGTCTTTCGTGATGACGAGCTGAACATTGCTCTGGGCCTCAATGTACCCGACATATTTCTTGAGCAGGGTCTTGTACTGGCGGTCGTACACATGATTAACGAGACGCTGTCCGTCAGCGCCAGTGCCTCCATTTGCCGCGCAGTTTTGGAGTTCTGTCAACACGTTGCAAACGTAATTGCTCGCTGCAGCCCCATCAACCCCATAAATGGAAACAATCCGGGCTGGCCACTTGAAGTGCAACCAGCAGCCCGTTTGGTTGCTGAAATCTTTTTTGCGTGCCTTCAGGACCCGCATGGCAATAAGTTCCTTCGGATCGACGCAGAAGCTGATGACAGGCCGCTGTAGCATGGCAACTACGGCATGGTATGCATCCTTGACTTGGTCAGCTTGCGCAGCGAAGATTTGGAAAGTCTGGGCCTCGTCGTTTATTGCCATCCGCAAGAGCTTAAACATGCCTGATATTCGATCTGTATTGAGGTCCCATATCTTCGAGACATATGTGTACCGAGGGGCGGTATTGGAGAAATCGCGGTAAATAATTTCATTGTTGATGTCCTCGATATTGTCTAAATGGGCTTCAAGCTTTGCAACGCTATTCTCGTATGTGATGAGATTACAAATGTCATACATTTTGGCTGAAAGTGAGAAAGAATGTATGTTCCACCAGCTCCCGTTGACCGAAAGAACCCACCAGTTGCCCACTATTTGCACATCGAAGTGGCTTGTGGCTTGCTGTCAGGTCCTTGCTGCACTGAGCTGCTTGATGGGGCTAAGTCAGCATTGTATAGTGCAGCCTTACGCTTTTGCAGGTCATAGAGTCATCAGCAAACGTGTGACGCTGCATTGCATAAACTGGAGATGAGGCCAGGGCCTGAAACATCTTGCACTGCATACTCTTGATACCAAACCTCAACAATCTCAGCACCAAGTGATTCAGTGTGTCTTCATGTTGTGATCAGTCCTTGAGCCTCATCTTAAACGCATTAGTGTGCACGCACAGTGAAGGATCAAAACCAGAGCTGGAACCTGAACCGGTCCTCTTTGACGGATAAATATTCTGTTACACTCTTACATCCCAGGGCTCGGATATGGATGTGGCCGAGCAATCAGCCGCATCTCTGCACAAGCTCCACAAGCACTGCAAGTACAACCTTGGCAGTGTGCTTTCCATTCCTTTTGACGGGTGGCAAATCCAATGGGGCACAATGTGTACATTTGCATGCATACCACCATCCATGGCTCTGACGGACGGACTTGTCAGGTTAGGCACCACTCTGCTTAAGCACAAAGATTCTAAACTGGGTTGAAGATCCAAAATTTGGGGGGAGTTGGGATGAGTGTACTGTAGGAAATGGTACAGTTGTTGTCCTCGGATGGAATTTTGAAGGTCTCTCGCCACCATCTGTCCCATCCCAACGGCTCTAATGTGTTTGTAAATTTCCAAATGAGGGAAGGAGCGCCAACATGACTTGATTAAATATCTTTAGGCTTTACTTAAGACTCCGAAAGGTTGTCACAAAGCGGTCCATGCATGGTTTTTCGATAAGAGATTGCAGGCACAAATTCAAGAGGCCGTTTCCCACATGTATGTGGTTCAAGTAGGCCCCTTGATGCATGCATTGATGCAAATGATTCGTCATTGGATTAGGGTTTGATTTGTTTAGGTCGCGACAAAAAGTCAATCTCCATCCCTCATGTTACCGGAAAGGTCAACCAAAAATGAATAAGAAAGGTATGCTTCCCACACCTAGCATGATGCACCATACATGGTCAATGCAAACTTCTTTTTCATCTCGTCTCCGTTCTTGTTACCCCTGTTCATAACTTGGGAACGTCAATGTGTATAGCCGAGGTCAAAAGACACCAAACCAGGATGTCAGGGTCATTTTTTTCTTTCGCCGGAAGTTTACCAGAAATTGTTTTCCAAATTTTTACGGAAAATGGCCCCCAAAAAGGCGATCTACCAATTATAAAAAAAAAAAGAAAAAGAAAGTATTCAGCAGTCCTGATGAGCCAGCGAAAAATTCAGAACCTTTACGGAACTCCCGTTCTGCTGGATCCGGCAAAAGGATCCGGCAAAAGAGGTACATCATGATCAAATGTTGTTGCAATGCACCTGGGTAGAATAGCCATCCAAGAAAATGTGAATAGCAAACATTGTTAAATTAGTTCTTCAAGATCAACTTGAAACTGGAAATTCTTAATTAAAGCAGTCAGTGATAGTAGTGATTAAATACATTTCGCAGACATTAATCACATTTCCACTCCCTGTGTGAATGATACCGGATCCTGCAAATTAGCGAGATAGATGTGAACAATTACTACGTATATCCACACACACTTGCTATATATTCTGCCCCCTCCCCCCCCCCAAACCACCAATCGCTGTTCCAAGGGGGGCGGCCTGTTCGAATATTGACACCCAACCGTGTGCAAAAACTTTTGGGGGTCTGGAGGGGGGTGGGGGGGTTGTTGGTGGGGGGGTTTGGGAGGGCGCCCCGGGCCACACATGTAGGGCCAAGCTCTCGCTGACGTCAGTGATAGCAAGTCACAGTGGCCAAACGAAACTGCAGGATGCCTACTGCAGATGGGTCTTCAGCTTGCCAGGCAAGCAGCAGAACAATGGATTTGGGTACATGTGGTCGGTGATGGTTTATCAAAGGCTTGCTATACAATGCAGATGGTGGGCCAGGCACTACATGTGTATTGCACTAGACACTGCGCATGTCCCAGAGCTGGGATGGTTCACCTCTTTTTACTTAATTTCCTATTGACGCATTCCGTGGTACCAAAGGTGGCATGACCCGAAAATGGTCAAAAAAGAGGGGAAACAACTATTCATTTCTCTCGCTGACGTTAGTGATAGCCACCTACAACATCCGGGGATGCACATGCAGAAAAATACAAACAGATAGAAACACATGAGAAAACACAAAAACCTTTCCATCAGTGACAGTGACAACGATGCAGCGATGTTCAAGTTGCATGGGATTGGTGGTACTTTGGCGTGCATGTTGAAGATTACAGGGCAGTACCCTCCCGTGGAGAAGCTCGCTGGCGCCAAATTCTGGACACATGCCAAAACAACTCTTGCACAAGAGACACGAATGGTCCTACCAGAGAACGTCGTCAGCAGCCCACAGCTAGCAGCCACCTCTACAACATAGTCCTAGAGTGACAGTAATGCAAAGGTCTAAGCCTGTGTTTTTCGGTAACAGCTTGCAGGAGGTTTTGCACGCATGGAATTAAATGGACCTCGTGATTTACTTTCCCCAGGAACCTGTCTGAAACATAAGGTTGTTCAAGGGAATCAGAGTTTTATGACGTTTGAACGCTATTTTCAAAACTTTCATAGTGTGTTTGATCAATTATGCGACCTATTGCCGTGGCAGTCTTTTGTGATTGTTAATGGATGCCCGTGTGTTTTTGGGCCGGGGGGGGGGTGTTTTTCACGCTTTTCAATCTTTGTAAAAGTCGTTCAAAAACCGTCAGAACTGCTTCAAAAAAGTTTTTTGAACTCTTTTTTGACGTTTGAACTTTCAGAATTGAACAACCTTCCCATGGACGTAAGCACACACACATGCAAAACACAACAACCTTTCACGCGCTGCATCCCCATTGTCACATGGATGTCCTCCAAGGACACCCAAAGGGGCCCCCAGTGTCCCTTAAAGTTCGCGGGACGATGGGGACTCCCAAAGAGCGCGATTGCAATTCATTGACCCAGGAAGTGATGGGCCATGAGTGGCCCGACACAGGCGGGCTACCAACAGTGACGGGGGGCGCCAACTAGAGGGGGGTACAACGAGCCCGCCACTTGGCGAAGGCCTCCCGGGTACAAATGGGCCGTGGAAACGGCCGTCCGGTTTTCAAGGAGTATTGTAGACCCTGCCGGGTGAAGAACTCCGAAAGGGCATAGAAGCCGGACTTAGGGGCCTTCAAGACCACAACAAGTTCTACGGTGCCAAGCGGAGTGATCAACGACTCCGCATATTCCCGTATGGTGGAGTCCTCCGCAGCACGCACCACTTTGTGGCCCCCTTCCACGGTGGCTTGCTCCCACCGGGCCTTGCAATGCGGGCAGGACACCGACCATTGGGCCAGTAGGTGGCCCACACAGGCATCCACTGCCCCCCACACGGCCTGCCGTGCAGAATGCGTTTGCTGTGATGCCCCCGCATATGGAGTTCACTGATGCTGCCCCTTTTTTTGGTGGTCTGCTTGTTGAATGTCCGGCTTTTCAATTGAGTGTTTTGTTGCATGGCAAGCGTGCAAGCAAAGTGCACAAACGGATCACCAATGAGATTGAATTTTGTTCGGCGCACGCAGGCAGCTGAGGACAATGATTGGGTCCAGATCGTGCAACGGTGCACATGGGCATTGCTTTGACAAAGGACTCTGTGCCTCCACCCGGCAAGGGGGCGAAGATGATCATGCGGCACCGCAAACAGACCCTCTGGGATGCTGCCCTGAATTCTGACACCCACTATGAACCCGCACCAAAACTCAAAAAATTGATGCTTGTGGCACCACGGGTAATTTGCGTGCGGAACGGCGACAGGCACAGGCTCCTGTGGCTACGATGGAGTCAGCACGGCAGACAAAGATAGAGTCTTTGCCCCAAAAGCAAGCAAGGAAAAAGGAGAAGGTTGACATTTTCAAGGGGGAGTATGTGCGCCGCGCGCTACTTTTACGCTGTGTTTTCCCAGGGCGGCTTGGGCTTTCCCCCTTGCTGAGACAGCCCCTACAGAGAGAAAACTCCTTCATGGCAATCACAATTGCTAGGTCAAGATAGGTGGCCAAATCTCCGCGCCGCGCGCATACCGTGTCACGTTCTCCCCCAAATGCCCTTGCACCCTCATATGCCACACCAAAAATTGCAGCTCCGGTCAGCCACAGGCACACTAGCCCACGGATAGCCTATGGCAAAGCCCTCTGCCCCTGCCACATGCACTGCTCACTGCTAATGTGTCATTTGGTTGGATCCCCATGTCCGCCGCTACCCGTACTGCTGGTCCCCCGTCTTCGGCTAGGCAACAAAAGAGGCTTGGAATGCGGAAGAGGAAGGGGGCGAGTGTTGACAACGTTGGTCAACAGTTGGCGACTTCGTTTAGCAGTGGACTGCTAGACAATATCCCGCGTTAGATCGCCTAGTATATGGTATATTCGCTTCATTTTCCATTGCATATGGTGTGGTGCTACAACGACTGTGGTAATGTGTATTTGTTGCTTGATGGCAACCTGAGTACGCGTCAGCTTGGCCGCTTTGGCCTTAGTGCCTAAAGGCGATGTCACCGTGGACAGCACTGGCATCAAGGGAGGGGGGGGAGGAGGATGAGGAGCTGCCGGCGATCGGCGCAGGTCTCGTGCCAGCGGTTAGCCGGGTAAGGGTACTCACTCCCTGTGTCTCCACTGCACGGATGAGGATGCAGTTCCTGGGTTGGCAGCCCCACGCATGCCCCCGACGTAGGGCTAGCGTAGCCAATGTCAGTCCCCAAACCCACGCCAGTGGCAGACCGGGAAACCTCGGCGAAACACCCAACCTAGGGCTACAACCCAAGTCAAGCGGAAACATGGAGGCCCCCGCCTGCCACGACGTTGCCTAGATGACCGGCGCCACTAGGCGCCCACAAACCACCGCGCTTCCTAGTTCGGAGGGGCTTGCTGACATCTCATGCTAATACCGAATACAAGACGGGCAAATAGGGCACAGAAGAAGAAATCTCAGGCTTCAGCTACGGAGCATGACGTAGTCTTATCCATAAGTCTGTGTACTTGGAATGGGGCAGATACCCCACAAGACGCAAGGCCTGGTAGAAAAGGTCCCGAACGCGGGCATAATCCGCCCTAGGAGGCTGCGCACTTGAGGCGCAGATGGCAATTGTTCGCGCAAGATGGCCGTAGCCTAGCACCCAAAAGCATCTCTCAGTATCCCAGAGTGGGGGGGGGGGGGGTAGCCGACGGGTTGTCCCATAGCAGTGCAACGGCATCACTGACTTCACGCCGCTGGCTGTCGGGACCCACCCACCAATACTCTATGGGAAGACGTAACTGGTGCGTGGCTGGATCTCGGTGACCTGCACCTGTAGACGGCACATGAACAGACCAAGACACGATAGTGGACAGGACCTATAAGAGGGCAGAGTGCGGCCAACCGGGCGCCTCCATGGTTTGCATACTCCAAGACCAGGTGCGCATAAAGGAAGAAGGGGGGGGGGGGCGGTCCAGTGGAACCCTAAAGACCCAAATTAAATCCAATGTATCTAATTTTTGGGCAAAAATTAATTGATTAAACCAAAATATGCACTTTTTGCGGGGATCTTTGAAACGAAGCGAGCCCGAATTCAATGCGACACAAAAGCGCCAAGTACCTGAAGGTTCTCGGCCCAAATAGTGGCCAAGGCGGCCATATCTTTGTCGCCGCACACGGCCATCCCAATGACCCACAATGAGGCGGGTGTGCGGCCCCGTTTTCCGTGGTTGAGGAGCCCAATAGACAATCGGGTCCAACTCCCACCCGCACACGGGTAGGCCCCCCCCCCGCGCACAATAAACGTGAGGGGCTGGTCCGAATCAATGGTGTCCACTAGTGGTGGACGCGATTGAATGTAGCGGGCCCATGAGTGCACGGGCCAACTGCGGCCACTAGCGGGTGGGTCCTCCACGTTCACAGGGGGCCGCAACTCTAGCGGATTAGCCATATCCTTCCACGTGTCCAAGAAGGCTTGCCGTGTTGGGATGGGTCGCGGGAAAGTGTGGCCCGTAGCGGCCGTACAGTCAATTCCTCGCCGGGTCATGAACTCGGAGAGGTGGCGGAACCCCGTCTTTGTGACATTGAGGTCCATGAGGAGCCCAATAAACTCGGGCGCGGGAAAAAGGGAGGAGGCGTATTGCTTCACCGCCTCCACTTGCTTAGTGCGAATAAGGGAGGGGTAGCCAACGTCCGTGGCCTCCGACCATCGGGCCCGGGCCAAGGGAGATGAAGCCACCCACTCACCAAGGAGTTGGGAGACCAAAGGGTCCCGCAAACTCTTGGCTCCACTCAAACGCACAAGCGTCATGCTAAGCTCGAGAATAGTGTCTTGAGGGAAAGGCATGACAAGTGCTACACAAGAGAAAAGGGGGTATGGAGTGGGGTTGGCGGTGGGCACAAAGAAGAGGACTAAGGGTTGGACACCCAACCCTGAGGCAATCCAACATCTCTACAAACCCATTGGGCAACATTCTACCACATTAAACCCCCTCAAGATCCTAGCATACACATGCCATTAACGGCGCAAATAGTTTAAAATCTAGAAAATACTAGGTATTCTCGTTTAACATGTTAAATTTATCGGTTTAACATTTAACACCTTTCAAAAATTAAAATTGAAAATTTAACATATAGGATTTAACGTGGGTCTCTAGGGAAAACATACACTGCCCGAGGGTCGTGGCACGTTGTGAAACTTGGCACGACGGGCAGATTGAGGGAGGAATGGTTGCGATACAGAGCACCCCCTTCATTCAAAACATAAGACACTGCATGTGTCAAAGATGTGCGGGTGATCCCGCGAGCAAGAAGGAGAGCCACATCCCGGGGGATGACCTCACCAGCTCACCCTATAATGGCACAAGGGTAGGCTACGGGTACATGAAAAGGGTCACAGCCCAGTCGGATGCCGAAAAGATCATGTCCATGCAGGATGCACATCTCATGTCCAGTAACCGCTGAAACTCTCCATCGCGGGCAGAAATCTTGGAGAGCGAGCAGAACCCGGGTATGGAAGAAAACAGCAAAAGAGGCGCCATGCAGCACCGCTCAACGTCGTGTCACATGGAGGGTGTGGCACCAAAGAACGGGCACACCATGCCAGGCGCCGTGCCCACGTCGTGCCGGATGGCCACCACCATGAGGTGGACGCCCCAGGTGGGGAACCCTTTCATGACACGGTCGTTGTAGAAAGAGTAGCGCGGGTCATCCCGGACCGGGGGCAGGGACACCGCCTCCCTTAGATATCGGCGGAGGCGGTGTCGGAAGAGTGACTCGGGTCGTGCACTTGGTAGGGGCGCGGACTCATCAATAAAACACACTCTGGGTTCTTGCAGGCCCGCTATCCAGCCCGGTGCACAGTGTTGCTGGAGGGTTACATCTTTAGCGTATACATCAACCCGTTCCAGCACTTCATCCAGTCCAGTGCGAGTACAGATGACGTGGGACCTCCCATTGGCGGGACAGGCTTCGGCAGCGTTGAGGCAACGTGGATACGAAAGGGCAACAGTCGTCCTTCCTACTTTCCAGCGCAGAGATGTAGCGCCGTGAATCCGAAAAGGTCGAGGTTGCACCGCGCCACGCTGACGCACTGGGAACACCAGATTGCAGAAAAACCTAGGCAACATAGACCTCCGCCTGGTAAGCATCATTGCAAAAGCTAGGTATATGCACGGGGTACAGTTCGCAGTTTATAGACACCAGCAACCAGGTTCGGAACAGCGAGTGCACCACCGGAGTGGCAGTGTCGTGGGTACCAAAAGGCATCGTGAACATACGCAACAGGCTTAGTGGTGGGCGGGATGTCGAGTAGCATCGGACACAGCGCCGACGTGACTTGCAAAAAAGGGGGACGTCTTGGTGCAGGCGCCTGAAAGCGAAAACGCCAACCAGAACGGACTGCATCGCTGAGAGAGATGTAGCCGGCATCCATCCGGGTGTGCACAGCATCGGTCTGCCACTCGTGAACACACAAATTTATAGGGTTCAAGACCATGGATACATGCTGCGGCTCTTCTGGCACGTGCACCTCCAGGCACACCCTGTGACACAAAATAAGAAAACGATTGTGGTCATCAGCATGCGACAAACACTCATGAGGCACAACAATGGCAAGACACGGCATAGAAAGATGAAACCTTTGTTTGGCCTGAAGAAGCCCATGACGGGCGGACGGGTGGACCAAAGGGTGAGAGTGGTTAAGCTACCGGATGTAGGTTTCCATGAAAGAGTAATACGTAATATATGGGGAGGACTCCAGGCCAACCCACCCAGCACGCAATGGTTGCACAAAGGTTTCGGGGGGGGGGGGGATCCAAGTGCCAGATGGAGCGCAGACGTGATTGCAGCAGGAGGTCACCCAAGTGCATGGCGCGGTATAAGGCTGTAGTAAGGGTGGCTGTACCTGGGCACACCACCGCTTTGTGCCGCCTGCAACACCGTTATACATGCTGATGGAGTAATGGCTAGCCAAAGACAGTTGGGTCACTGCTGCCGTGGCATAGCGTCCCGCTTTCATGAATTTTGCCACATTGTGACGGTGGAATTGGTGTGGCAATGCATTTCGCCCAAAAGGCGGATGAAAGCGCCCAGTCCCGGACGTTGGAGCGGAGATCCCAAAAGGAAAAGCGGTTTGCTCAGAACGTGCAGACAACCCAAGCGAAGCTTAGTGCCGACCGCAATCCAAGTTCTTCCTAACTGTCTAGTATCTTTGCCCTCTATGTGATCCACTGTCCTTTAGAATTTAGCCTTGTTGGCCTCATACGATGTGTTCTCTCCTTGAGAGGAAGGCCCCTCTGTTTCATAGCAGATGTTTCCTGTGTGCCCGCTGCCGTAAATACTTTGCCGCGTGTAGCCGCAGCACTGTTGCCCCTTTGCCCCTTAGACTATGCAGTATGCGTGCTACAAAGAAATGCGTGAGGTCGGCAGCTGGCCAGAACAATCAGCCCCGGAGGAGCCATGTCCGAGCCGCTGCCCGCCGGGAGTGCCAACTGGCCCCTGCTCGACCCACGTACGAGTGCGTGGCATGGGGCCTCATGTACCTGGACCTGATGATGACACACCCTGTCGAACGCCAACATGCCAAGACGGCCTTTGAAAGCTTCAGGGGGTGGGTGCTGTGCACCCTTCGGCCCCACTACTGTGGGGCCTTTTTCCATCCTCACACGGTGAAGCCGGGCGGTCAACATCCTCATCCACGCTGGTGGCGGCTGAAGGTGGATCACTCTGGTTATGGCCATGTGGCGGTCGAGTTCACTTCCCATCTTGGCCCGCAACGCATCCCGTTTTGCGCGGCTACCAAGGTTATGGAGCGGCTTCTTGACCGTCTCTAACCACGTGAATGATGCGCTGCGCTGGTCCGTCTACAAGAGCAAGATCTCTTCGATATCTAGCATCGGGGCTCTGCTCCATCCTCAAACGTTGCTACTCACCTACCAGGCCACCATAGAGACCCCATCGAATAGATTCATCGCGGCGCATGTTCCGCTTGCTGTCGCCGCTAGGCCCAACATTTTGGGGTACCGTCCTGTGCCTTCTACTGGCGGTGTCGTGTTCCCAGCGTTGTGGGTGGTCCAAGCTGGCTGGGTGGGCGGCTGGTTTGGCCGTGTGGGTGGCTGATCAAGCCTGGGTGAACCTAGCTTGTTCCTTTGCTGTTTGTGTAGGTGGTGGGGTTGTGTGTGAGGGACTGTCCCCATTTGAGGGGGGGGACCCATATCCGCTTTCTTTGGGCCTGTTGGTGTGCCCTCCACAGCGTGAGGTCCATGATGGCCTCATGGATCCCTTCCCCGGGGGTGGCAAGGTCGCTGAGGGCTTTGGCGGTCAAGTTTGTCCGGCAGTCCCGTAAGCGGTACCAGCCAAGGGGACATTGGGGTGGTACCCTGTCGAGGGCTACGCGCGGGGCCTGGGGGTCCCGGAGGGTGTCAGGCGCCAGATGGGTGGAATGGTGCGCTGTCGTGGTGCTGGCCGTGGGGTGTGACTGTGTGATGGGGTTGTGTCTCCTTGGGCGTCGGCGTCGATGGCTTCTTCCTGCCTGCGCATGTTGCTAGCTGCATTGCCTTGGCCGGTCCTCGGTGGGGACCGGGAAGTGGTGGCAGTTGCGTTCGCCTGGGTGGGGCTGCAATTTGGAGGTGTCGGGGTGTGGTACCGCTTGCCGCAGCTCGGATGGTCCTTTGTAGGAGAGGAGATGGGGTGGTGGCTCTCTTGTGCTGGGTCGGCGCCGGCTTCCGTGGAATCTCTGTTGGTGGAAGACGGGGCGGGAGCGCGGGGCTGGGGCGTGTAGCCGCATGGTGGGGCTAGTGTTCCTCAGGTTCATGCACTTGGTGGTAGTGTATCAGGCGGTACATTTGCTCGCTGGCAGCGGAGGTGGGTAGGTGACCTATTGCACCATTTGCTTCCTCAAACAACCCAGTTGTACCACCATGAGTTTATTGTGGAGGACTGCATTGTGTGCAAGAAGCGGGAAGTCTCCAAGGTTAAGGCTTTTGCCAGCATGTGCCCCATCCTAGCAAACCAATTCATGGTGTCCGCCTTCGCCTCCCCTTTGATGATTGCCGTGGCTAGCCTCTAGTGCACTTACACTTGTGCGTAGCCCAATGCGCTCTTCTCCTGGCACCAGGGTAGCTCCCATGGCCCACCCACAAGCTCACAAGGCCGACCCACTACGCCTACGGCATGAGCAGGATGTCTTCCAGCGGTAGTGCTGCAAGCCCTAGATCACCTCCACCCTAGCGTAGATTGGTCTATGGTGGCTTAGCGGCGGCCGGAGGAGCTACATCTTCCTTTGGTGGAGCACTCCCTAAGCAACACCAAACTGCCCCTAGAGTTGTGCCATCTTGTGCAGAACTGTAGCACACTAGCTGCACATGGGCGCCAGCAACTCCGACCGCCCAATGCCACTCTGACCCTGGGCATGTATGCAAATGGCTACCAACCCAAGAGCCATCCAAACATTAACACTAAGATTAGTCTCGTTGATTTTGACGGACTGTGGTTCCCATGCATTGTTTGGTTCCGTGCCTAGGTGCACAGATATGAACACTTGGTTGGAGCTGCCCCAAAGTGTTGATGGGAGATATGAACACTTGGTTGGAGCTGCCCAAAAATGTTGATGGGAAGTGGGTACCCAAACGAGCCGAGGCCCTACAAACAAGCCTTGCCCTCTTGTACATTTAGGCAACATATGAAGTATGGTGGTAGGGAATACACCAAGGTATTCTTTGTAAAGCTTGGTTGCCTTGCGGCTGATCACCACCACCTCTGGTCCGAATGTAGGCAGAAGGGGTGTGTGGCTTGCCCATGGGGGAGCACCTGACAAGGCGCGCGCGTGGCGCGGAGATTTAGCGGTTTGGCCTGACCAAGCAGCTACAGCTTCTGCCCCGGGGCCCCTTGTCTAGGGGTTTTGAGCCTAGTCCGTGATGCTCTTGACTTTAACTTTAGCACTTCGTTTTCCATGAAACAGCCATGCTTTGAGCGCCAGATCGTGCAAGACGAGGCGCTATACAAATGTGATTTGTTGCTCTTTGAAGATCCGCCCCCCCCGTGTGTGGTACCCAAGGGTTATGTCTCCTGGGGGGGGCATTTTGGGAGGTGTGCCAAAGCCACCCCTTTACGGGTACACACATTGGAAAATTAGAGCGCGGCGCGTGCGCGGCGCATACTCCCTCATGGGTCAATAAGCAGGGCGTGCTGAGCGACTTTTGCACAAGGGGGACATATGCATCTGGTGCGGGGGTCCCACAAGTTCCGGGGCCTCTCAAACCTAGCAGTTTGTATTGTACCACCAATATTGCACAACACCAAAGGAGGAGCCTCTCGGCTCTTGGTGTCATTGGACTTGCTGTACCAGCTCCGTAGGACCATGAGTTGCTACAGGTGATAGCACATGTTGCTAGGAGGTGTGATACTGTATCCCTCCCACTTTACGCGAGAGCATATGCGCCTTTCCCGTGGGCGATTCCAAGCCGGGATTAGCCTAACAGGGCGTGAGGGCGTCATGCGTAGACTTGCACGGGGCATGGTTCTCCCATTGCCCTTCTAGTTCTTAGTTCTAGCATTTTGCCAAAAGGTGCACCTATTTTACGGCTATGACTTGCCAACCTCTGCATGGCAAGCTATGGGGTTGGTGTACGCATATATTGTGCACATCACCTGGGGCGTTCTTTTTTGGGGGCCCCAGCTACCCTAGCTACAAACCATTGGACCGTCCGAAAATGCATGCCTCCATACCACGGATGCCCGGTGTCAAGGATGCCACACGGGTCCGCGGCGTCCCCAATACGGCTCTTAAAGCAAAGTTGATCTGGCCTGTTGGCGACTACTGGCCCGTTCGCAAAGTGCGCCATTTTTTGGTCCGAACGCCCGCACGCGCCGACGCCCTGTCCGTCTCCCGGGAACTGCCAAAACCAGTCCAATCGACACCGCCCGTCTGCAAACATGCCCCTCTAAACGAACTGCACTCTGCATTGCCAGCATGGGCGGGGAGTTTTTAGAGTTTCACGCTTGGGGCTCCCTTCTCCAAGAGGGTGCCCATTGTTGACATTGTTACCCTGGAGACTGCAGCCTGGGCTTACGAGGCTTCTTTGATACCGATTGGATCCGTTGCCAACCTCCGCTCCATCACCCGAGATGCTATAGTATCATGGGCCACGGCGCCGGTCCTAGCCGTCTTGGAGCGTGGTCACCGACCCATAGTAACACTTTTGAAATGGCTTTGGCTCTACCTCCCGGGCATAGCCTTCTTCCCAGCCTCAGGTGCTTCTAACGGCCTTTTGTCGCCCTCATTCATTTCCACGCCCGGTGCTGAGCACATTACCATGGACGGTGTCCCCGCCGCGTCTGCTGCTATGCCGTGTTTCGATTTCGCAACCACCCCGACGGACGCATCTGCACCCAAGATGCTTCCACTACAACGGCGCTGCAGCCCGGCTGTGTTGATTTCGATGCAGCAATCTCTCCTCAACACCTGCTCTTCGACCCCCCGGCTAGCAATCCCCATGACTATGAAAGTGATCGCATCATCGAGTAGCTCAATCAAGAGCACCAGCGTGAGTTGTTGCGGCTCCGGGATGAGCATCAGTTCCAGATGTAGGCTGGAAGCGCACCATGACGCCGTGCTGCACATATGCGATTAACGGTCACGATGCCGCCCTCCGTGATTTGTCGACCCATGTGAACGGCTTTGAAGTTGGGCTCCAGGATCTGCGCGCCTAAAACCAGCGACTGCAACGCCAAACCCCTACCCCTATCATGCCGGACATGTATGTGGTGATGGGGCTGCTTGTGACATCTTTCGTCTTCACGATGTGTCCGCGTCCGACGTTCACTCCACGTTGTCATCTTTAATTCGGCGTGACCGTTTCCCTTTGCTACACGCCGACGACGAGCTTTTCCTTCCATCTGTGCCTTTGGTAGTCACCATAGCCACTATGCTTGGCATCGTACCTCCAAAGTGGAAGGAGCAGCAGCGCTCCTTCCGTGCTGAGCGTGTTGTGAGCTTTCACAATGTGCCCCCCTCTACGCCTACTGTTTCTGGTTCTGTTGTCACGTCTGCGTCCGCACCTGTTTAGCCTTCCCCACATGTGTTGCCTGCGGCTACGCCCGCGGCGGCGATGCCAGAAGCTACCCCCAAAAGTGGCAGCGCACAATCCCCGCCCAAATTCGTGCAGTGGCTCAATGCGATTCTAGCGGCATGGGAACCGGACTCCGCAAAGTCTTTTCATCTTTTTATGAATTTAACCGGCGTTAGTGATTGCCCGGGGCCTAACTTCCCTAGGGAGTCCCTGTACTCCCAGTCGGAATGCCTCATGCGAACGCTGCTCAGCAACCCACGTCCGGTTGTGCTGTTTAGGCTTTCCTTGTGCAGCAAAGTATGCAGCCCTCCTCAGAGGCAGCAGCGGTGGTTGCCTCGGCCGCCGTCATGGCGGCACAATCTGAGAATTAGGCGGCAAGGGCCTCAGCCTCTTCTCCCCGCGCCCCCTCGTGTGGAGGTGGGGCAGATGCTGACCGCTTCCCCATCGCCGTCAAAATTCGGTAGACGACGAAGCACAATGTCCGCCGTCCTTGTACATCGTCCAAATTGGGCAGTATCGTTTGCACTATTGTTGGGCATGGACGACGTCGTACACGTTGCGGATAAGTACCCTGGCCCAAAATGCCTCATAACCCAGGGCCAGCTCAACCGAGGAGACTTTTGCAGCCCCGGCGTCCAGGCTAGCACCCGGGCACACGGGACCGAGTCTTGGATGAAGTCCTGGGGCCACCGCCAACCCGCCGGTGGTGTCGGACTCTGTCCCCCGGCAGGGGGCCAACGAAGTCGTCCTAGGGGTAGGGGTTGCGGCGCCGCGGGCGCGGCTGGTCCGGGAAGGGGGAGTCCCTGTGGCCTCGCTCGTCTCCCTGGCTGGCTGCCATGCGGGCAGCGAGGACCGCCAGGTACATGCCGTAAAGGTGGTACAGGAACTCGTCCATGAGCCCCCGGCCCACGCCTTGCGCCAGCCTGAGCGGGAATAGGCCCGCCTTCCGCGGGCAGTGTGGCCACTGGTCTGGCGGCCTTAGGCGCGGGATTGCCGTCGCCGCGTCGCTGAGCCAGGGGCGCCATGTCCCTCTGGCACTTTCCCACTGGGGGTAGGCCTACAGGACGTGGACTTTGTCCTCGTGTGCCGTGCCGCAGTGGGGGCACATGGAATTGGTCCGCATGCCGTGAACCGACACCCTGGCCGCTGTCCACAGGGCCATGGCCATGAGGCCGCGCAGCAGCGACTTCTCCAACTTGGTGGAGGCCCCCCGCAGTGCCGCGCGGCAAGAAGCGCCGGCTGCCCCGTTGCCTAGTCCCCCGAAGGTGACCGGGCGCCGCGCATGGAGCCGGCGCGTGGAACGGCAGCGAAGGTTGTCCCGAACCCGGTGTTGGAGCTGGCGTAGGGGCTCCTGCACGAAGTGCAGTGGGTGCTCTTGCCCTAGGACGTCCTAGCACCACCACCCCTCACGCGGGTTCCAGCCAAGGGTGGCCGCCGTGCAGAGCGCGCGCCCCACCGGGCCCGTCCCGGGAGGGCGGCCACCCGATTCCCGGATAGCCCGGGTGAAGACGTGGGTGACTCCCGGCCGCCGTGCCACATGGTTCAGCCAAAGGAGCCGCTTGTACCACGTGTGCCCGATTGGGGAGACGCGGTGCCGCTTAGAAAGGACGGTGAAGATAATCTCCTTGGCCCGGAACAGGCGCCTGGCTCCCCACAGGGCCCGCACGACCGCGGTCTCCAACCCCCGAAGACCGACTCAAGCAAAGACCGCAACAGCCGGGCTGCTTGTGCAAGAACAAAAAAGAATGTCGGCAACCAAAGCAGCTCTTGTGGGGTTTGGGACTCGTGGAGTAAAGTATTTATGCTGTGCGGGTATCGCACAGTGTGCATACTATGGCCTCTCGGAAATTTCTCTTCACAACACCCAGCAAGTGCAAAAAGAAAGTGCCTCTGTTATTCTTTGTGCACTAGTGTCTCCTGAATTCAAGCAGTACACTGCCCGTTGCTGGTTTCTTCCTTCGTAGCATTTGCTCAACGCTAGTGCACCGTCGAAAGAAAGGCAACACTCGCTAAGTATGCTTGCCACAGGCTCTCTTACAAATGTCCAATGGGGAGGTAATTAGTAAATGGTGTTTTGAGCCACAAAACACGAGTTTGGTGCCGTCTCCATTTGTTGCCTCCAATCGCGTTACCTCCGTGTGGAGATTCCTTATGTTAAAGGGGGTACGAGCACTATGGTTGTCATGTTTATGTAATCGGGTAAACAGATAATCAGGCAATTACTTTAGTTAGTCACATTGTGCATCAGCGGTTTGTCATCCTTATAATTCAATTTCGTTGCCTTTGTGATTGACAATTTTTTCCCTCTTTCCTTTTTTATTTTTGTTTCTTCTCTTTCGTGTCATTATATTCAATGTTCTTTGTCTCTTTGGTTGACGATCTTCTTGGTAGTGTTTTTGCTTTTTCTTCTTTTTTTTGGATTCTTTGGACGGGGATGCAGTACGACTCGAAGTACTAACCTTCACATAACTTGCCCTTTGCATGACCAGCTTGCCATTCCCTCAGCCTCGCTTGAACCGTGTGCCCTTTCCCCCGCTTCCCTGCATAAACAGAATAGGAGGAATAAGCCATCAAAACCAAAGCACCTATCAAAGGTGAGGACTCACGGCTAAGAATGTAGTGCATATACAGTGGAGACCCTTTTCCGCATGCCAATGGCACGGCTTTTATGCAAGTCATTCAAAGAATCCATTATTTTGCTTTATTTTTGCTTACCTTTTTTGTGGTTGTTTGTATGTCTCGTTCGTGCATGTCACAGATGCCTTGAACATTCCATGGGCCCCCACATCCCTAGGTGATTGCTCATTTTGGACGGGGTTTTTTTGTTGAAAAATTGATAAAATACGCAAAATCCGTAGAATCTGCTTTTTATGTGTGTGTGGGGGGGGGGGGGGGTAGCAAGCCAAGATCCGCCGAACAGCGGAATCAAGGGCGTCACGAAACCTCCAAAGGTTACGAATGACCCCCGGTAGAAGACAATATGGGCGCAGGTTTCAAGGCAATTGATTGGAAAATCAGCGAACTGTAATTAGACAATGACGCACACGAATTTATCGGGCCTATAGTTGGCATCCCCACTGGGCGAACTTTGCGCCGTTTGTGTTTGTAACACTAAAGATCTAGTGCTTGTTGCTTGTGCCGTGTTTAATTGCATATGTGCAGCGCCACAAAACAGGGTCCTTGCTGCAAGTGTTGGTGACAGTGCTACTAAGTCCCTTCTGCAGCGAGGGGCATCTACAGAGAACCTACAAAAGTCACATGTGGTGCTCACATAGGCTGAAATGGAGGAATGGAGGACAATATGGAGGATAGTGTGATTATGGCTCCTTGGGTGACATCGACCACCAAGTAGAAGTATGGGATGAAGGATACTCAGTGGACTGTGGCAGATTAGAAGGATCCGCCATTGCATCATCTAGTGGTGGTATTGGGCCACATGCCGTCGACCAAGTCCGTGGCGGAGTGCAAGCGGGCAGCAGGTTCGCACCAACAAAAGCAAGAGAACACCAGGGCTTGCAATGCTGTGGGTGTCGTGCAATACTGTAGAGCGAGTGCACGATCAAGAAGAGGGGTCAAGCAACCCCTTTCTATTGTGGGGTGCCGTCTTCAATGCCATGGTCGCCAACGGACAAAAAGTTGTTCAAGGAGGAAACGGATGCTACGGCCTGCGTCCAAATCACTGATCCTTCAGCCGAGGAATGAAGCAAAACGGTACCAATGATTAGTTCCATGCCCATGCCCGCTGAGCTATTTGTTGCCGCTCGTTGACGTTTGTGGGACACGGTGGCACACTATTACCACAACTTGGCTCTTGTGTGTGTGCTTGCTTCCCAAAGAGCCAAGCTCATGAAGGATGGGGGTCCAATTGCGCACGTGGTCCTTACTTTTGCTTCTGACACCTTCATGAATAGCAACCAACTCGGAGAAGCGTGTGATCGGCTCTAGCTTTCAGGGGTATGGGTTGTGATGATTACTGATATTCTCGACATACTCACACAAGGTACTTACACAAGGTGCTGGGGCAGGAAGGGGACAACGACGTTGCCGCTTGGGGGAGGCCCAGTGGATACAGGCTATCCACCGCTGAAGTCTTGACATGTGGAGAAAGCCCCCGTGCCCGTGACCGGATTGTCTTAGCGCCCGGCATCACGGAGTGGCGGGTAGACTACCAAGATACAACATGGGAATTGAGGGATATGCGAAACTGCGGCAGCGTAGCTGCCCCTTTTTTCTGGCCCGTTCGCGCCGAGGAGACCCCGCCATAACTCCATACCACGTCAATGTGTCCGGCCCTAGGGGCTAGGGAAGGGGGGGGGGGGGTATCGCTGAATTCAGGAAGCATTGCAGAGGTCCCATAGTGGATGTGCTGCGTTCAGTGTTCATTGCTGTAATTGATGGTAGTGATGGATAGCCACACACATGAGTGACCCGGTGTGTTGGGGCGGCGGGGGGGGGGGGTCTCACTAAAATCACTGAGAGCATTCCATTTTTTTGACAATGAGTGTGTGGTGCGTCGCATTGACATTTGTACAGTTGGTCTGAGCGAGAGACTGGGGACATGTGATTTGCACGATGAACAAGGCTGAAAGGGGGGATGAAGGATGTCGTAGAAAACGAGCCGCAAATGTCGAAGGCATGGCAGCAAGGTATTCAAGGCGTTCTGCGAGCACTTGGTTGACCAATCAAGGCCACCCCCCCAACTCACACGCTACATGGGCTTCTTCTGTCTTTACCTTTCTCGTGCTTCCCGGAGCCCCTTTGTCTCACACAACAACTATGTGTCACTCACGAGCAACATGAACCATACTGAGCTTCTGCCTCTCGTTACCTTTCTTCTTACACCTGGCCCTTCTGCTCCTCAGTTCGCCGTGTCCCTATTATTTGTTACCGTTAGTGAATCCCAAGAGCCTGTCACGAGAGCACACTGTGCGACCCACGGTGCGCCGACGTACCCTTGTGAAGTCTTCATGGTATCAAAGAATAGGTTAGTCGCTACCCCGGAGGCGGGCAACTAGGAAACGAGGCATTAGACATCTGAATGGCTCTCAACAAGCCACGAAGTGTCATCAATCCACCCCAAACGGCGCAAAGGCCCAGCTGGCGTCGCGAGAAGGTGCGTTAAACCCAGCTCTAGGGCACCACGCAGCTCACCCAAGTGGCAATAGAGGAGCGCGGAAATGGGGTCGCCTTGGCCAAGGCCCGCCTCCTAGCGGGCCAAGGCCTCCTCAACGTCCTAGTATCCGCCCAGGTGCAGCAATTTGGAGCGGATAGCGAAAACAAAGAGGTCCAACATTGTCCAAAACCAGCCAGGACTGCCCGCGACCAACAAAAAAAGAACCAGTGGTGTACCACCCGAAGCACGTCCGCCACGGACGTGTGGGTCCACATGCAGAACTGCGCACGGGACACACGCCTGTGGGCACAAAGGAAAGCCTGCAGCGTGGAAGGAAGGTGCATGGACAGAACCCTCCAGAGGACAGACAGATTGTTGAGGGGCGTGCCGTTGCCCACGATGCATTGAGGGACCTTCTTGGGTAACACGGTGAAGTCCCCATGGTGCACAGCAGACACCCTAGCACCCGACAACACGGCATTATAAAAGGCCAGCAGCGGCTGCAGATTGTCATTGGACAGGCGGCGAAGAAGAACATATTAAATCATATCCCGGTAAGGGAAGGTGTGGGGGATGTTGTTAAGCAGATCCTGCAGGAGGGCCACGGTAGAGGGGAGGTAAAGTAAAGGGGGTACATGGAGGTTGCGAGGCCATGAGGTTAGACACATAGTCATGCGAAAGGCTACCGACAAGCATCAAATGGCGCTGGTACCATTGGTCAAAAGTCACATGCGCCCGGAGACGTGAATTGAAAGACATATTTGGGTTCCATGGAAGGCCCCATCTGGCGGCCAAAAACTCGGCGGTAAGTGTGCGCCGAAGCTTGCTCGTGGCGATGGGGGCAACTTAACCCCACCTTTGACTCCAGGGTGGTGATGCACCAGGCAGTGTGAACTGCAAGCCGGAGGGCCAGCACTTGGTGCAAGTGGTCCAGGCGGGTCCACCAAAAGGGGTGGCTCCGGAGGAAGGCCCTCAAAGACTCCTGCTGCCGCCGTACCACGGCAAGCAATAGTTCGTCAGCCATCGGCTGACTGTATACAGCGCATGCAACCTCCACAAGAGCGTCACGGATGTGTTAAAATTGGCCAGGCATTGACGCAGGCGAGGTCGAACTCATGGCGCGCGGGAACGCCGCGTGGTATCCGTCCGTGAGGCGCTTTGGGTTCAGAGGAAAGAGGCGGAAACACCGCCGATGCTCCTCAATGGCTATGGGCTCCGGCGCCGCCGCGCTAGGAATTTGCAAGGTAATCGGGCAATGGTTTGAAGGAAAGTGCGCATTGGGTTGGGTGCCAGCCCGCACGGGGGAAAGGTGCAAAGAAATTAGGAAGTGGTCCAGTACGCTGAAATACCCCTGTGAGCCCACCCATGTGGGAATCTCCACTTGGGTGCACACACTCCCCACTCCCCATTGCCCTGCCGTCCGCCTGATGCCCAACCGGTGGAGAGCATAGGTGTCGTCACGACGGATCAGGATCGCCACTCCTAGACACTTACGGTTGATGACGCTAAAAACGGATGCATACAGGGAATGAGTGGAAAAGGATTTAGGCAAGGCGCAAATTTCCTGCAAAGAAACGATGTCCGGAAAAAGAAAGAGTGAAGAAGAAAGGATAGGGCTTGAACTTTGGAACGCAGGGATTCTTGGACGTTATGTGACATGAAATGCATGCCACGCCCATCAAAGGGGCAGCTAGTGGTGGCCTTCACAATGTGTAACGTTGCGAAATTCCAAACCGCCATCCGTCTATCGAGGGCATCTAGGTGATACAAGACACAATTGCAGGTTACACACGGGACCGCACCGGCGGCAAGCGTCGGAAATGCTTTCTCATGTATCCCAAACTAAGGCATAGAATGAAAACAGACTAAATGTGCGGAGAAGCCGTGTTGAAGCGCACAGCGTACTTAGTTGGCAATTTCATTGGTAACTCACTGACGGAACCTGTGGGGAAAGGGGGGAACACAATGACCCCGTGGTCGAGGCGGCATCAAGTTGATGTTCCCCTGACAACACGACAAGGAAGCCCACTGGGGCAGCATTCGAGGAAGGGCGGGGGCCGTGGAAGGCCCCTTGAAAGCATGCATGGAGAGGAGGCACGGAGGAAGAAAAGGCAGAGAGTGAAAATGCTTTGGAACATCCATAACGCCCTGGAAACTTCCCGACGGGTAAAAGAGGTGACCCCATGTGTGGTTGGCGGCATGTCGCATGACGGTGTGTACGGATTCGCCGAGCGCCGCCAGCAACTGGCGCACCATATCGTGCTCACGCTCTTGGGGTGCCAGCACGTAAGGGGATGGAGGCGCGACTCACGAAGGGTCATTGGGGTGGGGAGTCACTGCCCGGAGCCGGGCTTACGGGAGGGGGGTACTGTTGGGGGACGGGGTTATGCGGGATATTGGGAAGGAGGGGAGCCTAAAGGGTATGGGGGTTGGGGAGCTCTGCACACTGCGGAGCCAACTGGAGAGGCATAAGGGGCACTTGGGGCCGCCGAGGAACATCCGTAAGCAGAATACGGCACTGGATAGGAGGGGGCGTAGCCCGGGTGTGGGTAGGTGTAGGGAGTGGAGGCTGGGGCCGCATACTGTTGTACCTTGTGCCCCACAGTCGGGGCCGTCGAGGCCGGGGAAGGGTTGGATCCGTGCGGGCCCGCTTAGCACTCAGGGGTGCGCCCCAAGGCATCCAGGGCTACCCATCCGCTTTGCGGAAAGTGAAAGGGAAGTGGGCATCCTCATGAGAGGATTGGGACTACAAGGTAGTTTCCGCCGCGGAAGAGATTCCCACGATGGAGTAGCCACCATTCTTGCCCTCTGTGCCTTCCGTAAGGGGGAGTAGCGAGCGGCAACACCCTAGCGGGTCCCCGCTCAGCAGCGTGCCTGCCGCAAGGTGGCGCTCGGTTACGCCCACTACCTTGCGCACGAATTGGGCTCGCTCCCCCAGCGGCAGGCGCGTACCCCGCAGCCGGTGGTCCGGGGAGGCTGGGAGCGCCTAGGGGGCCGCGTGTGCGCGGGGTTTTCGGCCCGCCCGTTCTTCGCCGCGCGCCACGAGGTGATGCTGCAGTTTATGCGGCTGACGACGCACTGCCGTGACTTGTGGGTCTAGCCCCTCCGAGCGCTTGCGCGCAGACCGCCGCTGGGCGACCGTTTCCTTATGGACTATTTCCCATGCCCCCTCGAGGCCCCATCCCCCCCCCATGCTCCCGTATGCTAGCGGGTCCCCACGGGCGCCGCCCAGAAGCGTCCCGCTAGCAGCCCCGCAGCGCGACCGCCCGTTGGGGGCGGGCGCTGGCACAGAGGGCACGCTCTGCTTCGAGCATGGGGCGCCGTCGTGCGCCGGGTGCAGAAGCCTGGGCTGGGGCATCAGCCGCTGTTGCCGGGTAGGCCACGAAGGACACACCGACCCCTAAGCGGGCCGACGCTGTCCGAGAGCCCGCCCCGGGTTGCGCCACAACGCCAGGTGGTCGTCTTCGAGGACCGGCGCGCGGGAGCGGCCGCGCTGTCCTCTTGGCTGGGGCGGGCCCGCCCGGCCTCCTAGGCCGTTCCCAACTCACGCCCCCCTACAACACGCCGGTGCACGGCGCCTCCCGGTAGGATGGGCACCCGCCCCTCCTCAGCATTGGGGCCATACGGCCCCAGGCCCACCAAGCGCAAAGCGCCTTACATCTGGCTGACCGGGGGGGCTCAGTAGATGAGGGGCCACTGCAATCGGGCGGGTAGGAAGCTGACCCTTTCTCCCCCCCACCTACGGCAGGGAGGGACGCCAGCCCCGGGCCAATGCCCGCGGGCACCTCCATCTCCACCGACTCCACGGGGGCGCTGCCCGCGCCGCGGGACCCGCCCACCCCACCCCCTCCAAAAGAGCAGCCCCCCCACCGCCGGCGGCCGAGCCGCCGGCATCGCTCCCTGACATTTTCAGCCGCATCTCGGCGGCCTTGAGTAGCCGCGCATTGCCACGGCGACGATCCCCACCCAGGGGTCGGAGGCGGCCTCCGCCAAAGGTTGGTGGCGGATATCCTCCGCGTACGCCCCCCCCCCCTTTACGTTGCGGCCGGCACTGCCGGGGCAGCTCCTGTGACGCAGTGGCGGACGCGTCCGCAGCGCCTTCCCCACCCCGTTCCTCACTGCCGCCACGGCGGTAGCACGGCGGGGCTAGTACGGAATAGGCTTAGTCCCGTCCGGCTCGTCCCTCCTGGCCGCCCTGCGGGCACAAGCGGGGGGCCTGTAGGGGAGGCCATGGGCGCTTGAACTCGACTCGGCCCACCTCCCCTGCCCTCTGCCTCTGTACATAGATCAGCGGACGCAGCTAGACGAATGCCCACTTTATGTGGTTTTCACCCTATTTGGGTGTTTTGGGGTGGGGGGTGGGGGCACCCAAAGAGGCTAGGGCACAACCTGATTATGCAGGTTTCCAACCTTGGCAACTCCAAAATGGAAATTTCCAAACGGGTTTTTTGTATTCTTACCATCCAAAATGATCAAACATCCAGTGTAAAGCATGTTGTAGCCCCTGATTATGTGTTTTTCACCCTATTTGGGTATTGGGGGGGGGGGGCTCCCAAGGGGGCCCAGGCACAACCTGCTCTTGCAGTTTTCCGGCCTCGGCAGCTCAAAAATAGAAATGCACAAAAATGTTCTTGTTGATACTTTGACAATCCAAAATGATCAAATATCCTATGTAAAGCACGTTTCAGCCCCTGTTTATGTGGTTTTCACCTTATTTGGGTGTTGGGAGGGGGGGTGCTGCCCAAGGGGCTGGGGCACAACCTGCTTATGTAGTTTTATGCTTATGCCTATGTAGCCTCCGTAGCTCAAAAATGGTCGTTCCTCTCCCCTCTTCGAGTGGCCCATGGGGGCCTAGGGGGGCCGATGGGGACCTGTTGGGACCTATGGGGATCTACGGGCACCCATGGGGGCCTGTGGGGACCCATTGGCACCTATGGGGACCTCTAGGGGCCTATGGGGACCTATGGGGGTTTATGGCGACCTATGGGGGCCCGTGGGGACCTATGGGGACCTATGGGGACTTATCATATACCTGCGGCTGACTGGTGGCTAAGTGGAAATGCGAAGTTGGGGCTCATTTGGGGCTCAATTGTGCATTGCAATGTCTTTGTGCTTGTTTGTTGTGTGTTTTGCATGCTAGGTAATGTGCATTTAATGTTTTTAGAAGTTTTAGAAACTCACTTGGTCAAGGTTCAAGAGGGGGGGGTACTTTTTTTGGCGACGGCTTAGTTGGCTGAGCACCCGAGTGAGCCATCACTGGGCCGTCACTGAGCCAGCTCACTGAGCGCTCACTGGGCGCGCCAAACGGCTCAGTGAGCGCTCAAAGAGCGCTCAGTGTGAGCTAATTGGGGGCTCACTCAGAGGGTTCCCCCCCCCTTCGCCTCTCCTCCGCCCCCCTATCCGCCTACCCATCCATTCCTTCTCGCTCCCATAGGTCCTCTCTTTCACACCATGTCTAATGTCGGCCCAGGCCTGGAACCGGCGGCTTCAAAGGCTCCCACGTCTTTCCATAGTCGCCCCCGGGTACCTACCGCTTTCACAGAGGCAACGTACCCGGGGGTGCCTTCGACAGACCTAGAGCCCTTGAAGCTGTGGGCCCAGCAGCTCCCTGCCCCTTCCCCAAAAGTAGTCCACATCACCGTGTCTGATGTGACCCTTCTTGGAAAGAGCTCGATGCACCGGCGCCACCAAATGTTGCGCCAGGTGCATCCAGCTCTTCATGCCGTACGCTTCCGCTTTCATGTGGCTGCTGTCCAAGATTTGTTGCAGCAGTCCTCACGAAAGCTGATCGGCCCACAAGTTCGGGACACGGGTTCATGACACCAAAGATCTGAAGCACGGTTGGATTGCAGATCTTTGTGTCAGCCACATTGCACCCAAGAAGGGACTCCTTGAGGCCATGCCTTTCGGGATTGCAGTGGTGTCAAGGGAATGGTGGGAAAGCCTTTCGGCTTGTCCCATCGTTCCCGAGTGGTGCCATGTGGTGCCCAACTACACCACCCCAGCCCTGTACAAGACCAAGGAGTCCGTGTTCCTCCGCAGTGCCGCCTGCCCTCCCCCCTATATCTCCCTGCCTGCCCCAGTGTTCTCATATGAAGTCCCGGCTCATGACCTTGAGTCGGATGACTCCTTGTGCGACTTGGGGCTCCGGGTGGTTAGGGGGGCGGTAGAGGCCAAGGAGTGCGAGAGCTGGTACCACATTCTCGACTCCTGCGGCACCCGGCCGGATGCAATTTGGGATCTGCTGTCCAATGCACACTCTCGCGAGGAGTGCTTGGCTGATCCCAAACTGCCACTGCGCTAGGGTACTCGGCCCGGCAAGCTTATCTCTGTGTTGGGAAGGGACCCCTTGCAACGGGCTAGTCAGCAGTGCAGTGCTCGCTGGCCCGGGATGAGGGATCTCTTCCCAACGCAGTGGTCGGCGATTGCCGCCGGGGAAGATGCTAGGGAGCAGACCTGGCATACTGATGTTGATAAGTTGCCAGGTACGCTCCCTAGCATGGGTGAGCTGCCCGGGCATCTCTCAATGATGCTTGTCCTCTAGGACAAGTATCATTTGGAGGTGCACTTGGGCAGCCACCTGGGAGACCATGAAGCTCTACGGGACGAGACCTTCGAGTTTCAGCGTGGGGACATGGTTCTCTTTGCCTCCACGCTGAGACATCGGGGTCTCGCCGCGCTGCCAGGGGTGGGGAAGCAGGTTGTTCTCTTCCGCTTCCTCACCCCCGACGAGCGTCACAAGTGGGTGGACGTGGAGCGGTTCATCCTTGACCCTGTGCCAGGGGCCGAGGATGAGCTGGCTTCACGGCCACGGGGAGACGGGCCGCTACCCAACCCTAGGGCTCTCAGGCACTGGGGGCAGTACTGCGCCTTCGGCGAGGGACTACAGGGCGCGGTCGGTCTGCCGCAGTTTGAGCAGCCGGACAACTGGCTGGCCCCCGTGGGCCCGTCAGGCCCCGGCTGCCCATACCACCCGCGGCTGCTGGCCCGGCCTCCCCTGGAAGCCGCAGACCCCATGTGCCACGTGTACGTGGAGGAAGGCGATGTCCTGTGGACAAGCGGGCCATCATGGCTCGACCTGATTAACAGTGGACCCGGGGAGGCCGCCATGCTGCAGCAGTATTGGGCCCCCTCTTCCCGCCCCATCTCTACACAGCACGCTTTGCTGCTTGGCTTCTCCTGGTATCGCGGGCCGGAGAAGCGCTGTACAAGGAGCGATGCGGGCGCCAAGGTCCCGCTTTTGATGCGCTGCATCTGCAGCGGCAAGGTCTTACTCCCTTCTCCCCCTGCCCTGCAGGATTCACACCGGGGTGTTGGGGGGAATATTGGTAGGGGGCGCGACTGGGTGGTGGTGGGGTGCACCAGGGTGTTTGGAAAGGTGGGTTCGGGGCTGTGGGCCTGTGGGGCTGTGGACTGGCAGGGGGTTCTTTGTGTGTTACGCGTGTAATGCCCCAAGAGCGGGCTTAACATGTGCACAAGGTGCCCCACGAGTGGGCTTAACATGTGCACAAGGTGGCCAGCGTGTGGGCCTCCTGCACAGGCCGTGCCAGTCTGCTGCTGGCCTTTACGGGGCCTGTATGGGGGCCTGTACGGGCCCTGTGTATGGCCTGCATGGGGCTGTGCTGAGGCGGCTCCAGTATCCTGCCGCCAGTTGCAGTTGCCGGTCTGGAGGTGCAACTAGGAGCTGACTGAGCCGTTTGGCGCGCTCAGTGAGCGCTCACTGAGCCATTTGGCGCGCTCACTGAGCGCTCACTGCGCCATTTGGGGTGCTCACTGAGCGCTCAGTGAGCGCTCACTAAGCGCGCCAAATGGCGCAGTGAGCGCTCAGTAAGCCCAATTAGCTCTCACTGACGGCTCAGTGAGCTCTCAGTGAGGTGGAAGCCGGGACCAGGCCGTTGCAGTGCTTTGCTGCCGTTTGCATCTTTATCGAAACCGGTACTTTTGGAGTCCCTCCCCCCTACATTTGAAGGCTCAATTGCCCCTCCACGAGCCTTTGGTTGATGCCAACGGCAACAAAACACAAAGTCAACGTCCATTAACGTGCGCACCGCCCACTAAAGGTACCAGCACTTCCTCACAACCACCGCTTCGATGGCAGCTGCAACTGGCGTCAGCGACGAAGGAGCCGGTGCCGGGGGCGTCGGAAGCAGAGCCCGCGATGGTGAGAGCCGCGGGCGAGAGGGCAGCGGCCGTTGACAAGGGTCGGGGGCCGGTGGGCCCATTACTCGCCGACCTGGCCATCGGGTCCCCGGTCCCTTTCCCCCCGGTGCAGGCACCCCGGGCCAGTGATGTACGCGCGGGCTACTTGGGGCTCTACATTGCCCCAGTCAACCAGCAGCCCCTGTGGTATGTTGCACCTTTTTTTCAAGCAGGCCAAGGGCCACCACTTTCAGCCCTGTTATGGGCCTCTGTTGAACAACACGTGCACGAGCAGGGCCAGATCTGGCCCTTGTGGTATGTTACAACAGCAAACAGTCATTTTTTATCCCGTATTGGCCTCTTGTGTGGTGCCTGTGTAGTGCCTGTCTTTAGGTGTGCAGTGACTGAGAGGTAACTGAGAGCTGACTGAGCGCTCACTGAGCTCACTGAGCGCTCACCGCGCCATTTGGCGCGCTCACTGAGCGCTCACTGAGCGCGCGAAACGGCGCAGTGAGCGCTCATTGAGCGCTCAGTAAGCGCGCCAAACGGCTCAGTGAGCTCATAGTCGGGTGAATGGCTGGGCCCTCCAATTGTTGGCCCCCACAAACCGGTGGTTGTGGGCAGGGGCTGCGGGGGGAATGTGCCACCTACCACCAGGGACTGAAAACAGGGTGTGTGCCATGGTTGTGGGGGGTGGGGGGGCTGCAGCGCATATTACGGCATCAACCGGGGGGAGGGGGGCATCATAGGGGGCAATGGGAGTGGCGATGACGGGGAAGGATGAGACACTGCCGGGGGGGCGGTATGATGGGACAAACACCCTGGCGGCATGCCCGGGGGGGGGGTATGACGGGACAAACACACTGGCGGCATCCCCGGGGGGGGGGGGGGGTGGGACAAACACCCTGGTGCAACCCCACTACTCCGCCCCGACAAAGAGTGTGAATCCTGCATGGGCAAGGGGGGGGAAGGCTAGAAAGGGACAACAATCAAGGGGAAACAGGTGGGGGGGATAGCAAAGAGATATGAGCAGAGATAATTGTGCCTCAGCCACGGGGACTGCATGTGGCACTACACCTATACCACAGGTGCTACACAAAATGCCACCTAAACGTCCCTTTTCCTTGTTGGGGACGCAGCTCCAGCGCGCAACCCGGATTGAGCATCTGGAGGCCGCGGTGGCGGCCTCCCTATCTGAGGAATATCGGGCCGAGCTCCAACCCGACGGTGGCATTCTGCTAGTCCCTGAGGACTATAGCCGGCCCACGGACACCAATCCCGACATCAAGTCGGAGGCCTTGCGCGTGCTGTGGCGGATGCGTAGTTCACAGATGTCGCGCCGCGACATGGCCTACCGGCTGCCCGACCTGGAAAGCACCGTTAGCTGGGCCGACGTGGCCCCGTGGCTGAAGCACCTCAGCCAACCTCCTAGCCAGCGGGTTTGTATCCTTGAGGAGGAGTATGAAATGCAAGGGGCGTACTGCAATATTGCTGAGCGGCTAGCCCTGCTTTATGAAGCGTGTGCCGTACGCACACCGGAAGCCTTGCAACCGGGCGCGCAGCGCAACACCTGGGTGACCATCGGCGTTGACGGCACCAACCGGTGGAATCGGGCCTGCGTGCACTGTGCAGTGGCTGCACCGGGTTGTGGGCCCACACAGCTTGCCGGCTGGTGGCTGTTCGAGGGTAGCGAGATGTGGGCCACGGTGTACAGCATGCAATCGGAGTGTGACTTCGATACTCAGCTCCGCGCTGCTACGGCCCTGCAACTGCCGCATGCGGATGGGGTGGCGCGCAGCCCCCTATTCTTCGTCCGGGCCAATGGCAAGCCCCACATCATGCTGGCCGGCGGGGACGTCTTCACCAAGAAGAGCCCCGGGGCCATGGTGTGCCACTGCTACGGCGCAAACCGTGAAACGGTTTTGCGCAAGTTCGGGGGACAAGAGGTTGCCCTGGAAGGAATCAAGGGCCATGTACGTCTGACCGGGGTGTTTCGTGACGTCCCGGTGGACCACCGCGTTCCTGACATCGGTGCGCATGGAGTCATGCGTGTTGCCATTGCGGGGGTCAATGGAATTGTGCGGGTGCTGGTGACCCATGGAGGAGTATCTAGGAAGAGTGCGGCCACCATGGTGCAGGGGGTTCTAAACAGGGCACGGAAAGTGGCCCGCACCGTGCGGCCTGGAAAGTGGAGGGCGGACAAGGCAAATGCCAAAGGACAAGTGCGCATGGAGTTGGGGGCTGCGCGCACTTTGTCAAGGCCCGGCTGTGGGGCCCACTGTTGCAGCTGGTTGCACCGGTGATCGGGAACCATCAAGCGGGGGGCAGGCCATGGGTTGATGCATGCACGGAGTGGTGGGAGGCGTTTGCGGCCATGGCCGAGGCGGCCTGGAAGGACGACTTTCTGAGTGGTGCAAAGCAGCGTGCCTTGCTGCAACGCCAACTAACCATGGGGGCAAGGCACCTTGACCTGGGATGGGGGAAGACCTTGGGGACGCACATGTGGGTGGACCACATGTATGCGTATGTTGCACGGTGGGGGACCATTGCAAGGTTTAGTTCCTTTGCATTGGAGGGCAGCCATGTGCGACTCAAACGGCTGCTTAGGAATAGTGGGGGGGTCAGCTTGCTGAACGATAGGTCGGGCTTGCAGTGTGTGGTGGATAACCACACACTAGATGATAACCTCCGCAAGGAAGGTTGGGAGGTGGAGAGTAGGGCTGTGACCAAGCAAAGGGGGTTCCAACGACGGTGCACGACTTGGTCACGTGCCCGGCGGGAGAGGAAGGGGAGAGAGAACATGGTGAGGAGGATTGTGGAACGTGCATTGCGACAAAGGACCAAGTAAGTGCTTATGATGGAAGATTTGTGCCCGTGCATGTTAAGTGAGCCCTGAGTGAGCCCCCAATTAGCTCTCACTGAGCGCTCACTGAGCGCTCACTGAGCCATGTGGAGCGCTCAGTGAGCGCTCAGTGAGCTGGCTCAGTGACGGCTCTGTGACGGCTCAGTCGGGGTGCTTAGTCAACTGAGCCGTCGAAAAAAAGAACCCCCCCGGTCAAATCCTCTTGGCCTAGGGATTGGTATCCCTTTGGGGACATTCCAAAACCCCAACCCACCCCCGAAAGCCACAACTTTTCACATTAAACCCGTTGAAAAACACCACTTAGCCCCAAATGAGCCGTTTTAGCCCCAATTGAGCCCCAACTTCACATTTCCAAGTGAGCCGCAGGTGCACAGGGTCTATGGGGACCTATCAGGGCTTGTGGGGACCTATGGAGGCCTATGGGGACCTATGGGGGCCTATTGGGGCCTATGGGGACCTGTTGGCACCTAATGCATCCCCCAATGAGTTTTGGGTCCGGACCCCCCACAGACCCCCCCCCAACTTGAAACACACTTTTTGGAGCTTCTGAGGAAGGTGGGGGGGTGGGGGGCGTCAAAAATGTCGAAAAAAGGACGCCCCCTTTTGTTGGGTCCAAAATCATGAATGTTTCGATGTTTTTCGATTTTGAGCCGAAAAACTCTTTCCGGGTCCCGACTCCATGGGGCTTTGTGGGCGGAGTGGTGGGACGAGCGCTGATACAGCTTATGCACTTTTCAGCCATTTTTGCTATGTTGGCGGTTTTGGCAACCTGGATGATCCCGTGGTACCCACTCTAAGGGGTGTGAGTGGTGATGTTTTGACAATATATGCCTAGTAGGATACGAAAGGAAGTTTTTTGCAATCTCTAGCCTTGCTAAGGGCCGGTCACAACCGGTGCCAAAGACACCAAATGATTGTTCCCACCAATAATGGCTCACATGAATGAAAGAACCTGCTTGTGCAGTTTTTCACCTTGGGTACCTCCAAAATCAAAGATTCCGCAACTTATTTTTTTGATATTATGATCGCACAAAATGACCATCCAAGGTATGTATTGCATGTTTGAGGCCGTATTCATGTGTTTTTCACCTTATTTGGGTATTAGGTGCGGGGGGGGGGGGGGGAGGTCTCCCAAGGGATTGGTACATGGCCCCGCAGGTAGGGTTCCGTGACCGACGCGATGGCCACCCCATAGCGGGGTGACCAGTGTACCGATAGCCCGCTCCCACCGGTCATAGGTGGAGAGGTGGGGGAGGCGGCGAAGGGCGCTCCGTTCCGCTTCTAGGCGCAGGGACAGCACCGGCCCCGTGATCCTGGAGCCCCTACTGGCGACGTCGACGCCGAGCTGGCGGAAAGTCGCCGCAAGCGGGATCGGGACTCCCCGGAGCAGGACCGCCGGGGCGCCCTGTTCCCCTTGGGCGCAGGAGCAGGACTTGTCCACGTGGACGTCTTGACCCGTGACCTGCAGCCACTTCTCCGTTGCGGGGACCATCCCCTGGGGGGAGGCCGCGCCCAGGGCCACCGCCTGGGTGTCATCCGCATAGCCCGACGACCCCAGCGCAGCGTAGCCGGAGGCTTCATCCTTGAGGGGGAGTGGGGCCCCCGGCTACAGGTCTTCCACCGCGTCCTCGTCCGGAACGGGGGGGAGGGCGGCCGTCCGCGCACACACCTACCGGCATATGGAGTCCACCTCCCATTTCCAGATCGTGGTGAGTACATTCACCAGCATCAACGACCGGGGGCAACCCTGGAGGATGCCGTTGGTGGCCTGCCACCACACGACGAGGGCCCCAGCGATCTTGAAGGCCCGGCGGAGCTGCTTGTACATGGCCCCGAGGGCAGGGCACGTGGCCGGGTCGATGCCTAGCTCCAACGCCAGGGCCTACACGACCACCTGGGGGATGAGATCGAGACACTTGACGTAGTCGATGCTCATCCCCGCGACGGCCCACCCTCGGAGGCGACACACCTCCAGTAGGACCTACATCATTGCAGCCCCATCCAGGGCGCTACTGGTGAGGCGGAAACCAAAGGCCGCCAGATTGGCCCAGGACTGGTGCCACGCAATGGCGTCCGCCAAGCGCACACCGGCTGATAGCCGGTGGACCATGGACGGGACCGTGAACGGGCGGCTGTTCAAGGGCCCCAGCGGGCCATCCTTGGGGATGAGGGTTGTGTAGCCCTCGGCCGGGCGGGTCCGCCACCTGCCTAGGCGCTCTACCTCTCTCACGAGGTCCGCCAGCCAGCCTAACAGCCTGTCAGGTAGGGAGCGAAGGTCAGCCGAACTCCACCCGTCCAGCCCCAACGCTGAGAGCCCTTTGCGTTGGCGGGGGCCGTCCGGCCACGAGACAATCATGGGGACCCGCCGGACATGGTGCCCATATCGGCGGGGGAAGGCCGCGGGGTCTGGCACGGGTCCGTCGCATACTTGTAATTTATCGGGCGCCGGGCGTCGTGCAGGAGGCCATCCATCTCCGCCACATTGGCCGTAGCTATGCCATCTAGCCTGGAGAGGAAGGTGACCGGCGGGGTGTAGAACTCATCCTTCAGCCACCGGTACATTGCCCCCTGGTGAGAGGACGAGGCCTCCACCAGCCAAGTGCGCCATTCATGGAGGCGGTCTTTGTCCTGCGCCCGGAGCGTGACCCGGACCTTTCCTGTTAGCGTCCTGCGGAGGCGGCGGAGCGACACCAACGGGGCCAGCCGGTCGTGCGAGCCCTCCACCTCCAAGCTAGCATACTCTGGGCCCAGTGCGCGCAGCCTCCCGCACCTTGCGCGGCATCGCGCCCGCGCCTTGCGCCGGTCGCTCCAGCCAGTGGAGGACGTTCCAGAGTCCCTAGGCCGCCTAGATCCGCGCCAGAGGGCAAATAAGCGGCCCCCCGGTGTCCCGGCGCTGCTTGGGGTAGAGGCGCACCTCTCCGAGGAGTTGGTCGGTACCCTCGCCGCGGGGGACGTGAGGGGGGCTCGTGGGAGCGCAACCCCAGCCGGGAGGGAGTCCGGCGTGATGTCCCGGAGGCCAGGGCGAGGAGGGTTTCTTCCGCGGCCGTTGTCCAGAAAGCCCGGGCCCGGTCCACATCCACGGTGGATAGGGCCGCTTGCCAGCCGGCCTCCAGGGGATCCAAGAGGCGCTATGTGAGGAGGAGCCGCTCATGCTCCTCCCGCGGAGCTAACGCGACAGGCTTCGGGCGGACGAACTTCACCACCCGTTGTGATGAGCCCCTCAAGTGGAGGTCGAAGCGTACCGGGGTATGGCCCGGGATGGCCCCGCGCGGCGGCCGTTCCGCCCTTTGGAGCAACGTTGCCAGGCGCGTGTCGACTAGCAGCCCGTCTATGCGCAAGGGGCGGGTGCCCTCCGGGCCCCGATACGAGCACAGGGGGTCCCGCCGGAGTGCGGACGCCACCTCAAGGTCCGCGTGGACCACCCAGCGGGTCAAGAGGGACGCCGCGACGGACAGCGGTGCCCGATCGGGTAGTCGAGGTCGAAGTTGAGCCCCCCCCGCCCCCCCAGCTGGGGGCCCGTACGTCCGTGCGCCACTCGGCGACCGTGTGCCAGTGCAGGAGCAGGGATATGACACTGGCCATTGCCACGCGCATTGGCCCTAGGTGGGGTTCCACATCCCCGCAGCGTAGCAGCAGTAGGGGGGGGAAGAGCCGGTGGTACCCCGCCGGGACGGGGGGAGGAGTGGAGCCTCGGTGGCCCCAGCCAGGGGGGGGGGGAGAGGGGGGGAGTACCTGCCCCATCCACGTACTCAGCCACCGGTCAGAGGGTGCAAACGGAGGGGCCAGAGGAGCAAAGCATGCATGCAGGTTAGTCTCTGCTCCCGGGCCTGTTGCACCGTGGTCAGGCCGTCGGCACTGGTGACCAGCCCATGGCGGGCGCGCCGGGTGGTGGAGGGCGCAGCGTAGCAGGGGGCGGCGGCCCGCCTTTGGCAAGCGGCAGGAGGGGGGTTGGCGTGTGCGGGGGGCGACCTTGCTCCCATCCACTGGCGTGGCGGCGACCTTCCTGGGCGACCTGATGCACGACGTCCTGGTGAAGCCCCAGGTCCACGCGACAGAGGACGTTGGGCCACCGGGCCGTGGCATGGATCTCCCCCGGCTCCGGCAGGATGGCCCACCACACGTCGCTGACTAGGGGGAGGAGGGCGTGCACCGCGTTGGCCACGTCCAGCCACGTCGCCGCGGGCCCGGGGTTGGGGGGGGGGGGGCTGGCGGGCAAGGTCGTTGTCCCATACCCGGCCCCACCGGTCCACCCCCACGGTGTGGGGCCTGCCGGCGGCCGTCTCTCCCTCGAAGAGGGTGAGGCGGCGAAGCGGACAGGGTGCCAGCAGGCGGGGGGGTCGCCCCAGAGCTCCACCCGGCGGTGCCGGGTTGGCCGCCACAACGCCGCGCCCATCTCCTCCTGCCACATTGGCGCCAGGTACCAGGGCCATGTGTAGGGGCGGCGGGCACTGCGGGCATCCAGCCAGGGGGCGCGCGCCAAGCGGACTTGAGGGTACCTCCACTGCAAGGCTTGGCCCACAGTGGCCCCCTTGGTCCCGAACTCGGGGCCCCCGGGGCGCGGGACGGTGGATAGCTAGACCGGGCCGTCCCCGCGATGGTGGTGGGTGTGCCACCACCCCTTCCAGGCCCCGGCCAGGAGGTCGTGGAGGCGCAAAACCCCGGGGCACAGCCCCACGAGGAGGGCCTGGGCACAGACGGTGCTGGCCCATCCCCGGCGCTAATGGGGGGCGGGGAACACCAGAGTGGCCTGGGCATACCACCATCGTAGCACGACGAGGCCATTGTGCCATCGCCGGTGCAAGGGGAGTGGGGGGGCCGGGTCCGCATGCCCGCGCCCTTGCCCCCGGCCTCGTCCCGGCCTCGTCCTCGTCCTCGTCCTCGCGGTCCCCGTGCCATAGCACATCGGAAAAAGTACCCCGGTGCTCCACCACCGGCTTCGCGATGTTCATGCTTTGAAAAGCCCAAGACCAACCGTCCATTTGGAATCCCCTACATTCTCGGGGGTCCCCAACGCCAAGCGCGGGGGAAAAATCACGAGTGGCCCACAAGTGGGCACATCGCCTACAGGCAAGGATTTGGAGTAAAATCATATTGTGTTCGGCGAGGCACCTCGAAGAGGGGAGAGGAACAACCATTTTTGAGCTGCCGAGGCTATAAAACTACATGAGCAGGTTTGCCCCAGCCCTTAGGGGAGCACCCCGCCCCCCGTTACCCAAAGAGAGTGAAAAGTACATAAAGAGGGGCTAAAACCTGCTTATCATAGGATGTTTGACCATTTTGGATGACCGGCTTACACGACTTACTGCAAAAAAAATTTAAACGACTAGACGATTTTTTTGTTACACGCAATTACCGCAAAAAAATTACACGAATTACAACATACACGTCATAAAATGCATTGAAAATGGGTTGTTTTGGGACCAAAACAGAGTACACGTGCTAAAGTAGGGTTATGGGGTCACCCGAGGGTTCAAAAATGGTCAAAAAAAATGCTTTTTTCCAAAATAGTTTCTAGATCTTTTGGGGTGCTAAAGCAAGTGGTTTAAGGCTTTTTTGACTTGTATTTGACGTATGTTAGCCCATGCAAGGTCTCGGAAGGCCTTTGGGATCCGATCAATGTTTGTTGACTAGTTAGTAATGGTACTATTTCATGCCCCCCCTCCCCCCTTTTTACCTCTCTTTGTGTTAGCAAAGGACTTTTGCTTCACCGCGATGCCATCTATGTCGGCTTAATAGTTTGTAATGATACTATTTCTTATCCCCCGCCCCTTTTGACTATCTCTTTTTGTGTTGGCAAGCAGGGCTGAGAAGTACCCGGCTCCGGTGGCAGGTACTGCTCCCAAAAACGTACCCACAGTGTACCCATGGCAACGAAAAATGGGGGACAATGGGGGGAAATGGGGGGGGGGATAGGGAAAAATGGAGGAAAATGGAAAAAAGTGGGGGAAAATAAGGAAACTTGGGTGGTGCAACCGGTCCCCGGCGTCCGGGCATAGCGTGGGTAGGGACCCTGGGTGGCTATTACCCCACTCAACCATCGGTGGGGTAATCATCCCCTACCTATTATGGCTCGTCCAATTGAAAGGTTTTCCGGAAGTCAGCCAGCTTCTGGGGGGGGAATGCAAAGTAGAGCGTCCTCCATCTTCAAATATTCTCTTGTGCGGCGTCCTTCACCCGAACCGGTGGTGAGCCCAATATGTGAGGGCTTGAACTATTGCAAGTCTAGTTTCTCCAGCTGCTTGGAAAGCCAACCGGCGTACAACCACTTCCTATTGGGGTCACCGAGCACCTTCATCGGAACGTACTTCGCGTTGTTCCATTCACGAAGGTGCTCCATATCATGCAAAACAATCAAAATTGTAATTAACAGGGGCACAAAGGGGAAAGGCATGGCCTCCACACAGCTTTGCTACTGAGCAAAGCAAGCAAACCTCCCCCATTTTCCCCCGTTTCCCCCCATTTCCTCCCCAATTTCCCCCATTTTCACCCATTCTCCCCCATTTTCCCCCATTTTTCCTCGGGAGCTTTCACCAATGTGCCCCCCCCCCACCACCACCACAGCCTTGTTGCCAACCTAAACCTTGATTTTTGGCCTTTTCAGCTCCATAATTTCTCATTTTCCCACCAAGCAATCTGAATTTCCCTCATTTACCCCCATTTCCCCCCATTTTTCCTACATTGGCCCATTTCCTGGATAGTGTTCCGCTAAACATACCCAAAGTGCGTACTTCTAAGCCCTGGTCAAGTGGCTTTTGCTTCTCCGCGATCCCATCAATGTTTGCTCAATAGTTTGTAATTTTTTGTGCGCCCCCCGCAATTTTTGGCCCCCCCCCTCCTTCCTCCTCCCGGCAACTGGCTTTCGCTTCACCGCGATCCCATCATTGTTTGCTGACTGGTGCGTAATGATACTATTTAATACGCCCCCACCCCCCTTCCCCCCTTTTTGGCTACCTCTTTTTGTGTTGGCAAGTGGCTTTCGCTTCACCGCGTTACCATCAATGTTTGTTGATTGGTGTGTAATGATACTATTTTTTATGCCCCTCCCCCCTTTTTGACTTCCTCTTTTTGTGTTGGCAACTAGCTTTTGCTTCACCGATCCCATCAATGCTTGCTGTACAGTTTCTAATGATACTATATCTTATGCCCCCCCCCCTCCTCTTCGCTTTTTGGCTACCTCCTTTTGTGTTAGCAAGTGGCATTTGCTTCAGCACGATCCCATCCATGTTTGCTGAATAGATTGTAATGATACTATTTTTTGTGCCCCCCCCCCCCCCCCCTGTGTGACATTCTGTCTAGTCGTTGCTCCTTTACGGGGCCTTGGACGGTCACCCGTTCTTCCCTTCGCATATTGCGTCGGATCGCTACTTTCTGTCGGCCGCTGCGGCCTGTGCTCTTGCTGGTGTCGTTTCTGCGTTTGCGGAGCCCAGTAGTTGGCGTGTTGGGACTGTGCTGAATGTGGCATGGTGTGTCGTTTGCGTGTCAACGGCGCCCAATAATTGGCGTATTGAGGATGTGCTGGTTGTTGCCGGGGTCGTTTGACTGTTTTCTCTGCCCCCCCCCCCCCACGTCACTCATGGCCTCCTTTTTTTTTGTTGGCAAGTGGCGTTCTCTTGACTGCGATCCCATCTTTGTTTGCCGCATGGTTTTCAATGACGGTAATCCTTTTTTGTGCTAGGGTGAGTGGAAATACATCAAATGGGGTTGCACAAATGTTAATGTTGTAATGTGCTCGATGCATGTTGCCTGATAATTTGAGTTATCAGGGCAAAGCAAAGTGACAAAGCAAAGTGCCTTCCCAACCATCTCGGTCCCAATATTCAGTCTTGATTAGGGGTAGGTTTATTGTTAGGAGTAGGCTGAGGGTTGGGGTGGGCGTTAGAGACAAGGTTGGGTTTAAGGATGGTGTTGGGGTGCAAACTGGACAAAATTTTCCTCGGGGCACCTTTGGTGTTCATGGAGCGTCGGCCGCCTTTGGCGCCCATGGACACCAGAGGGCAACACCTTTGGCAACTAACTATTGGCCGGAGGCCCCTAGGGGGGAGGGGGGGGGGGGGGGGGCAGGGGTAGTTGGTACAGGGGGGCCGTAGCATCGGGCCATACGCCGACTCCTTCCCACTCTCAGACCACTTTCAGGGTGGAGGGGGGGCTAGGTCTGTGGGGGGCGGGGCAGGCTTCATACCCCGACAAACATGGCATAAGATGACTGCCTCATCGCGCTAATCACTTCGAAGCATGTATGTTGAAGAAATTTTTTTGCAACAGGGGGGGGGGGGGGCATGGTAGGTGGTACTTTTGTTTAAGGGCATAGCACCCCCGAGTCCATTCCCGGCCACTATTGCTAGTGGCGCCCCACCCAGGCCAAACCATGCTTGTTTTCAGGGCAGAGTTGATGCATGTTCCGAAACCCGTTGGAGGAGCAAGGGGGGGAGGGGGCTGTTTGCACTGCGCGCACCACGCCTTTCCCGAAAAAAAAATGCTCTCAAGTTGGCGGAAATGCTACATCACCCCTGCATTCTCGGGGATCCCCAAAGACAAGGAGGACAAAATCAGAATTGGATGCCTAAACCCTGCCTTCTGGGGGCCACAAGTGGGCAGAAATGCTACATCACCCCTACATTCTCGGGGATCCCCAACAAAGAGGACAAAGTCAAAGCAAAAAAAAAAAAGCAAAATAACAAAAGCAAAACTTTTCCCATGGTGTCCTTGATCCTGCCTGCAGACCTGCAGACTGACCCCACTGGGGTTTGAACCCAGGACCTTCCAATGCCAGAGGCACTGCTTTACCCACTAGGGTATGGCCCATCTCTGACATAGCTCTCCACAGGGGTGGTATTCATATTTGGTCCAATTAGGTTTTCATCCGCTATTGGGTTCTCCTAAATAAAATGAGTATTTTGAGTATAGACACATGGGGTGAAAACCCATTTTTTCACCCTCTACTAAGTCAAGCAAAATTTCCGTAGGGCGCGCATGGTCTGGCACTTCCGGGCCAAAACCCAGTAGGGAGGGGGGAGTCGGCGTAAAGGGTTCGGTCCCGGCGGCCCCCCCGTGGTAGTTGGTGTCCTAGGTCCCGCGGAGTCGCCCGACCCCCCCTCATGGCTGGCGTCCGCCAAACCCGCTCGACGGCTAGAGGACAACCGACAGCAGTTTGACAGAAAATGTAGTGGTCCCTTGAGGTGGTCATGAATGCGGATAAAAAAACAAAAGGTGTAGCCGTCCTTAAATAACGCTCTGTGCACCCTTGGCCAATGCAGGGCTTTTGGAGAAAAGCTGCAGTGCATATGTTTGCGTGATGTGATCAGCTTAGTCCACACAGAGGCGCATAGCATCTGCGGAGGGGCCCGAGTGGCCTCTCTCCAAACTGTGTTCGGCGACAATTGGCGACTGCCCATATCCGATTTCTGAAGTTCTGCTGTGGCACCAGACCTCTGGTGTAGCCGCTCCGCCTGCGCACTGCCTGCGGCCACAAGCCTCCGCAGGTGCCCATCAGGTCACTTACTTGCGAATGCTCATCGGTTGACAATCGACTGCCACAAAGAGAACGCCAGGCCCCATCAGTCCCCCAGGGTCCCCCTGCTTTGCCAGCCCCATGCCTCTCCACTGCACCCCACGTCCTGCACTGATGCGTGAGCCAGCTGCTCACAGCGGGCTTCCTCCACGAAAAGGACGATACAAATGAATTACTGCGGGGGTGTTCGCCAGGTATCTCTTTCACTTTCACGGGTAAACGGTCCCTGGCCATGTGCCACACGTCCTAAATCGTCAGTGTGAAGTGTCAGCGGGGCACCCTCCAATCTTGACAGCCACGGGAACGAATACATGTGAAGCACCAACAGCCCCAACCCGCACCCCAGCAACCTTCACCCGGAGGGCCCCCCCAAGGGAACCCCTCCCCCCTTCAGGACCCAAAGTTGCAGGCACTGTGCGCGGGGGGGGGGGGGCTGGCTGCGTGGAATGCTGTCTGAAGCTGGCTGCGCCTATTGGCCTCTCGCCACTTACCCTTGTCCTTTCCTTGAACAGATTCCCTCCGTAGATAGCAGTGCCCTTTGGCTTATAATCACCCAGTGCACCTGCTCATACCCCACACACCCTTCCTTTCCCTTGGTAACCCGGACTGTCCCTGTTTCACTGCACTGTGTTGGGTTCACATAGAGGAGGCAACGGCCCTCACCATTGGTCAGGTGCATGCGGACATCCAATACCAGCGGGGGGAGGGGGGGGGACTCCCAAACCGTGGCTGTTGGGCCCTAAGATGTCCACTTGCTGGGTCATTTCCCCAATGGGGGCACATAACACCATTCAACCTGCCCTTTCCCGCGCTCAGTCCTCCTTGTAGCGAGTGCTCCAGCCCCCACCCCATCCCCCGAGATCTATAATGTGTGTACCTGGGGGGGGGGGTATCCCCCCCCGCCTTCAGAAAAACAATGTCGAACAAAGAGGATTCACTTCAGTGCCCCAATGAGTCACCAGGCGAGGCGCCAGCCCCCGTGACCTGTTTCAGAGGCTCTCAGTGAACAGCAACGTCAGACAGGCAAAGCCTCTGGGGGGCTCCATATGCACATGCAGAAAGCCACACTGGATGGCAGTGTCGGAGCAGCCTAAAATACGGCCACTTGCGGACTGCGGCCACAGGCAGGCCTGTGCTTGAAGGGGGGAAAAGGGGGGGGGGCACCCTCAAATAATAATTGTCAGTTACGCCCTGACCGTATCCTTTCGACTTCAACTGTGGCTGCAACGGTTTTGTAGCCGCCCTCAACTGCTTTCCCAACCATGGCCTACCGGTTTTACAGGCATTTGCCGCACTACTCGGTGGCCTCCATCTCCTTCAAGCACAGGTTTGGCCATGGGCACCACACTCAGCGCTCCTTTGGTCTCTCTGGACTCGTCTGCGTCGGCAACGAAAACCTTCGGAAAGACGGCCCATGGGGGAGGCCCGCCGCCCCCGAGGTCTTCACTGGCGGCAGTGGCGCCGGCAGCGGCGATGAGTTCTGCGGCGGACATGGGTCAACTGATGACGGCCTCTTCATGGCTCTGGTGGGGGCCGAAGAGGAGCGCTCCATCATCCTCTGGAAACTGCTGGCCGCCTTCAGCAGTTGCTTGTTCTCCCGTTCCAATTCGCGGTTCCGTTGCAGCAATTCTTGGAGCTGCCTCTGCAAACTTTCAATGAGAGCATCTTTGGACCTCTCGTCCGATGAGGAAGACCTTTGCACAATCGCATGCCTTGGGGACGGCGAAACATTGGGGCTGTGGGGCTTCATACTGCCTGTGGTGCGGGCGGGTGGTGAGAGGATGTTGGGGGAGGCAAGGCGGGTCTTGTGGTAGGGGACATGCACCGTGGGTCTTGGTGCGGGTGAATGCTGTCGATCGAGTGGTGACATAGGGGCTCGCTCTCTGGAGGCCGGCGATGTGCTGGGGGCCGTGCTCGGACCGGATTCGTAGTGGGACCCCAAGCGCGGGCTTGGGCTGTGCGCAACAAAATTTGCCGACCAAAGAGGGCCCAGTGATGGTGCAGCGTCGAAGCGGTGTATGCGCGGGGACGCTGCAGCGGCAATGGCATCCCCCAGAAATTGGGAAGAGGATGCAAGCATAGGCCCCTGCTCCAGCATTGGATTCCCGAGGTACAGATCGTCGCAGCCATCAAATCGCGAGAATCCGGAGTGATGGCAGTGATGGTTTGCAAACATCTCGAACACATCTTCGTCAGACATCGGCTCCACTTTGTTCAACATCTTCTGGAATTGCTCTGCCAACTGCTCGTCATCAGGCGGGATGTATCGGCCAGGCCTCAAATCCTCCTTTGCCTCCTTGTCGCTGGCCTCTTCCTCACCCTGGTCGTCCCCTTGCCCATCCTCCTCATCACATCCTGCGGCCGGTTTGGCGTTTGTGTGCTGCGGAGGTGTTGCAGGCGCGGAGCTGTCTGCGTGACAACCAAGATTCAAAGAATGTAAGTGCGCATCCTTCTGACGATTCAGCAGCCTCAACTTCCTTTCCAATAAATCGAGTTCCAACTCCGAGGTCAATCCTTGGGTTTGAAGTGCAATATCAATCACCTCCAGCGGCGACCGCACCACGACGGAGCATTGCTCATCGTTCCGGATAAATGTTGAGTTTTGCGTGTCACCCATGAGGCACCAGCACTACCCAGTGAAGAGCACCAGGAGCATGCAAGATGGGCCAACACTCAATACCAGCACTTGAACATTTGTACTTTAGACACTTTCGAAGACAGAATTCCCCGACAAAAAACAGACACTTAGAAACAAAAGGTATGCACACGCTGGCAGATGGGATGCAATAGTTTCATATACAGGAGGTCGATTCAGCATGTGTGTGTTTGCTTGCCAAACTGTAGCATGACTGGATGCCAATGGGTGTTTGCCCAATGTTCTCCTTCATCTGTCAATTCCCTCAACCACGCCCACCAAATTTGTCCCAACTCATTGCTTGAACGAATGCCTCACAAAGCAATGCATGATGGCATTTCAAAAAATATGGATTGTTTAATGTAGGATTCAGCCACTTCAGCCAGAATCAGAAGAACCAGAAACTCCCATGCACGTGCCAGCGACAATACCTCAGGACATACAACCCCCCAAGACCGACGGCCTCCTCAGGGCATGATTCACACCAGTGTCTTGTATGCATGTAAATCCCAAAAAGGTGCTGCTTAATTGTGTAACCAATCACACAGCAAGTAAGGTGAATTAATCTCCATGGTCAGGGGCGGACAAAGCTTGTTTAGGAATTTGAACCTCCTACCAAGGGGGGGCAAGGGAGTTGGTTGGACACAATCCGGATGTGAAAGATGCATCTGGCTGAATTTTTCTCATGGCCCCTTCCAGGAGGAGGAGTTAGTGACATATCTCCTGCTACATAAAAAACCACACCTCAGAAAAGAACACAGCTTGTGCCTGCGAATCCCCAATCGTGTTGGGTATTGGGGCCACACACTAGCATAGATTGTAGCTACATATCCCGTGGAAAAGTGGGGCCAGATCATGAAGCAGCACGAATCACGGTTGCATGCCTCTTGCTACATTAGGGCCACACCCCATGAAAGGGCATGGATTGTGTGGCATGGAAGGGTATGGATTGTTGTTGCACATCCCCGACCTTATTAGGGTGGTGTGGGGAAAATGTGACCTATCGCAACATTGAGGGAATGTTTGCCCAGCGCATGCCCGGCATGCTACTTTTGCGCCAAGTATCCCGACTTCAGCCCTAGCTTTATCCTCCTCCCCTAGAGAAGCCCCAAGCAGACTCAAATCAACCCCAAACCCTTCCCCACAAACCAGACAACACAAGACCAAATCTGTGACCCCACTTGTTTAACACATGAGACATATCTTGTAATCAATAGCTGTGTCCCCACAAGTTTGTGGGTCAACACACTTTGCACAATAATTTTCATTACATTTGCCACAAAATGTGGTTGTGTGCTTCTTCTGATATCACAATGCACAAACGTCAACCTCATCCCCTCCATCATCTTGCGTTGTTGCTCACTTGACAGGGAACATGTCCCCATTGTTCATTAGGGTGATGGACCTGCCTCCGAATACAAAAGTGTGCAAAATGCAACAAAATACAAACTGATTGATGCAACTCCTTTGGATTGCTACGCCACATGTTCCTAACGAAACCCTGGCCATGTACATCATCGTATGATTGGTGCCAAGCCATCAAAGTGACATCCTTTTTTTTTTTTGGTCAAATGGGTCAGCGTGAAAGTGCCACAACCTCGAGGGCAAGTTCATCCTAAGTACCCGTTTTGGCAGTGCCTAGGTGAGCTCAAAATGATGCGGAAGAATCAGCTCCTAGTTGTTCCCCCACGGTTTCCATATGGAGAGCGCATCTAGATCTCCCACTCATTGGGGTCCCAGTGTGATGTTTGCGAAGTGGTTGGAGAGGGATTTCCCACAATGTGGGGTCCCATTCTTCTGTGGTTTGTTTGTGTTGGAAGAACAGCTATTGGCGCAGCAGTGTGGTTGTCGTGTTGTAATAGTCCAGCATGGTCTAGTGTGGTGCGCCACGCGTTCCCGGTGGCTCCATTCCGATTGCTGGTGCACTAGGTATGACACATGTTGGCTATGCTGTTCCGTGTGCATGTGGAGCAGGCGGATGTGTCTCGCATACTTCCGCTAGAGGCATAGTGCAGTTTTCACCTCTTCGTGCTATTGCTTCGCCGCTTGTATTGCCACTTGGTAGCCCTGATGATTCTTTGTGTAGCATTGCTGCGGTCTATGGTGTAGTTGCTGCAAGCGTATGTGTTCCTCTTGCGGGTTTGTGACTAAGGCATGGTACACCCGTTTGGCCTCGGAGGCTTGGGTGTATGTTGCTCTCACGTGTCTGACGTGTGCTATGGTGTCTTCGAACGTGCAGCGTATTGGTAGGCCCTAGTGACCGTTCATAGGTGGTTCCTCATGTAGCTCTCCATGTATGAGACATAGCAGGACCAATTTGCAGTGTGTACACTTTGGAGGGTGGAACGTTTCTTGGGTGCACCCATAGTGGGGGACTCGCATAGAATGGTCCGAGTGAACCAGTGTATGGCATTAGCATTAGCGTCGTTAGCCCGTTGAGCTTCTTGCAACTAGGTGTCCACGTCTATGTGCGGTTGTCTGGCCACTGTGTCTCTATTGCGCTTCTAGGTTGCTCCATATGGTGCGCCGATGCGGTTGCGAAGGTTTTGTGGTATTCTCATGGCGTACGGTGGCTCGCTGTGAACCTTGTGATCCACGGGGGCAAGGGCGCTTCATCCGGTGTTGGGTCCGCCAATTTGCATCGCAATCCTTGAACCCCCTACACTCCACTAGGGAGTGAGGGATGAGCAAGTGTGCACTTAGCCACTTGTCATGGCTTGTTGCCACCCAGGGCCATAACTGGGCTAGCTGAGCCAATTTGTGCCACCATTGTCTCCACTCGGTCGACAAGACCGACAAGGCTGTGCAAAATGCCAAGCGCATCTGCACTAAGTCACTATGTTGTTGGCCGTACAAACCAAAGAGTGTTGGAAGGCGCTCCCAGGGTGCCCTCCGGCCCCAAAGCCATGGAATCCAAGCGGTGTGGTGGTAGTGTTTGAGGGGAATCGACGATACCTAGTGCACATCCGCCGTTTGTTTTTGACGTCAAAGTTGCATGATCCATGAGTTAGCAAGTCTGGGCATGATGTGCCCATGCAATACGATGTCATGTGGTCCTAGTGGAGGTATGTCCACGGGCCGAATGTTGCCCATGTTGGCAAGTGAGTTGAACTCGTTGTTGCCCTGTATTTGCCAGTAATCGTGATATGTGGTTGTATATTGGCCTAGGTCCCTGTGGCCCGGGGTCCAACGGATAGTCATGGGTTTGGATGTGACGTTGTTATAGTGAGGGTTGTGTTACACCTAGTCCTTGACGACCCCCTTGCGTTGTATAGGTATGGCTTCAACCACTCCCTTGTTGTCCAAGATGATTTCGTTTCCGTTGGGAGACACCGGCAAGGGCCATAGTCTCCGCATGGTACACCTCCTATGGCTACTATGGGCTGTGTACATGGAAGGCTGCCGGGCATTCTCTATTATGCATCCCCCCTCTAGCCCGTTCGTGTCGTTTGGACCCATCAATATACCACGGTGTGGTGGTCGGTTATGCATCCCCCCTCTATCGTTTGGAGCCATCAGTACACCACCGTGTCCCATTCCGTTTTTGTTGTGTTATGATGTCCTCCTACGGGACCTCTAAGCCCGCCTGCCAGAACAACACATTTTTAAGCCCAAATTGAAAACAAAAAAAAGTGTTTTAGCGACATTCTGGCGCTGATCTAGCGTGTTCGCGAGAACGTCGCTAGAACGTGGTAGGCTAGAACAAAACTAGAACAAAAACAGTCATGCATCTATCGCATCTAAGGGACACCGTGTTTGCACGGTGCGTGTGTTCGGCCTCTTACCACTCCCCCCCCCACCCTTGACATCTTATGTTGTGTGTTGTGTTGTGTGCATGCGTATGCCAAACTGTGTTCGTGTGGGTGGGGGGGGGGGGGGCACATGAGCCTATGCATGCATCAAGTCTAGTGGTTTTTATAAATGTATGTGTACCAGCCCCCCACCCCGCCCCCACTTTGCCCCCTGAGTGTCGAGCTATCACCCCCCCCCCTTCCATGTTGTGGTCTGGATTCTAGGGCTAACCTGCTTATTGTGCTTAAGGTTAGGGAGGGTATCCATTTCCTTTTTGCAGGCGTGCTTTTGTTTTTAGCTGGTTGAATTTGAAGAAGTGCGTACACATTTACACCAAGAGGTAGGTGTGTTACTCCGTCCCTCCTCCTTGTTGTGTGTGCCTGTGGTGTGGGATTGTCTATTGTACCGATGTGCCGTCAGGGGCTGTGCTGTGTGGGTCGGTGGTATGCTATGTCCCCCCTCCCCTCAAGTTATGGAATCCCCAACCCCCCCGTGTGTGCAGTGGTACTTGGCTTGTTGGTTCGTTAGCTGTTGGTTTTCGGGTTGCTTGGTTCGTTGTTGGTTGATTGGTTTGTGGGCTGCTGCGTTTGGCAGGCTGTTGGTTGGTTGGTTGGTTGGTTGGTTGGTTGGTTGGTTGGTTGTTGGCTCGTTGCTGGGGTGTACGTGTGTGTGCAGTGTGTGCACAGATGTTGTAACATGTTGTGTGGTGTTGGGTGGGGTGTATGTGTGTATGTTGCTTGGACACATGCTGTGTGGTCTTGTTGCATGGTGTGTCTGTGTGCAACCATGCATGTGCAGCCATTGCAAAGGTCCTGGGGGGGGGGGGCGGGATGCACATTTCATTTTGGCGTTCTAGCGGCGTTCTGGCGAGGTGTTCTAGCGGCGTTCTAGCGGTGCCGATTGGCTCGCGAGGACGCCGCTAGAACACCTCGCCAGAACGCCGCTAGAACGCCAAAATGAAATGTGCATACCCCCCCCCCCCCTGCCAAAGACCCTTGCAATGGCTGCACATGCATGCTTACACAGACACACTATGCAGCAACACCACGCAGCATGCGTCCATGCAACACACACACATACACCCCAGCAACTAGCCAACAACCAACCAACCACCCACCCAACCAACAGACCAACCAAGCAACCAACCAGCCTGCCAAACTCAACTGTCCAGGAACCAACCAACCAACGGTGGTAGGTTGTCCAGTGTAGTGGACGGTAACACCTAGCATGTTTTTCGTGTTAGGGGGCTACAAAACCACTTGGCGCATTTCCTTTGGGTTGGGTCGTCCGGTGCTGCGAGGCTGTTGCATGATAGACGGTGTGTAGTGACTCGTATTTGCCCCGCCGGTTGCTCATGGTCTTCCTCTGAGCTCTCTGTCAACTCTGTCAAAGGACGGTCTCGGCGCAAGATGCAATGTCCTTCCGTGCCCCTAAGAGCACACACTGTGTCTAGATACTTGCATTATGTGGTGGTTAGTTTGTGGTTGGTTTGGCCCTCCTCCTGCACTTCATTGCAACCCTAATGAAAATCAATGTGTGAAAAGGGACCACCATAGTTGTCGTAGGCCTGCGCCTCTCTCCCGCATGTCCGTAGTGATGGAAAGTCGGCTCATCGTGGTTTCTATGTCCGGGATGCCCCACAGGTACTAGAGCACGGTGTCCTCACACTTGGCCATGTGTTGCCTTTTCCTGAGGAAAAGGCCGTTAAAGTCCATCATGTGATGTGTACGGCGTTTATGATGGTCATTTGTTCGAAACTATTTAGTGGCATGGTCTTGTAGGCAGCCGGATTGTGTTGTAAATGGGCTATCACCATATCCGACGCATTTTCCTCATGTGTCGGATGTCGTAGTAAATGGCCTAGGCACACTTGGCTTCAGAGTGAATTTTTGGTTGTGCCAGTACATGGTCTCGGGAGTGTAGTGCCGCCCCCAATGGTATACCTCGGCTTTTGTCAGCATTGAATCGCAGGTCCATGCAATGAGCCACGGTGGAGGTGATCTAAGGTCCGTACTAGGGCTCTTGTGTCTATTGCCTGCACCGCTGTGCCGTCTAGGTACACGGACTTGAAGACCCAAATTCTTTCTAGGCTAGAATGCTTCCCTAGAACGATCTAGCCTAGAACACAAATGGTTCTAGCCTAGACAGGTAGAATTGGTAGAACACAAACAACAAATCACCAAAGTAGGGGGGGGGACCGAGGCTCATACACTCATACTAACCACTAGACTTGTTGCATGCATAGGCTCATGTGCCCCCCGCACACTTTGGCATAGGCATACATTGGGTGCAGCCAAGGAAGGATGGCCTAGGAATCCCCCCCTTCCTAGGGTTTTTCTACTCCTACACGTTACGACGGCACCCGAAGACTTTGAACACAAACACCGCACCTTCAATGCGCCTACTTTGGGGGACATTGGGTCCCGGGTTGGTGATGCCCAATTTTGGGGTGTTTTTGGAAACCCCGTTTTGGGCAGGAACCCCCCTAGGAAACCCCCTTCCTAGCCCGGAAGGGGGGTTCCTAGGGGGGTTCCTGGGCAGGAACCCCCCCCTTCCTATATCCCTTCTTGGGCAGGAACCCCCCCTTCCTAGACCCTTCCTATGACCCTTCCTGTCCCGAGGCAATAGCACACAAATCCGTTCGCTGGGGCTTGAATCGCATTGTGCCACCCCATTGATGTTGTCACTGGTCCACATGCCGCTGGCGTCGCTTGACAACGGCCGCACCGCGGCCTTGCCGCGCCTCGTACAATTGCAAACGGACACTCAACGCGTCGGTGTGCACCACGTGCCTCATTTCGAGGCGTGTGATGCGGGGTCGCCGAAGACACCAACCGCGCATCGAGTTTTTGAGATACCGCTTGAACGGTTGGTTTCTGTATTCTGTTGGAATACTGCGAAAAATGTACAAACTCCCAAAGCGACGCGCAACATATGCGCTGTGAACACATGCCCAATGTACCCATCACACCCCATTGCAATTTACCCCAACACTCCCCTAAACGGTCACTCGCGGACTCCAATTCCTTGAGTTCGGCCTGTGTTAGCCAATCCCTTTTGCGCCAGAGCGCGTGCATTCGATGCATTGATAATAACACATGCTTCATCAATAGGAAAAATAAGCCACCAAAGGCCACGTCGGGTAGGTTGTCCCGCAATACGGCCAAAACTCGGTCATGTAATGCACTGTCTTCAAAAAACATTTTGCCACCTGTTAGATCAAATTTTCCGGCCTTGGTTGGCCGGGGAGCCAACCGCTCAGCATGCGGAACGTTTTTCACCTCATCGAAAAGCTTGTGAAGCTCCAAAACCAAAGCTTTCCCTGCGTCCCTTGGAGCACGGGCAACGTTGGGTGCACCGTTTTCAATCAAATCTTTCAATGTTTCATTGGCTCGCTTAACAATTGCGCTCGCAATACGACACAGGCCATGCTCCTTGTCACCAACGCGGTTGCATGGTCCCATTGCCCTGCAAAATGAGCCCACTTGCATTGGGAATCAATGCAATGGCAGCCCACCCAACATTTCCCCTTGTGATAATTGGCCGAAAGCATGGCTTTGCCGTCACTTGTCAAGGCACATACACTGGGGATGCGATTCCCCAAGTGCCAAACATCCACAATGGACAAAACTGATTAAGGTTTGCCTTAGTGTCAATGGCCCGGAGACAATGCGTGTCATCCGGTCCGTCAAGCGCCCACCACGTCGCCCAGCGTCGCACGTCGCCTGCAGATGCTACACCCTCTGACCAAACGGTCACGTGGATGTCGCACTTGGTGGCCGAGGTCTGCCACATTGGGGTGGCATCTGCGCAAATGATATTCAAAAGCCGGTCTTGACGAGGGATGTTAAAAATACCGCACGCCCTACTCAACGTCAGCTGGCTTTGCACTACGTCAAGGAGTGGACAAACAGCGGCAGATCGGCGCGATACCACCCCCGATGAAACCTCCAGGGCCGTTGCGACATATGGCAGCAGTTTGCTACGCCCCTCCATTAGTTCCCTTCGTGTACAATGGCGCTCCAATTTTAACATGTTGCGCGTGGAGAGGCTCATTTGGTGTGCCGTTTGCAAAACTTGGATCACTTCCTCGGAGACATGCTGTTCGTCGTCATCGCGCACCTCGTGGTTGTTGGACTCAATCACCATACCGTTACCGGTTGCGCGCACAACGATGTTGTCATCTCCAAGCACGGCGCCCACAACGTCGCGAATGTATTTCCGTCTCTGTCGCCGTGCATCAACCTCCAGATCCCAATACGGGGTCACTCGAATTTATAACGGCCTTTTGCATTACGTTCAAAATGGAAGCCTGCCAAGAATTGTGAGGGCAGGATGTGCACAGGAAGTACTACAGGAACCCCCCCCCTTCCTGGCCAGGAACTTTCCCGGGAACCCCAAAGGAACCCCCCTTCTTGTACAGGGAGACCCTTCCTGGACCCTTCCTGGACCCCTTCCTGCACAGGAACCCCCCCCCTTCCTGCACAAGAACCCCCTTCCTTTACCCCTTCCTAGACACTTTCTGCACAGGAACCCCCCCCCTTCCTGTACCTGGTGTTTCGGTGTACTGCCCCATCGGTTGCCCTCCCAAACAATCTGGTCCTCTCAAACACCGCTGTCACATCGGGGCATTGCAACCACACATGCCATGCAGCTGCGTCCATGCTTGGAGAGCTTGGGAATCTCGGTGGTGCCCCCAAGGGTGAAGCTATGTGAAGCTCCCCGCTCGGCATCGACAGGGTGGGCAAGGTGGGCAGCCATGTAATGGCTGTGGATCCGGGCGTGGTCGCTGGGAAGGCGGGTGGACAAGAACTCCAGCAAGGAGGAGTAGTCCGCTCCGCTGGGCCGCACGTGGAAAGCGGTGATCTCCGGGTTGCGGCGCACTGTCTCTGCAATGAGGTCTAAGAGGGCACAGGGGTCCCTGTCGCGGAGGATGGACTTGGTGATGCGCACCCGGCCGATGCTCGTGCCCGGCGGCCAAGTCACGGCGGAGTTGGTTGCGCTGGCCGTGTCGTGGAACGTCTGCCCCTCCGGAAGGGAGCAACCACGTGTACCGGCCGGGCCTGTGACGGCCGCCATCCAACCCCAAGCAAACGGACAGGCAGACATTGCGAACACCGGGCTGCCTTTGATGGGGAGGAAGGGCCATAGGAAGGGGGGTTCCTGGCCAGGAAGGGGGGGGTTGCTGGCCAGGAAGGGGTCTAGGAAGGGGTCCAGGAAGGGTGCAGGAAGGGTCTAGGAAGGGGTTCCTAGGGGGGTTCCTGCCCGAAAAAAGTTGACTCCCTTGGTCCGACACCGGGGTCGTGATAGTTCCTATACGCTTATTTTGACCCCCAAAACACCCCCGATAAGTGTGGTCCGTCACTTTAGCGGTGCACTACCATGTCATTTGGAGGCGGGTTCCTAGGCCACCCTTCCTTGGCTGCACCCCACACACAACACAACACACAACATAAGGTGTCAAGTGTGGGGAGGGAGTCATAAGAGGCCGAACACAAGCACCGCAAAAAGACCCCTTGAGTGTCGAGCTATCATCCCCCCCCTTCCATGTTGTGGTTTGGATTCTGGGGCTACCCTACTTGTTGTGCGGAAGGTTAGGGAGGGTATCCATTTCCTTTTTGCAAGCCTTGTCTTGACGATTGGCCTGATGGTGCGCACATTGGATGCAATGGTTCTCTACACCCCAAACCTTGTTTTGACGAGTGGCTTGATGGTCCGCACACGGGATGCAATGGTTCTCTACACCCCAAACCTTGTCTTGACGAGTGGCCTAGTGGTCCGCACACTGGATGCGATGGTTCTCTACACCCCAAACCTTGGTTTGACAAGTGGCCTCATGGTCCGCACACGGGATGCAATCGCTCTCTACACCCCAAACCTTGTTTTGACGAGTGGCTTGATGGTCCGCACACGGGATGCGATGGTTCTCTACGCCCCAAACCTTGTTTTGACGAGTGGCCTGATGGTCCGCACACTGGATGCAATGGTTCTCTACACCCCAAACCTTGTTCTAACGAGTGGCTTGATGGTCCGCACACTGGATGCAATGGTTCTCTACACGCCAAACCTTGTTTCGACAAGTGGCCTGATAGTCCGCACACTAGATACAACGGTTCTCTACACCCCAAACCTTGTTTCGACGAGTGGCCTGATGGTCAGCACACTGGATGCAATGGTTCTCTACACCCCAAACCTTGGTTTGACAAGTGGCCTGATGGTCCGCACACGGGATGCAATCGTTCTCTACACCCCAAACCTTGTTTTGACGAGTGGCTTGATGGTCCGCACACGGGATGCAATCGTTCTCTACACCCCAAACCTTGTTTTGACGAGTGGCTTGATGGTCCGCACACGGGATGCAATGGTTCTCTAAACCCCAAACCTTGTTCTAACGAGTGGCCTGATGGTCCGCACACTGGATGCAATGGTTCTCTACACCCCAAACCTTGTTTTGACGAGTGGCCTCATGGTCCGCACACTGGATGCAATGGATCTCTACAGCTCAAACCCGCTGCCTCGGGAATCCCGTCCACTGCAGAGCGGGGGACAAAATCAGAAGTGGCCCACTTGTGGGCAAGGTGGCTACGTAACCCCTGCCGCCTGGGGGATCCCCACCGCTTCACAGCGGGGGGCACAATCAGAAGTGGCCCACTTGTGGGCAGGGTGGCTACGTAACCCTTGCCGCGTAGGGGATCCCCACCGCTTCAGGGCGGGGGGCAAAATCAGAATTGGCCCACTTGTGGGCAAGGTGGCTACGTAACCCCTCCCGTCTCGGGGATCCCCACCGCTTCAAAGCGGGGGGCAGAATCAGAAGTGGCCCACTTGTGGGCAAGGTGGCTACGTAACCCTTGCCGCCTAGAGGACCCCACCGCTTCGGAACGGGGTGCAAAATCAGAATTGGCCCACTTGTGGGCAAGGTGGCTACGCAACCCCTCCCGCCTCGGGGATCCCCACCGCTTCAGAGCGGGGGGCAGAATCAGAAGTGGCCCACTTGTGGGCAAGGTGGCTACGTAACCCCTACCGCCTCGGGGATCCCCACCGCTTCAGAGCGGCGGGCAGAATCAGAAGTGGCCCACACGGGTACCACTTTACGTATTTCGCGGGCACTGATCTAGGTGGCAGTGGCATCAGCCGGTTCACAACTTTTTGTCAAATCCAATTTCACGGGTCATCCTGAAGGAGAGGCCTACACGAACTGCGGGTAATTTTACAGGCACATTTGACGGGTCATCCTGAAGGCAAAGCCTACACGAACTGCGGGTAATTTTACAAGCACATTTCACGGGTCATCCTGAAGGCAAAGCCTACACCAACTGCGGGTAACTTTGGGGGCACAATTGACGGGTCATCCTCAAGGCAAAGCCTACACGAACTGCGTGTAATTTTACAGGCACTATGGCAGAGAACGTCCAAAAACTTACAGGTGCAGGTACCCGGCAACGAGCATGCATAATCACAGGTTTAAACGTGTGCAAATGCACCTGGGGTACACAGGGTATTTTCAAACCTACGGAGGCAAGAAGGCATGGTATGAAAATTGTGTAGTATGAGCACTACACTAACATGTGAATTAAAAGAATCAAGCACCTGGCTTTTGGGGATCTCCCAGTACATGTCCTGCATATCTTTTTCTACCACTTGGACATGTGTCGTGTGTGCAGACAAGCGAATACATGTCTGTTCAAAGTCACGGGTGCCCGGCATGAGGGGAAACCCAGATGTGGTGCAGTTAAGGTACAAAGCTTTGGTGAGCACCTGTAAACATCGCCCGATCACTCTGGCATACCTTTTCAGCACTACATTGCAGAATGCAACCACATCTCTCCGCCTGACTAACGTGTTGTCTCCACGTTCAACAGACTCCCATTTTAGCATCGCAAAGAGAGATGGGGGGCATAAAGGGTTGGTCAGACGAAGGATAAAATCACCTGTTTTCAGCAAAATACTGAAGTATTTGTCTGCTTGACTGATTTCAATCAGTTCCGGGTGTCCGAGCCTCAGGGTACACGCTTGTTCCAACACACCTCCATTCCTGGCCGTGGTGACAATCCCTGAGGGCTGCAACCCTAGCGTGTCTCGGCGACGTGGCCCAGCCCCAAATACCAAACTGAAAACCAAATATGACATCAAGGAGGAAGTGGCTGTCAACTAGTTTCCTACAAGAGCCACTGATTGTATGCAGATGTTTGTCAAAGACTCCACATACAATACCCGCACAGTGTATTCCCCTCGAGAGGGAAGCCACTTGGTCTCCAACAAGGTTCGGAAACTTGAGGGCAAGTTCTGCCGTATCCCTGGCACACAGCTTAGAGACATCAGTCATCAGTTTGTCAATGTCAACACCAATGAGCGGTTCAGTAGGGAGGGGTTGAGTGTGGACAGGGGTAGCTTCATGCTGGAAATGCGGCTCTGAAGTCGGTCCAGCTGTACTTTCACTTTATCTGCCGTAGGTAGGCATGCCATCCGGGCATGTCTTCCCATAACACCCTCAGCCAGATCACCAAACACTGTACCCCACTGATGTGGGTACCTAAATAGGACATGCTGGATATCATTGCGCACACATGGGTACCTGGACATCCATTCCTGACACACATTGTTTCCTGGAAATACATGTCAGGGCCAACTGACGAATCTTTTCGGCTACAATGGCTGGGAGGTAGAGTAGCTTCCCACCTACCTCCTTCCCGTCAATTGACAGCACATCATATACTACAAAGGGCTTGGTCGCCGCAGACATCAACGCATTCCTGACAACAGTGGGTGCAATAGGTTTTGGTCCCTTCTTAACAACATCGCAAACACGGTTTGGTGCACGTTTCGCTGTAGACACAATTGACTGGCATAAGTCTTGTAAATACAGTGGCATGGGGGCTTTGGAGAAATGGCTCTGGACAGTTTGTTTAATGGCTGACTGTGTCGCGTCGCACAGCGTCAGCGTTCTGAGCACTACGTGTCGCGGCGTAGAAAAATGGCACCTCGCCTTTAACGTTGACTGCAGTAGCCTGAACAACGCTTCATAGACTTTAGGTCACACATAGTGCTTGCATTCCACGGCGAATTGTATCAGTTCATTCAGGTCACTCTTTGGCCGCCTCTGCTGGAGTACCGTATTCACCTGCATAGCCAGAGCCTGGCATGTGGTTGGTGCCATCTTGTATTTGAAAATGTTCAAACATAGGGAATCGTTCAGGGACCCCCGAGGTCTGATCTGATTGGTTGTGGGTGCAAATAAGGAGTCGTAAAACCTCTCCCTGGAATCAATATTGTTGGGCGACGCCCCTTCAACGGGGAACATTATCGCTGACACAGGTCCCTTGGCAGCCAAGATACGTGCCAGAGACGGTGTCTTCCCAAAACCCGCATTTGCACGCAGAATCCGATGCCGAGTGCCCACAAAGTGGCGTATTAGGGATTTCGCTCCGGACGCATGCTCAGCGTAGCGCAAGATGGGGGCCCTGGGCTGCGTGCCCCCACGTTGGCGAACGTACGGGCACCACGGTCCTAGCATACAGTAAATGATAATATCAGGGTCGTTAAGGTCTAGGTCTGGGGGTAATTTCGCAAGTCGTGCAATACGTTTAAGCCTGGTGTTTGGGCATGTGCGGGGACACGTGGCCATACGTCTGCAAGTCTCCACAATGCCTTGCCAATAAATGGGTGACGCACCAAAACATCTTATTCGAACTTCACACTCCACGCCCCATCTTAATTCACGCAACCTTTTCCATCGAGTCACTCTAGAGGAATCATCAGGGGTGTCTCCCTGGGCAAAATCAGACAATGGGGTGTGGGTGGCATCAGGATCCCACTTCTGCACGTGCTTTATAAAGGAGCCTACAAACTCATCAAAGAGACGGTGGTCAAGGCCAACATGCAAGGCCTATTGCCCAGTTGCCCCACGACAAGAATCTTGCTTTCCAGTCCTGATGGAGTGTCGACCACGAATCCCGGTCACACTCCACGGCACATTTCTTCCACAACTTGAGCAGGCTCCTGTTTCTACGCACCAGATCGTTGTGTCCACTGCCTGCCACGAACCACTTGCCAAGGATGCCCAGCATGCGTTTAGCAGACTGGGCGCCTGGTGGAATCGTGCTCCGTGATGGTCGCGTGGGCTTGACCCGTTGTCTGGGGGGTCGGGACACACTGACATCAACAATGTCGGCTGAGGATCCTTCCCATGGTGGGTGACGTGGGGGCTGTGGATCACACTGGTGCAGCATTTCTGCCTGGGGGGCTGGATTATTTGTGGGGCTAGGGGGGAGCGAATCGTGGAGTGCATCAATTTTCGACTGCATGCCTCGGCAAAGGCGTTGTGCCTCTTTAATGTGACGCTCTCAGGCTAACAAGTCTTTCACATATGACTCAATCAAGCCATCCACCGCGGTCATCCTGGTGGGTGGCAACGTAATGTCGTGATCTGCTAAGCGTTCTAGGCTCGCCTGTGAGGGGGAATGAGAGTGTTAACCTTGAACTCTGCATCTTCAGCACGAAGGAACAACATGTGGTCTGGCAGTTGCCATACAACAGTGCCCTCTGGTACAGAGGGAGCTGCTGGTGCTTTCCCTTCCAGGTCAGTAGACCTCTTTCCTTTCTCTTGGTAGATCAAGGTCTTCTCTGCTTGCCCTGATACTCCCAAAGAACGCACCCTACGTACCACAAAGTCCATGGTGTCAGCCGCCGGCGGTGAGCTCTGGGTAACAGCAAACACACCATCCTCCATGACGTGGCTGAGATAGGCAGCGTGCTCACAAGACCTTGCACATGGGAGTCCGGGACCTGCTGAAGTTACAGTTCTTGATGATAGTGCTGCGGATGGCAGTGGCGATGCGGACTCAGAGAAAGAACCCCGACCGTGCCCTGAAGCCTCGTGGCTGCAAGGAAGAAAGTCCCTCGGGAGCTGGAGAATCAATGATATGCTGACAGAAATGATGAACAGGTTGCAAGCTCAAATCAATTCCGTTGCACTTCCACACCCAGAAGCGGTTGGGGTATGGAGGGGCCAATAGACGTCGCTTCCTTCTTGTGACTGAGGATCTCAAGCTGCCTTTTCCTCTCTGCTTGCCGTTTCTCCTCAATCTGAGTTTCAGTCCATCCCTGGTTGACCAAGTGCACGCTCATCATGTATGTAGACACACTGCTCTCCACTTGCAGAGACGTCACACTGCGCTCCAAATGAACTTGGCCTTGCTGTAGGGTGGTTATAGACTCCTGCACCTGCAGTCGCCACTGCATGTCCATAAGCTGGAGCCCGGGCTATCCAATGGTATTTAAAACATTCACGCCATGGTGTCATCTCTGTACCGAGAGGAAGTATTGTTGCACTCGGCAATATCAAATTGCCGACATCAAGCAGGCGGAATTTTGTACTATCCAACTTGTACTATCTTTTGTTCCCAAGGGAGTTGGACTTCGGGCAAATGCATGCAAGTGGTCCATTGTCTGAGGTCGCAATAGCAAATTGGTTTGGGTTAGGACGCACTTTAGGTATTTTTGGGCTGTGAACTTTTGAGGCACCCAAAAATGCCGGAAAACCGCAAACATGGCCAAAGACTTAAGCACAGAAACAAGGCCTCATGGGGACTTTACGATATGGCATATTCCTTTGGCTACAGGTACGCATTTCATGAAGTCCGGTCTTCCGGTCTGACCAGTCTTCCTGTTTCGCGCAGTTTATTCTAGCAAAACTTCTACTTTACGCCGGTTTACGCAGTTTATGCAGTTTATGCAGACCGAACAGTTTATGCAGTTCGTGCGGGAACAAGGAAGACCGGAACACGGAAGACCGGTCTTGTCCGGTCCGCCCGGTCTGGTCTGGTCTCTGTATGAACTGCGTAAAACCCCTTCAACCGAGCGGTCCGATCAGTTTGCGCAGTTCATTTCAATTCATAGTGTATGTGCGTTTGTGTGTGTGTGTGTGTGTGTGTGTGTGTGGTGTATGTGTGTTTGTGTGTTTGCACGTGTGTGTTTGTTTGTGCCACATACCAATGCCTTCCATCCCCAGCCAGAGCCGTCGAGGGGTGGCCGCATTTGGGGTCGTTAGCTCTATTATACGCCGGGAGCTTCGCAATGGGGCACTTCCCCCCATGCCCTTCAGCCCTACTGATGGTACTTCGCAAAGCAATCAACGTACAACGAAACGCCACAAGCTTGGCATTTGTACATCGATGTGCCGCCCCGACAGCACACGCATGTACCTCGCTTGGCACGGATAGGGAGGTGCTTTGCCTGCACCTCAATTGTTCGGGCTGGAAAGATGTACCGCATGAGACGCCACTGCCAATTGTGCATGGTTTCCCCCGGGGCACAAAGTTTCAACGCTTTGCACGAGGTAAAAGCGTTGGTTGATGCCATGCGGAGCAACATGCCGTTCAAGGCCTTCCACTAGTTTGGAAACCGCCGCGGCTCCCGATGCTGCAAGCACAGCTGGTTGCACACATCGACCCCTGGTGCAAGTGTGCGGTAGTTGGCCACAATGCCGGGTAGGCGATACCTACGTTTCCGCCATACATGGGGGCCATGGTGGCAATTGGTGACCAAGCGCACGGCACGTGCGGCCTTCTTGCCCACCTTTGGGCTTTAGAAAATGCTCAAGGCATACCCATGCTCCTTGTGAACCACTGTGTTCACCTTCCCAAGGTGCAGCCCCTTGCCCCCCTGCTCAACGAGATCTGCTGATTTGGGGATCAGCATCAAGAAGGGTCGAGATTGTGCCGCTAGAGACCTAGCTGTACCATGGGAACCAAAGTAGGTGTCCGCCACCAACACCCGGTTGTTGGGTGCCACATCATGCCACAGCTGCACAATCTCCACCGGGGTGTAATGGCCAGCATAGATGGTTGGAGGTGGGGGGTTGTCACGAGGCATCGCACCACGATACAAATAAACATGCCAAATGTACCGGTCCTCAGCATCACACAGCAGATACAATTTTACCCCCGTGGTATGGGGTTTCCAAGGGATAAATTGTCTAAATAGGAATAGGCCCTTGTGTGGGACGATAGATGCATCGCCACACACAATGTCACCTAATACCCACCCATTCTGCCATTGCTCTATGCACAGCTCAATTAGGGCATCCACATCCGGACCCGCGAAGCGCTGCAACTTGTAGAACGCCCCACGGTCAGGGAAGAGGTACTCCATGTAGGGGTTGTAGTACATGCTATCCCTATCCCATAGGTCATCAATGCGGCGGGGTTGTAGCATTCCGAGACCTAGTCCGAAAAGGATGTAGCGGGGAAGCAAGGGGACCAAGTCGGCATGCCCCTTGGCGCGGAGGCAAATGTCCATGCACTCCATGATGGGCCGCATCATGTACTCGTAAACCGTGACCGGTGTGTCCGCGGCGCATGTACCCTCCAATAGGCTTGTGCCTTGTGCAACACCTTTGGTGAAGTCATACAAAGCCTCATCAGGATCCAAGGGACGCGGTTCCCAATCCGATTGCATAGTGATTTGACTGCAGAAGAGGGAAAAGGAAATTTGCTGCTCAATCTAAACTGCACGAACTGGCCGGACCGCCCGGTTCGTTTCAGTTGAAGATAAGACCGGTACAGACCGGTCCGGACCGGTCCTTGGACAAACTGCACCAACTCATCTAAACTGTCCGGTCCGAGCAGTTTACGCAGTTTATGCTGTTTGTTGATTTTCCCTATTTTTTACCTTTTTTCGCGTTATTGTCCCCCCATTGGCTACTTTCTATTTTTATTTCTGTTTCTATTTCTTTTTCTATTGCTTTGGGACCAGGGGGGGGATGGAGGGGGGGGGGGGGTGGCCTGTTCCTCACAGACTGAGAAGGTCACATGCACTGGGCATTGTAGCAATTCGTCGAACAAAAAACATGGGACGGTCCCAATGTTTGAAGAAAGTATTGGAGAAGCGAACACCACCAACGGCATGGCTCACCACGTCAACATCATGGAAAAGCGGTCCGGGGTGCTTTAGGCTGTGCCTGGAACATCAGCGCCAAGGCCAGCATCACCACCACCTTGGCCCGGCCCAGAATCATCCGCATCATCGGGCTTTTTCTTAGCATCCAATGTAGCTTGCAGCTGGGCCTCCATTTGCCTTTGCTTCTGCAGGAACATCGGTTTGACCTTGGTGGACCCATTCTTCGAGTACCCGCGCACAGAGGCCACTTGCAGCTGCAACCCGTGAGTGCTTGTGTCCTCGGCCTGGGGAAAAATGCAATGAACTGCACGAACTACACGAACTGCACGAAATGCCCGGACCGCGCGGCTCGTTTCAGTTTACGAGAAGACCGGTACAGACCGGTCCGGACCGGTCCTTGAACAAACCGCGCAAAACGATCTAAAGGGGCCGGTCCGATCATTTCGAGCAGTTGATGCAGCTGATGCAGTTCACACCTGTGGCTCGGGATCAATTTCCTCGTTTTCCTCAACTTCCTCTTCTTGGGCTTCTTGGGCTGGCTCGGCTTCTTCTGCCTGGGCTTCTTCCTTCTCCTCTTCTTTTACCTCCGTCTTTCCTCCATTGCCTGAGCTGGCGGCTCGCACCTGCAGTGTTAGGTTGTACAACGTAACATTAGCCCATGAAATGAAAACCACAACCCCGCAACATGGCAACAAACCTTCACCTTCTTCAAGGCGCCCAACTCATCTTGGAGCCTTTGCTGTTGCCGCTTCATGCGCTCCAACTCCTCTGCCCGTTCGCGCATCAGCTGGTCCGCGTGCTCCGCCGCCTCGCGCGCCTCTTGCTCCTCGCGCGCCCGCTCCAGCTCCTGCCTCTCTCTTTCGGCCTGTGAGACCAACAACGAAATGGGACAATCTGCACCAACTGCGCGAAACGATCGGACCGCACAGTTCATTTCACTTGGCAGAGAGACCGGTCTGGACCGGTCTTGTACAAACAGCACAAACTGATCGAACCGATCGGACCGCGCAGTTCATTTGAGTTGACACAAAGACCGGTTTGGACCGGTCTTCGAACAAACAGCGCGAACTGCGACAAACTGCAAAAACAGACCTCTTCCAAGGCCCATTGATGCTTTGCTTCCTCCATTCTTTCCCTTTGCCGGGCGAACCACACATCGACTGGATCTCCACCAAAAGCTCGTCGGTGGTACGGGTGCTCTCCAACGGTTCCTCCCAGCTTGCATCCGGCAGCTCCCCTTGACGCACCTATGGGCATAAAGGGTTAAGACAACGAACGGAACAAGACAAGTCGAAGATGTGGGGGGGACAATTGTTGACTTGTGTAATCTCATGCTCCGTCCGACAAAGCTCACGGCGCAGCAACTTGTACCGGTTCCGCACGTCCGGAGTCGACAGATCCTCCAGCGGGGGCGTGAGGAGGTCGAGCAACCGCTTCGCTGGGGACTGACGGGAACGGGGGGCGCCGGTTGCGCCGGTCACGGGGTTGCGGCGGGGGTTGGATCAAGTAAACGGGAGGGGCTGGGGTCGCGCGGCGGGGAGTAGGGGTCGTAGTCCCCGTGGTCCCGGACTTCTTGCTTCACCCCACAGCCTCGGCACTTCGCGACGTTGCGCAAGAGGTCCTCTGCAGAAAAACAACACAAAAGGGTGTAAACGGGTCGAACCGGTCGGACCGCGCGGTTTAGCGCATTTCATGCAGTTTGTTCCAAGACCGGTCCAGACCGGTCCGGTCCGGTCTTCGCACGAAGTGAAATGAACGGTTCGGTCGGTAGGTTTGATTAGTTCGTGTCATTTTATGCAGTTGACGCAGAAAGTGCAAACCTGCATAATCCTTGTACTTGTAGGCTTCTCTGCGGAGCGTGGACACCACGCTTGCTGGCGCGGGGATGTACTCGCTCCGCATAAAGAAGTGCCACCGCAGCAGGTTGTTGGGGTTTCCAGCAGCAATCTCAGCGCGGCCGCCAAGTGCTTCTTTGCGTGGACGTTGCTCCTGAGGCACAGCTTGACATGGGTCCCCAAGGAGTCTATCGAAACCCCGTATTGTTCCAACCCATTGTTGACCTAAACCACCTCCTTGTTGGTGAGGGTGTCGTCGTCCTCCTGTGACCCTTGCGCCTTGCGCCGCCTTTTGGGTTCCCGCCTCGCATGGGGGTCGTCCTCCTCGCTATCTGCCTCCTCGAAGAACTCTTGTGCCAAACTTTTCTTGCGCCTACCCTTCCCCTTGTCCTGTTCCTTTGGTTTCTCCTCCTCTTCGCTCAACGGATCCTCGTCTACAATCGACCCCTCCTCGCCCTCGGGCTCTTCATCCCCCTCTTCATCCTCCTCCTCCTCATCACCATCCTCCTCATCAACCTCGTCCACATCCAAAGCCCGTTTGGACCTCTGTGCCCGACTCCCGGATGCCCGTTGTTGCACCCTCTCCTTGGGGGTCTTTGCCTGGGCACCTCCCTTCCGAATCAACCAACTCCCCACAACCGTCTCAACGTCAAACACCACATCCCCTTTGTTCTGTTGCCTCTTGATGTTTCCATTTTTGTTTTCCGTGTATTCCTTGGTGTTTGTGAGGGTCACCTTCCCTTTTTCCACCTTGGACACCAACCCAGTGAAACGGGCTCCGTGTGAGCCCTTCTTCAAGAAAACGACCCATTGCCCTTTCTCAATGTTCTTGAAGGCCTGGGGTACCACCTTATCATCCTTGGTGGCATGGGGGAGGGCTTGACCGGGACCTTCCACAGGCATGGCAAGGAAGAAACTAAAGCAAAAAGGTGGAAAAAGATGTTGAACACTAGAAAAAAGCACAAACTGCACGAACTGCACGAACCGGTCGGACCGGCCCGTTCATTTCAGTTTAGATGAAGACCGGTCCAGACCGGTCTGTGTACCAACTGCGCGAAATGTCATAAGCGGAATGTGCTACACGACAAAGCCTATTAAACCGTCATGGTGGCCTAAGGTCCTTTGGGGAGTATGCATACACAAGCATGGCAAAGCAGGGAGACTGCAAAACACCTGCACCATCATAAACTGCAGTGTTGTTGTCCAAGTAGTTGGACCGCTCGGTTCACACTAGTTGACACGGAGACCGGTCTGGACCGGTGCAGACCGGTCTCTGGACGAACTGCATAAGGTGATGTGTCACAATGGCTCTACATTTACATGACCATCATGCAATGTTAAGGTGTTCTAATACCCTGAGAACCCTAGGGAAACATCCATGCAACATGCGGAGTAGGTGGTATGTGTGTGCACACTCTGTAGGTGTGTGGTATGTGCATGTTGTGTGAAGTGTGGTGAGCTGCGCAAACAGATCGGACCGCCCAGTTCGTTTGAGTTGGTACAAAGACCGCTCTAGACCGGTCTTGTGGTCTGCCAAACTGGTCTACATGGAAAACTCTAAGCCTTCATTAAATCGTCAAAAAACACCAAAACCACAAGATCCGCCACATGCAAATACCCCTGACCCAACCCTTCACACAAAAGTCACACTTTGCACAAAAATCCAGACCGGACAAGACCGTTGTGCTAGTAGCCAAAGGAATATAGCCAAATTGAGAGTACCTATGTAGTGCCGACAAAACGCACTTAGGAGTCCCTAAGGAGCCCTAGTCAACATGGCCCCCATATGCACAGGTGATCAAAAGTGCCATACGGGCCATCTACTCACAGAACGGCGTTAAATGAAATAGACCACAAGGTTGCAAACATCCACTAACCTATGCACGATAAAGTAGAAAATATCTACTTTGCAAAATGCCTTGCGTCTAGGTCCCAATTGTCATAGGCATAAAGAACAAGCCAAAACAGTATGGCAATTGGGCCAAAATTGATGCGTTTTACGAGGTCCACACCATAGCGCTTCACTTGCGCAATGCGGCGTGTGAATTTAATGTTGTGTTCGCTCACAAAAGGAAAACATTTTCGGGCTTTTGGTGTTGTGAGCTCCCACACTTGCGCTTTTTTATCATGCGCACAAGGCGACAAAGTTAGCATTTGCGCACGAAAAAACACTCAAGGTTGAGAATACAATATACGGCGGAAAGGTCCACAAAAGACCAAGGCCGCCTATCGTTTGACATGCCCAAATAAAAGAGGCCTGAATGGGGGGCAAAGGGGAGACATTACCTTCCTCCAACAAACTCAAGGGATATGTGTTCCATGAGTTCGTCCCAGCGATAGCAAACCTGGGGCGTCAATTTTCTCGGAAACAACCCGCTAAAAACTCTTCGAAATTCAATAGGACGAAACTGCGTGAAAAATCCTCTAGATCTAGCTGGCAACATCTTTTAGAACCTCAATGGTTCGGAAGAGATGCGGCGTTGTCAGGATAGATCACAGATCAACTGGTAATACCGAATTTAACTGAAATTCGGGTACCACAATGAAACCACAGAATTTTATGATTAGCCTGCAAGGTCAATATCCTGGGGTGTTTTGAAAAAGAAGAAGAGGGCGCTAGCAAGCACGCAAGGTGAAAAACTTCATCACGAGAATTCCAAAAGGCGTTGTACAGACGAAAACAGTGCACTGTGCGCTCCAGGTGTAGTCGTCGGGAAACCTTTACTTTCGGACTACATGGCACCTGGTTGTCCCTGGTACACATGCCCCAGCCCTTTCTGTCTCTCACCTCCTATACACATAGGCCGGGGTCACACACAGGTCCCAGAATCCATGCATACAGATCTCTCCACCCTCATACTCACCACCACGTACAGACACAATTGGTGTACGACCGTGCCTACTCTGGAGTCATGCGACCGGTCTGTACAGACAGGCGTAGCATACACTGTCCTATAAACAAAACAAGACAAAGCGAGCGTCAAAAAATCATGGCCGACGACAGCGATCATTGGTCATTTGCAGAGCTACACTAAACTTACGTGACAGTGACAAGTAAAGTCTTCGTGGATGGACGGAGCACTCCTTCCTTGCGCAAGATATACCATAAGGCAGCCCGATGACGGGAAGCGCAAGGAGAAAAGGGACAACGAGCATCAAAGGAGGTTGTAGGGGTCGTGTAACACCAAACACAGTACCATCAGTGGTACATTGCATTTTTTCGGGATTCAGATTGTCATATTAATTTTGTGCTATTCTCTGTATATGGATTCCAATCAGTCAGTTCCGACGTATTTTAACCATCTTGGGATGAGCAGTATGGAGCATGATGTAGGTTAAACTCGCTGCCATGATAATTGGGTATCGGAATGATTAGAACATATGTGCATGACAGCATGGCACTTGCAGGTGACCAGGGGAGGAACTGGTACAAAGCGAGAGCACCAAGACACAAGTGAGGACCACTCTTCTCTGCCGGCATGTTTGTCGGTTACTCTTGAGTGACGGCGGTTGGTGAGGAGCAGTCTTCGTCCTCTTCTTATTGCACATACACACTACCCTCGGAAGAGTCTTTATCATTTACAACAAAACGTGTTGTGGAACGTCCAAGAGATGACATACCTGCGAGCTTAGGTAATTTGTGGCTATGAAACAGTTCGATAGATCTCTTACGCTTAGGCGCTTTGGGTTTGGGCGGGGCTCACTTGTGTCTTGGTGCTCTCGCTTTGTACGACTTCCTCCCCTGGTCACCTGCAAGTCAACCTCCCGGTCAGTGTGCGGTACTGCGCTCGAGCCCCTTGACCCAAGTGAGGAGTTGTGCACTGTCAATGTCTGCTCTAAAAAATCATCCAAGGCCTTCTTGGCCTCTCGTGAAGCGCCCACGCACAGGTTATGCTTGCAAAAAGCTTCCAAATTATCCCATTGCCCTAAGGCGGCCACCACCTCGGATGGAAGTTGCAAAAAGCGAAAGAACTCTACAAAAGCGCCACGTGTTGTGTGCGGGCCAAAAACAGAAGTGTCGACACCCAGGCGCTGCAATTCGCGCCGTGTCAATGAACCAATGGTATCATAACTCAAAGGGCTGATATGGACGGTGAAGCGCAATCAGTAGCGCGGAGCTGGGCGCCGCCAAAGGCGCCGTCAAACCCACATAAGTGCACAAGGCATGCCATGGTGACCAGGCGTCCAATCGTAACACTAGGATCTCTTCCCAGCGATAATCGGGTTTATTTTTGCGCCGTACAACAACGAAGCGGTGCTCACCAATAGAGGATATTTGCCTCCTGGTTCGGCTGAAATTGATGGATGTGAACAAGCCCAAAAAGCGCCATAGCAAAATGAGGGGAATTCGTGCATGCGCATTGTACTTCACATCGTACGAAGTGTTAAGAAACGCCAGGAAGACAGGAACGGGATCCCAAAAAGCGGCGTAGCGCGGGGAGTGTTTGTTCCATTGTTTCTTAGCGTGCTTCAAAAGCGGGTGGTACTTAACATCATGAAATCCTGGCACCAACAGAAGTGCAGAATAAGCATTGCAAGCTTGCGAATGTGACACGGCATGCAACTCTAATAACAAACCGCCGAATGCGTCTAAGGGTGAATTGATTATGAGGCCTTCGCGAAGCGCCATCGCAAACAGCAATGCAAATGCATTTTGATAGCGATGTAGTGTGGCTAGACCTTTTAGATGGTGGTCAATTTGAACTTCCGTGAAGTTCCGGGCGAGTAAGCGCTGCCGGATAACACTATGCAAAGAAGGGGCCATCTTGGTTTCTTCATGCAATGATTTTGACAATTCAGATAGAGGCCCCACCGTGGGCGGATGTGTATTACCGGTGTTCCCCTGACGTGCAAGGAGGTTAACAGGGGCCACCATAACTCTAAATCCCACCAAGGAACCAGCATGAGGCTGGTCACATGGGAGTTGGCCCTGAGCCGGTGTAGCCATTGCCCTATTAGGGACCAAGGGGGGTGCGCGAAGCAAACCTTTACAGACTCCAGTGGGCATGCCAAAGCGTCGGTGAGGATCGCTTGGTTATGCGGCCACCTGGCGCAAAAGAGGGGTAGCATGGCATTGCTGGGAGACGCCGTCTCCGGGGGTGTAGTTGCTAAGAAGAACCCTGTGTGCGCGCAATGGTGCATTTTTTCCATAGTGCGCGCAAATGCTGAAAAATATGACCTTTGTAGCGCGCCTATTGCGCGCACTCCACCGCGCTATATTGTCCTGTTTTTCAACACCTGAAAATGTTTCAAAACCATGCTTTTTCCAATGTCCTATGTTTCTCAAAAACCCCTTGCTTTTCAAAAACATTACCTGTTGCTCACCCATCCCTAGACACATGCAAAAACACTTTCTGAAAGGTGTGAAAAGTGTGCAACACTACAGGTCCTCATGGGCAACAACAGTGTAGCACGCGCAAAATAATTACAGCGCGCGCTATGGATCTCACGGCCCGCGCTACATGAGGTATAGCGCGCACTATCATCCAGTGGTCTCCTCAATGTTTGTGACCACCACTTCGGACTCCCACTGCTTCTCCCATGCTGCTCTTTGGTCTTCTGCCCCGTCTGCAGCCGGGGCTGTGTCCCCTTCTTCTTGTGCACTTGGGTCGCCTTTTGGGGTTGCTCCTTCTGGTGCCTCTTCTTCTTTCAGGGCTGCTCCTTCTCCTTCTGCTGTCTCTCCTTCTTGTGGCGCGGCCGCTGGTGCCTCTTCTTCTTGTGGTGGGGCTGGGCCTCTTCTTCTTGTGCAGCTGCTGGGGCTGGTGCCTCTTCTTCTTGTGCAGCTGCAGCTGGTGCTTCTGCTTTTGCTGCAGCTTCGGCAGGTCCCTCTCGTTCTTGTGGGGGGGCTGGTGGCTGGGCTGGTGGGTCTCCTTGGGGCTGGTTCTTCTTTGGGGTTGGTGGCTTTGACGGAGACATCCTCATGGTCTTTGGGTCGGGGTTGAGGTCCACAATTTCATCGGGCTCGTACGTCTTCCACCACGACTGCCACTTGTCCAACACCTCATACGCTTTGCTTTTGGCGGAGAACACCTGGCAGGTGGGCATGAACTCCGACCAGTCGTACCCTTCCTCCTCCTCCTCCCCTTGTTGGCTCCCTTGTTGGTTGGGGCTCCACTGATCGTTGGGGATGATGACGGCCACGTGGTCCTGAGGGGCCCTCCTGGCCCCTGCTGGCTTGATTTCGGCTCCTTCCACAATCATCGGCGCGATCGCAGTGGTGTAGTCACATGGTGCTGGGACGCACAGCATAGAAGGTAAAAAATGGCAGGAAAATGCTGAGCATATTGCTCAGGATATTTGGGGATGCTCAGCATTCATGCTCAGCAAATGGGACTCATATTGCAGGGTTGATCTCGGAAGTCCCAGCCAAAATTTCTTCCGAGCTCCCCCGGCACGGTCGGCTGGGAAGCCCATGGAACATTCCTACCGATATCGGTTGCGTTTTGGGGGGCCGATCTGGCTGCCAAAACTTCCGAGCATCTTTCCGAGGGATTTCAAAAACTTCCAGGAGTTTTTCCATCGGTTTTTTGTACGATGAACTACACCGTTCTTGGTTCCCAAATCCCACACCTCAGCAAAGAAACACACAAAAAGGCAAGCATGACGGTTCACTTAACACCTCTACTGCTACCGGAATCCACTGAGATTAGACACCCTGCCCCATTGTTAGAGGGTGGGGGAGGGTGGGGGAGGGTTGGGAGAGGGTTGGGAGAGAGTGGGAGAGGGTTGGGAGAGGGTGGGAGAGGGTTGGGAGACGGTTGAGAGAGGGTTGGGAGAGGGTGGGAGACGGTTGGGAGAGGGTTGGGAGAGGGTGGGAGAGGGTTGGGAGAGGGTGGGAGAGGGTTGGGAGAGGGTGGGAGAGGGTTGGGAGAGGGTGGGAGAGGATTGGGAGAGGGTGGGAGAGGGTTGGGAGAGGGTGGGAGAGGGTTGGGAGAGGGTGGGAGAGAGTGGGGGAGGGTTGGGAGAGGGTTGGGAGAGAGTGGGAGGGGGTTGGGAGAGGGTGGGAGAGGGTTGGGAGACGGTTGAGAGAGGGTTGGGAGAGGGTGGGAGAGGGTTGGGAGAGGGTTGGGAGAGGGTGGGAGAGGGTTGGGAGAGGGTGGGAGAGGGTTGGGAGAGGGTGGGAGAGGGTTGGGAGAGGGTGGGAGAGGATTGGGAGAGGGTGGGAGAGGGTTGGGAGAGGGTGGGAGAGGGTTGGGAGAGGGTGGGAGAGAGTGGGAGAGGGTTGGGAGAGGGTTGGGGGAGAGTGGGAGAGGGTTGGGAGAGGGTGGGAGAGGGTTGGGAGACGGTTGAGAGAGGGTTGGAAGAGGGTGGGAGAGGGTTGCGAGAGGGTTGGGAGAGGCTGGGAGAGGGTTGGGAGAGGGTGGGAGAGGGTTGGGAGAGGGTGGGAGAGGGTTGGGAGAGGGCGGGAGAGAGTGGGAGAGGGTTGGGAGGGGGTGGGAGAGGGTTGGGAGACGGTTGAGAGAGGGTTGGAAGAGGGCGGGAGAGGGTTGAGAGAGGGTTGGGAGAGGCTGGGAGAGGGTTGGGAGAGGGTGGGAGAGGGTTGGGAGAGGGTGGGAGAGGGTTGGGAGAAACAAAGTTGTGGTGAAAGCTGCTGATTGGGGCTTTACATAGAGCCCCTAGTTGTGAAAATCTGAAACAGTGGGCCCCTGTAGGGGGGGGCGGATAGTCGAGCTCAGTTTGGACCCTTCTAATTCTGTGATGGTGTGGTAAAGTTCCACAAAACAAAGTTGTGGTGAAAGCTGGTGGTTGGTGCTTTACATAGAGCCCCTAGTTGTGAAAATCTGAAACATTGGGCCCCTGTAGGGGGGCGGATAGTCGAGCTCACTTTGGAGCCTTCTAAATCTGTGAGGGTGTGGTAAAGTTCCACAAAACAAAGTTGTGGTGAAAGCTGCTGATTGGGGCTTTACATAGAGCCCCTAGTTGTGAAAATCTGAAACAGTGGGCCCCTGTAGGGGGGCGGAGAGTCGAGCTCACTTTGGAGCCTTCTAATTCTGTGATGGTGTGGTAAAATTCCACCAAACAAAGTTGTGGTGAAAGCTGGTGGTTGGGGCTTTACATAGAGCCCCTAGTTGTGAAAATCTGAAACAGTGGGCCCCTGTAGGGGGGCGGATAGTCGAGCTCACTTTGGAGCCTTCTAATTCTGTGATGGTGTGGTAAAGTTCCACAAAACAAAGTTGTGGTGAAAGCTGGTGGTTGGGGCTTTACATAGAGCCCCTAGTTGTAAAAATCTGAAACAGTGGGCCCCTGTAGGGGGGCGGATAGTCGAGCTCACTTTGGAGCCTTCTAATTCTGTGATGGTGTGGTAAAATTCCACAAAACAAAGTTGTGGTGAAAGCTGCTGATTGGGGCTTTACATAGAGCCCCTAGTTGTGAAAATCTGAAACAGTGGGCCCCTGTAGGGGGGCGGATAGTCGAGCTCAATTTGGAGCCTTCTAATTCTGTGATGGTGTGGTAAAATTGCACAAAACAAAGTTGTGGTGAAAGCTGGTGGTTGGGGCTTTACATAGAGCCCCTAGTTGTAAAAATCTGAAACAGTGGGCCCCTGTAGGGGGGCGGATAGTCGAGCTCACTTTGGAGCCTTCTAATTCTGTGATGGTGTGGTAAAATTCCACAAAACAAATGTGTGGTGAAAGCTGGTGGTTGGGGCTTTACATAGAGCCCCTAGTTGTAAAGATCTGAAACAGTGGGCCCCTGTAGGGGGGCGGATAGTCGAGCTCACTTTGGAGCCTTCTAAATCTGTGAGGGTGTGGTAAAATTCCACAAAACAAAGTTGTGGTGAAAGCTGCTGATTGGGGCTTTACATAGAGCCCCTAGTTGTGAAAATCTGAAACAGTGGGCCCGTGTAGGGGGGGGGGGGGCGGATAGTTGAGCTCACTTTAGAGCCTTCTAAATCTGTGATGGTGTGGTAGAATTCCACAAAACAAGGTTGTGGTGAAAGCTGGTGGTTGGGGCTTTACATAGAGCCCCTAGTTGTGAAAATCTGAAACAGTGGGCCCCTGTAGGGGGGCGGATAGTCGAGCTCACTTTGGAGCCTTCTAAATCTGTGAGGGTGTGGTAAAATTCCACAAAACAAAGTTGTGGTGAAAGCTGGTGGTTGGGGCTTTACATAGAGCCCCTAGTTGTAAAAATCTGAAACAGTGGGCCCCTGTAGGGGGGCGGATAGTCGAGCTCACTTTGGAGCCTTCTAAATCTGTGATGGTGTGGTAAAATTCCACAAAACAAAGTTGCGGTGAAAGCTGGTGGTTGGGGCTTTACATAGAGCCCGTAGTTGTAAAAATCTGAAACAGTGGGCCCCTGTAGGGGGGCGGATAGTTGAGCTCACTTTGGAGCCTTCTAATTCTGTGATGGTGTGGTAAAATTCCACAAAACAAAGTTGTGGTGAAAGCTGCTGATTGGGGCTTTACATAGAGCCCCTAGTTGTGAAAATCTGAAACAGTGGGCCCCTGTAGGGGGGCGGATAGTCGAGCTCACTTTGGAGCCTTCTAATTCTGTGATGGTGTGGTAAAATTCCACAAAACAAAGTTGCGGTGAAAGCTGGTGGTTGGGGCTTTACATAGAGCCCCTAGTTGTGAAAATCTGAAACAGTGGGCCCCTGTAGGGGGGCGGATAGTCGAGCTCACTTTGGAGCCTTCTAATTCTGTGATGGTGTGGTAAAATTCCACAAAACAAAGTTGCGGTGAAAGCTGGTGGTTGGGGCTTTACATAGAGCCCCTAGTTGTAAAAATCTGAAACAGTGGGCCCCTGTAGGGGGGCGGATAGTCGAGCTCACTTTGGAGCCTTCTAATTCTGTGATGGTGTGGTAAAATTCCACAAAACAAAATTGTGGTGAAAGCTGGTGGTTGGGGCTTTACATAGAGCCCCTAGTTGTAAAAATCTGAAACAGTGGGCCCCTGTAGGGGGGCGGATAGTCGAGCTCACTTTGGAGCCTTCTAATTCTGTGATGGTGTGGTAAAATTCCACAAAACAAATGTGTGGTGAAAGCTGGTGGTTGGGGCTTTACATAGAGCCCCTAGTTGTGAAAATCAGAAACAGTGGGCCCCTGTAGGGGGGCGGATAGTCGAGCTCACTTTGGAGCCTTCTAAATCTGTGAGGGTGTGGTAAAATTCCACAAAACAAAGTTGTGGTGAAAGCTGCTGATTGGGGCTTTACATAGAGCCCCTAGTTGTGAAAATCTGAAACAGTGGGCCCCTGTAGGGGGGCGGATAGTCGAGCTTACTTTGGAGCCTTCTAAATCTGTGATGGTGTGGTAAAATTCCACAAAACAAGGTTGTGGTGAAAGCTGGTGGTTGGGGCTTTACATAGAGCCCCTAGTTGTAAAAATAATTCACGGAGGGGGGTAAATAATTCACGGAGGGGTAAAATAATTCACGGAGGGGGGTAAATAATTCACGGAGGGGTCAAATAATTCACGGAGGGGGGTAAACAATTCACGGAGGGGTCAAATAATTCACGGAGGGGGGTAAACAATTCACAGGGAGACAAGGAGACCTGAATTCTGTCATTTAGGAAAGCTCTAGTGTCTCAGCACAGTAGGTTGTCTCACTCCCCTCATCCTGGAGCAAGTGGAGGGAAAGGACAAACCAAACCCTGTTCAGGACACTACAATCTGAGAAAGACAAGTGACTCCTTCGAATGTCTAACCAAAATCATCACGGCAATGTTGTTTGCAACTGCAACAGATGGATGCAAGAAACACAGCCTAGAAGCCTAACAGCTGGTGGCCATACAGTGTTGTGTTAGGCTACGCTGCCCAGCTGCCTCCATGAATGTGATGTCTCTGGCGGTGAGCATAATTTGACGTCTCGTGCCCCTCTCCGCCTTTGCTGTGCTCAAATACATCGCCAACCACACACCCACGGCAGGAAAAGAGGAAAAATTTGAAATTTCGGAAGCTTGGGTCTCAGAATCAGGAGTTTCGCTGCAGACCTTATTCAAGCTGTACGAGCTTTCTGCTGGAGTTTGGGGTGGTGCAGAACACGCGGAGTGCATGGGCTGGGGAAAGGGGGGAAACTCAAGCCCGGGGTCAATTCAGGGGGTCTCGGTTTCAGTGCAGTGAGTGTAGTGCAGTGTGGTGCGGTACAGTGCAGGGGCTATTCCTAACTAAAGCACCAGGGCAAATCACAGAAAATTGTATTGTCTGCAACATCCCTAACCTGTTAAAGTCCTTCAAAATGTGTGGAAGCCGAAGCCAGGAGGGGTTGGTCCATGTGGACCGCCCAGGCGGGGAGGGTGGAGAGGAACTTACAGGTTTTTATTTTTACATCCCACCCTGCTCTCTCTGACCCCTTGGGTGCCCGGGCGTCCTCTCCTCCCCCACCCTGTAGGGCAGTGAAGGCAAGCCTGCCTGCCCAGGCACCCCGCCATCAGACAGCACCGTTTAACAGGCAAGAAAGTGTTCTCCAAAAATGAAAAAAAAAATTTCCGAAAGCGGTGCTGTCAGTGGCCCCCTTGTGTTTAACTGACTTTTGTTTGTGCTGGTTGTTTAACAGAGGGTCGGGGAAGGGGTCGAGAGCAGAGGGGAGGGGTTTAAGGGGTATAGCTGCCCAGCCGATGAGTCCCCCCTTGCAGGGGGACCCAGAGCAAACATACAGACACCCACGCATGCCCACACATACACACATACACACGCATTAAAAACAACAATTCACGGAGGTGTCAAATAATTCACGGAGGGGAGACGCCCACGCGTAGCCCTTGCGGCCGCTGTCGGGGTGTCCCAGTGCCGTGGGTGGCTAGGGGGGGGGGGTCGGTCCTAACCCCTTCCTATCTCCTAGCAGCAGCAGGCAAGTAAGCAGGCAGTACCGGGGGTCATAACCCCGGGGTAACAGTAGCCGGGACTCAACGTGAGTCCTCTTAACCATCAACAACCCCAAATTCCGCCGGGGCTTAACTCCCGAACGAAACGGTATTTGGGGCCCCCGTGGGCCTTATAAGGCCACGGAGTGTGCTGAGGCGTGGCTACCAGCACTTAAAGTCTGGCCTGCCATACCCATTGCTGGGCTCGCCTCAGCACGGCCGGTCGGGTCCGGCTCTGGGGGGTGCGCACGAAACGAGCCCCGGGAGAAGGGCCTTTTACCCGGTTAAGCATTAATTACAGCAGTAAGCACTATTTATTACGTCAGATGTTTACTAAGCGCATGTTTTTACCCCGCAGACATGCCCCTTCCAGTGGTGCGCACACCTTTGGGGCTGCCGTTGGGGGGTCCGGGGCTTTTACCCGGACCTCCGGCCCTCCCTGGCTGTTGGCCGGAGGCGTACATTATACAATAATGTGGTTCTTTCAGTAACGTACGTACATTACTTGATACATACACATCTGGGGCCTGAGGGGGATGGCGCCCCCCCTTGGTTCCAAACAAATTCGTCTCCGGGGGGCCTCCCCTTGACTCACCATCGTCTCGGGACCGTTCCGAGGTCGCCCTGCATGGCAGAGGCAGGGACGGGGGGGCCACCCCTTATTTCAGAACTGTATCGGTGCATCAATGTCTTTCCACCCTGCCAGCGGAAGACCAGGGACCGGGGGGCCACCCCTTATTTCAAAACTGCATCGGCATATCAAGGTCGTTCCACCCTGCATGGGCGGAGGACCCGGGACCGGGGGGCCGCCCCTTATTTCATTCCCGCTCTGGCAGATCAAAATTCCTCCGCCCCTTGTAGGCAGAGGTCCAGGGATCGGGGGGCCTCCCCTTATTTCAGTACAGCCATTCAGGTACGGGTCAAGGAAGCAAGGTGCAGAATTGGGCAAGAGAAAAGGGGGGGGGGCAAGTCTGATATGGGGGGCACAGCGCATGTCTGATATTTTGGGGGGGGGGCAAAGGCCTATCATGGGGGGCTTGGGGGGTTGGGGGTTGGGGGTGATGGTCCATAAAAGTCTGAAGTCTGAAGTCTGATAGCCTATTGGGTTACTATACCCATAGCTGACACACACGCAAAAAGAAAACCACAAAAGCAGGCACAAAGCTTCACAAGACACAAAGGGCAAACAGTCATAAGCTTGAGTACAGTGTTCTCCATGCAAGTTTGTAGGCAAAGCAGGCGCCAAGGATCAAACTGCAATTGCACGTGTCAAAACCAAAAGTGCAAATTCACAAAGGAGCTCAAAGGGGAAGCAGTCATAAGCTTGAGCACAGTGTTCTCCATGCAATTTTGTAGGCAAAGCAAACAAAGGGTAGACAAACATTAGCTTCAACGTACTGTTCTCCATGGCATCTTGCAGGCAAGGTAGGCACCAAGCATGCAACCAAAGTTCCACTACGTTCAGGCTAAAAAATTTCTTCCGAGCTCCCCCGGCACGGTCGGCTGGGAAGCCCATGCAACATTCCTACCGATATCGGTTGCGTTTTGGGGGGCCGATCTGGCTGCCAAAACTTCCGAGCATCTTTCCAAGGGTTTTCGAAAACTTCCAAGCGACGGACAGAAGCATATCGCATGCACGTCGGTACAGATTTCCTAAAATTGCCACCGGTAACCGGACAATATTGGTCTCTCTTTCAATGTTCTGTGCTGGGCACCGGTGGTACATGTGTAGATGATCCACCGAGGCTTGTAGCCGTCCTTGTAGGACCAATCTCGGCGCACCATGAGCTCATCTCTTGCCAGCTTGTCCACGTCGGCTTTGCTGTGCTGCTTGGCCTTGGAAGCCGTAGTGGGTGAGGTGGAACCGCACGGACCTCCTTGTTCTTGTGGCTGGTGTGGGACTGGGAGCGGCTGCTTCGGTGCTGGCTTTGATGCTAGCTGCGGCTGCGGTGCCTGCTGCGGTGCCTTCTTCACGTTGGGGCCAGTCTTGCTTGCCTGGAAAGAGAAGTGCAGAGGCATAGCACGCGCAGTACAGGGCATAGCACGCGCGACGAAATGCATAGCACGAGCAATGACACCGATAGCGCGCGCTGCGGCTTTACCTTTTCTGCTTTCTCCTCCTCTGCTTTCTTCCGTCTCTTCTACTCCTCTTCCTTTTCCTTCTTCTTCCTCTTCTCTTCCTCTTCCTTCTCCTTCTTCTTCTTCTTTTCCTCCTCTTCCTTCTTCTTCTTCTTTTCGTCGGCCTCTTTCTTCTTGATCTGTTCCGCTTGACGTTGGACTCTCTGTGCCGCTGCTGCCATCAGCTGCTGGTCGGCGGTCTTCTAGGCAAGGACCTTGCCAGGCGGGTGGTGGGGCTTAGCGGAGTGGGAGGCGGAGATGGCTGGTGGTAGGTGGCTGGTGGCTGGTGGCTCCTCGGTACGCTTCTTCTTCTGCCTTGGGGCTGTCACGGGTTCCGTCTCCGGCATGGCAAAGGCGTCGGCCCAGTCCACCTCCAGCTCCTCCATCTGCCGCTTAGCCCGGGCCAGCACCGGGGAGGGGCCTTGCTCCTTCCGTCCGTCAAGCCATTCGGCCGCATGCTTCGACTGCCCGGCAATTTCCGTGGGCACGTTGATCATCAACGGCCCTCTGCGGCATCCCAGGCACAGGAGCTGCTCGAAGCTGCCCACCTACGTGAAAACAGAGAACGGTGGGGCCGTAGCGCGCGCAAACGGTCAAATCGCGCGTGCTACGGCAAATGAAGCGCGCGCAACAATGTCGGCAGCGCGCGCAATGGCAAAAATAGCGCGTACTTGTTGTTGTTGTTGTTGTGGTCTTTGCAGTTGCTGTTGGGCCATCTGCTGCTGCTGGGCCATCTGCTCCCGCTGCTGCTGCTGGAGCAGTTGCAGTGTTGCCTGCTGGACTACTGCCTGCTGTTGGAGCTGCTGTTGTTGCTGCACTTGCTGCTGCTGCGGCTGCTCCTCGTCCTTGACCGCCGTGGCTTTGACTTTGGCGCCGGTTGCAAGGACGCGCAACGAGGACTTGCGTAGTGCGCACAACGAGACGGGTAGCACGCACAACAAGAGCGTAGCACGCGCAACGGAAACAGTAGTGCGCACGGCAAGAAACCTGTGGCTGCATGCTCCACGGCGTCGCCGACGGCTGCTGCAGTCCCGGTTGTACAGATGCATGTGGCGGTGGTGGCGGCGCCGCAGCAGCTGGTGTGCCGCTACAGCAGTTGTTGGCGGTGCTGCAGGAGGCGGATACCCACAGCCCACGGGTTGCATGGGCACGAGGGTTACATTAAAGTACCCCTGTTCCAGCAGTAACACAAAAAGGAAAACGCAGTAACAAAAAAATAGAAGTCGACAAAAAAAACGGACAGAAAAGCAACAAACATCTGTGTCTGTCAATGCATTCGCAATTGGAGCCAAATCTGAAGTGCGTAGTCATAGCACGCTACCTCTGATTGTATATCCCGATTTCAAGGGTTCCGGCGCTTGAAAATAGCATAGCGCGCGCGATACTGGCATTGCGCGCACTAGATAACATGTATAGCGCGCTATAAAAAAAATAGCGCGCGCTACCACAGTTCCTCATCCGCAAAATATGCCCTAACGTCGTCGGCCAATTTTTGTGCATTGCACAGGTTGCTTCTGGAGGTCCCGTTCCACCTTGGTACTTCAAAGTACAGGAACAGACGCTCATTAACCTGCCTCAGCATCTTAATGCGGCGCGACACTAGGCGTCCTGCCCCCCCACCTCTATCACAAAAGGAGGACCAAATGTCCTTCAGCACCCTGTTGCTCCCTTCCAAAAGATCCCCCGAAAACATTCCTAGGCCATAGGGCCGCATGGCCTAAATAGTGACTGTAGCATCGTGCAACAGCCAGTTAATATAAGGTGATCTTTTTTCGGGGCAAACCCACCTCTGGAAAGCCTGGGCAACCTCTGGATCCTGCAATGCGGCCTCTTCAAACATGGTGCCATACATGTCCCCCAGTAGTATGTACATGGCAACCACTGCTGTGTGCATCCTCATGTCACCCCCAAGGAGGGGGGCCAGTTCCTCCCAAAACTTAAGAAGGCACCAAGTATCTTCCCCATCTGGCTCTGCCGTCCCCTGTAGTGCTATGTGACAGCCCGACCTGTGAAGAATAGCCTGAACAGAGACCCTAGTCCTAGGACGCACAGACTTGGCCAATCTGCGTACCAAGGCAGTGACCTCCCTCCCTACAAAAATCAGAAGGTGCGGAACACATGGTATGAGGTGACGCCTCCTCAGAGGCACCTTCAACAACCTGCTCTGGACAACACCAAATATATCCATGGGCCTGCACTTGGGCCCAGGTGCAATGAGCCCTAGTAATCAAATCTTTGTACCTGAGGAAAATAGAGCGCGCACATGAGAACGTAGCGCGCGCAGAAGTCAACGAAGCGCGTGCTATGAGCGGAAGTGCGCGCAATTTCACATGCAAAGCGCGCGCAGGGAGACCTTCTTCTCGGAATCTTCAGGAGCAGGACCAAGTCCACCACCGACAGGGGTGTGACGGCGTTGGCAGCCTCGGTCCTGCGACGCTTCTTCTCTGCTTCAGACACGGGGACCCTTTTTTCCAACTTGGCCCACAAAGACCGTTGGACGGCAGACCAAGAGCAAAAAACTCAACTAGGTCCGCCAAAAGGTCCTCGTTCTTCCACGAGGACCACCCATAGTGGGGGCCCAAAATGTTTGCAATCTTTCCGGACATTGACAACGTCACTTGCGGTGCCAGAAGCATCTGAAACTCTAGTGAAATAGGCGTTTTTGCCCTGCTTATTAGGACATGGGGTAACAAACCCAAGACCCCGAGCCATAGCGCGCGCTATGACGCGCGATGTCTTTGTAGTGCGCACTGAGCCATCGCGCGGCCATACCCTGTAGCGCGCACGCAGGGAAGCGCCAGCAATGTAACTACGAAGCCAAGAGACATTCGCCAACTTGCTTCGGAATGCAGCCAAATGATGGCGGGTGTCTATTATGTTGTTACACTGGCTGCCTAGGGATTTTTTCCTCCTTTTTGGTGTAAATGGAAACTTTTTACCCTGAAAAACCCCGGGTTTCATGCCCCTCTCGTGCTGAAAACACTCCTACACGGTAAAAAACTCCCAAAGTTGGCTTCCCGGGCCTGGGCTCCCGCAAATTCGGAAGTTGGCGCGCCAAGTCGCAAGTTGGCGCGCCAAGTCCGGACTTGACGCGCGCCAACTGTCAAGTTGGCGCGCGCCAAGTGTCAAGTTGGCGGGCGCCAAGTCCGGACTTGGCGCGCGCCAAGTGTCCCCCCACCGACCCAACTATCGACTTGCACACTATTGTTGTCACTGGAAATTCCGTCCCTCACCTGCCCTTGCACACTTGGCACGAAGAAAGCATTGTTCCATCTTTTTTTGAGGAATGTGCAAAGGAATGTGTAAAACAATGTGCGAGAGATGTGCTTCCCGATGTAGTATACATTGTGGAGCCGTAGCTCAAAAATGGGGGCCATGGAGGCATATCAATCATATATAGAGGTCAGATGCCTTGGGACCCCTGTTCAGCCTGGACGAAGACCCCCTTATTTTCTATGTACCCCCTTTGCTTCATCCACGACGACTCCCAAACAGAAAAATTTTTATCATACAACCCCCAGTCCAAATTATCTGAGCGGATCACTTCCCCCCACCCCTTCCGCGTGCGATCCCCCTTGCCCCCCTTCACCCGCACTCTGGCGCCCCGCAGTCTGGACACCCGGCCGCCTTTACTTCCACCTCGAAAGCTGCGCTTGGAAATTTCAGATTTCAGGGCTTTGTGCCGCCCCTCTCCTTTGAAGGCGGCAAAAATGGCAATGTGCCCCCACCTGCGGGCCCATCCCAACAGGTGGTCAATCCAGAGATGGGCCCACAGGGTGACGTTCATTTCACAGGCCTTATGGGCCTCCCCCATTTTTTTCAATTCTGTTCGCAGAATTTTCATGTCGGGCAACTGCAACGGTCCGGATTTCCAGACGACATCCAACAGGGATTTTCCCCATTGCCGGAAGGCGTCCGTCCAAGACACCTGGACCCCCCCCATGTCAACGACATGCTGCAGGAGGCCCTCCCCCTCCAAATGGTCACACATGGTGTCCCATCCCTCACTCTTCACCCACTCTGCAGCCGCCGTCTGCACGATTTTCAGGGGCACCTTCTTCCTATCCTTCCTCTCCTCTTCCAACGCCACACCGGTGGCGGTCCGTGCCTGGATCCGAATGAGATCCAAGAACCATTGCACCCACCTCACGGCCTTTCCCCTCTTCCACCGATGCTCAGGGGAGGCGTGAAGTGGGCCATGGCCATCCATGCCATGCGGGCGGCCCCTGGCTCCCGCACGAACGCGGCGCCCAGGGCAGCGAACGAGTACACCACCGTGCCGGCCGTGCAGCGCACGCGGCACCGGTCGGTCGCCTCGGGGGGGGGAGGCCACCACCAGTGGACGTGCGGAGTGAGGCAGGCATCCGCCGCGGCAAAACCCTCCTCCGAGACGATAGGGGGGTTGGGGATGTCGTGGGTGGCGACAGGGTAGGAGTTGTGGAAAGAGGGGTGGGGGCAACCCATGCCAAGCATGGTGATAGGGGCGTTGGTGCTGTAGAGGGTGGGGTGGGTGATGTCGGGGATGTGGGTGCGCAGGCGACGGTTGGTGGGGAACTCCGTGGGAGCTACCGCATCCCACGCCTGCACCTTCACCGTCTGGTACTGCACGACGGCGTCAGTGGCTGTGCGGTGCTTTCAGCCACTTTTTTTGACTTGATCCACCCACAGCCACTGCTCCTCGGGGTCGAGACCCTTAGGCGGCTTCTCCTGCAGCTCGAGAACGTTGACGAACTCTTTTGACGCTACAGCAGTGCACAGCTTCGGGGTCTTGTTGAGGCCCTCAAGGGTGACTGGAGAAAGCTTCAACTGGACCGCGAGCGTCGTGGGGTACCGCCCCATCACGGCACAGCAGAACCTGCTAAGAACCCCCTTGGTCAGGGCAAAGATGACGCGGGTGGCGTCAATTCGCCAGACCAAGTAGGGATTGCCGGGCTGGTCCCACTTGCCGAAGAGGGCGGCCTCCAAGGGTTCGCGGAGGGGGGGGGGCTGGGGGAAGGATTCGGCGTCCGTGGGATGCAGCGTCCTAGGGCGTGGTGCGGAACCCCTAGTTAGAACGCAACTTTTGGAACACCCACCTACCCTCAAATTTGGGGCAAACCATCCCGTCCCCCCCATCCTGCAGGCCTCATCCCCAGGCTCCCCCCAGCGCCACGACGCCCCCTCCGGCAGCCTCTTCTCCCCCTCCGGCTCCACACGGGCCGCCACCGGCTTGCCGGGCCGTCCCCCTGCTGCTTCTGCTGCTCCTTCTGCTGCCTCGGCTGCCTGGGCTTCGTCCTTGACGAAGAGACGGGGCAGCTGCATGATGGTAGCCTGAAAAAAACAAAGAAACAAAAAAAAAACACGCGATAACCCGCGAGACAACCCCCGCGATAACTAGGTTATCGCGCGATAACCCCCGCGATAACCCCGCGATAACTAGTTAGAACGCGATAAGCTAGCGCGATAACTAGTTGGAGCACCTAGTTAGAACGCGATAACCTAGCGCGATAACTAGTTAGAGCAGGGGTTAGAGCAGGGTGTTGTGGGAAGTTCCACACCTGGTGACATGGGCACATGCCTTGGCCCTCCTTCTTGGCGTCGTCCAGCACCAGGTTCATCCTCCGCAGCCACAAAAAGTCCGTGACGGCCGCATACTCCCCCACCTGCCTCCACTCCACCACCTGGGCCACCCCCTCCACCTCAGGGGCCACCCTCGCCACTCCTCCATACAATCCCCTCCTCACCACCAAAATGCACCCTGGCGGCACCTTAATCCCAACATGCCCTTGCAGGGAGGGCCGGGGCAGTGCCTCCCCATGGCACACCTTGGCCAAGGGGCACTGATCGGGGTGGCCTGCAACCCCCCCCGCCTCCTCATTAGTGAGGCAGGCAATCAGCTCCCTTCCATTCCCCCACCCCGACAACAAAAAATGCCCCGTGGTTGTTCCCACCGGGAGCAAGCACTGAGCAGATTGCTCAAAGCTGACCCCATTGGGTTCCTCCACCACCACCTCCTCCTCCCCCCCCTCCGCCTCCTCCCCGTCCTGGCATGGCACACAAAGGCCATCTTTGTGGGCGGCGCAAAAAATCAGCCGATTGCATCCTCAGCAATTGGCTACCACCTTCCCCCTACACCTAACCGCCCCATCACACTGGACTGTCTTGGCCACCCGGCCACCAGGTGCCCCCAGCTAGGGCCTTTTAATGGACTGCGTCACGTGCAGGTTGGGGAATCGAAGATTCCCCCCCCTGGGTAAGCTCAATGGCAAAAAATGCCATGAGGCGGGGGTCCCTCACCCCCGTGGGGGAGGCCTTGGGAATCCCCAACCCCCGGTGGACATCAAGGGCATTAAAAAAAAAGGCAGTGCCCCTCTTGAATGGCACAGCCCTCTCCACCCAAGGGTCAGGGAACCCCGAACTACTGGAGGGCACAAAAAGAAAATGTGACCCATCCTCCTCCTCATGATTATGGGTTAGCATAATAAGGCACTTGACAATCAATGTGCCTTCAGGAATGGTGTAGGGGGGGGCGTCGCGATGGAGGTGCTAAGGGGTGTGGTCATAGCTCGAAATTTCGGCCATGTCAAGGATGGTGCAGCTCCATCCGACCCATCCCACCACAGTCTTCTTTGCCGTCTCAAGCACACCATCTGCCACCCTTTTGAGGACTGGCAGATCATGGGGCTTGTGGGGATTGTTCTTGTGGTGGTTGGCACCCCCATAGTTGCCATACAATGTGCGGCGGTCCCAGAATGTTGGGGCCTGCCGACAATGGGGGGGTTCTCATTGAAAATGGGTGCCTTCTCTGAGAGAGGCACCCTATCCAAATCATCCAAAAGACTTTGCAGCTGCACGTCACTCAAAAAATCGTGTTCCAGGAGGTGGTTGACCACCAGCTTTCCCCCCAACGTGAGCACAAGGTCATTGGGGTCCCTATTAAAGGCCCCCAAGGGCTCGGCGGCAACCACCTCCTCCGCCTCCCCAATAAGGGGGGGTGTTGCCCCAAATGGAAAAAGAATCACCCCCTGCCGCGAAATAATGTTGGGAGTGGTGACCCCATACCACTCACGCTCCCATTCCCTTGTGGGGCAAAGGGAGTGCATGGGGAGCTTGGTTTCGGGGTCGTTAGTGCATACCCGGCGGGTGTTGTGGGTGAGGGGTTGGGGGAACCAACCATCCGACTTCCCCTTCCCCTTACCCGGTCGGATCCTTACCTTTTGGGCACTAATCATGAGGGGGTTGTGGGGCTTCCCCTTCCTAGCCCCCACCTCCTCCACCTCCTCCGCTTCCTCCTCCACTTCCTCCTCTTCCTCCTGACCCACATAAAGGGTCGTCTTCGTCCCCGCACCCTTCTCGGCATGGGCGGTGACGGACTCCAACACCGCGTCCACGTCCTCTGGGTGCAGCTAGATGAGGAATCTAGCGACCCCTGGATTTACCTCTAGCAACTCGAAGATGTATTTGCTGAGAACCTGGGGGTCTCTCTTGCCGGCCATGAAGGGGGACTTATGGACAAGGAGTCCAAAGTCCACACCATGTTCAAAGCGAGTCGCCACAGGGCACCTCACGTTTGCGTCACCCATCGTAAACCCCTCAGGACCGCCAAGGCGACAGACCCCAAGGAGCTTTTGATGGTGCTCGCACCAAGCGTGGGCAGCAGCAAGGGCCATTGTCAAAGAGTACGAAGGCTTTGAGAGCTAAAGCGAAAAGGTGAAACATAAAATGAAGCGCGATAACCCACGCGATAACCCACGCGATAATGTGGTGTGGTGCACTGGGACCTGATGGAAAAGGGTACCTTGTTGCACCCAAACTTGTAAACACCTAAAAGGTGTCTTGTAGTACTCATGGGGGGTTTTAAGGGGTCATGTGTCCTGAGGGGGCCCAAAGGACCTATAGGGACTCTGCTTCCGAGCCGTGTAATCCATTGTTAACCATTTTCAAAAATGGGTACAACCCCTTGTTGCAATAGTGTGTCCCACAGTAAGGGGGTTAGATACCAGCTTGATCCTACTAGTTTTGCCCGACTTTTGCCCCCTTTTTGGTTTAGATACAATGTGATGTGGGTCAAAATGCATTCGTCACACCCAAATTGAGGGGGTATAGGGAGTGAGACACCATCTCCCACAAAAAGTGCTCCATAGTAAGGGGGGCTCACATAAGGATACCTTACTATGCACCCCCTTGCTGTGGGACACCCCATCACCCTTGTTGCACCCCTTGTTGCGCAACAACCCCCCCTTGTTGCACCCCTTGTTGCACCCCCTTATCGCGCGATAACCCCCCTTGTTGCACCCCTTGTTGCACCCCTTGTTGCACCCCTTGTTGCACCCTATGAAGCATGCACAAGACAACCACTTTGTGACATCTCTTGTCTACCGCAACCTGCGACGTCCTAGTAGGATTTCTGCTTTGTCTCTCTCCTGTGCCTCCTGTACCTTCCGTGCAAGCAACCCCATGTCCAGGTTATTCATATTTACAACATGGCCCATGGAAAGCCTAGAAAACCTTCGCTTTAAGAGAGCCCATCCCTTACAACTGTTGTGTAGGTCCCTCTTGAAAGGGCTATTTCCTTTTTTCACTTGGAATGCTTGAAAATATATATATATATATATATATTCCTATATGCCTGTGCAAAATAAGGTGAGTGAGCACGTGTCCAATGGACCCACGTGCTCACCTTCAACCCTAAGTCCCCCCATGCCTCGCGGAAGCGGTCCACCGCATTAGTGTACATGGCAACATCACTATTTGTAAAAAATTCTTTTTGCCTCCAAAACCTATGGATATGTGCAAACTGGTGCAAGAGGGTACGAAGGACCACCCATACCAAAGGCCAAGGAGCCCTCTTTGGTGGAACTCCCCCCTTAGCCTTTTCACGAGGATGCACAGGATTCTACATGTTGCGTGCATGTAGTCACCTACTCTCCCCCCGGTTGGGATGCACCTGAGGTAAGCACCCCACCTCACCCCCCCCTTCATGTCTCCTACAAAAAATGCTAGGCCATTATCTTCCTCACAAATCCAACACTTGGATTTGGAGGAGGGGTTCCCGGCATGCATATTTTTCCCATCCCCGTGATGACACACTTGAACCCTAGTGTTTTCCCTTCCCACACAATGTCACAGTTGTGACACAAATCTTGCACCTGACCATTGAGGTCATGTGCCTTGTCCATGGCTAGCATGAACTGTGTGTCATCACCCCCCCACATGGCCCACCAAATTGGCCATAGGTTAGGGGCCCCTGCATCACTTGGTTGTTGCCAACAGTGGACACAAATGTCACACCGAGTTGCTGATGCTTTCCATAAAGGGCTGGCATCAGCCGACAACACCACAATGATGTCCGGGCCATAGGTCTTAAATGTTGTGGCAGCTTGCGACAAACTAATTTGGTGGTTGACAACCTCAGCAAGCTTGTTGCTCGCTGAGGCCCGAGGTGCACCTGTCTCAGACACAGCAGCCCTAGTGGTACACCAATAGGGTGTGTGCTGTTGTCGTGCTGCGTTCAAATCTTTTTTCCTACAAGCCCTTGGCAACCTATACATTTGCCTAATACTTAAACGCATTCCACGGACTAGTCTGACAACCCTTAAGGCCTCCTTCTCTTCCACTGTGGCATTACTGTCATCCTTCACATTGGCGCACCCCCCACGGAGATGTACAACTCCTTGATATGTCATCCGAACTTGTACTTCTCCGTCTTGTAACAGTGACCTAAGAATCTGCTAAGCCATTTTCAAACGTTTCTGCTGTTGCTTCCGGGAGACTTTCTTCAGTGGCTGCATGCGTAAGCCTTCGAGGGTTGAACAGCACTTCTGGATGGCAGTTGATGCCTTGACTTTCATTTTGAAAATGCTGCGATTTGGAGTAACAGTGGTGCAACAAGGGGGTGCAACAAGGTACCTTATCGCACACCTTGTTTCGCAACAAGGGGGTGCAACAAGGTACCTTATCGCGCACCTTATCGCGCGATAAGGGGGCGCGACAAGGTACCTTAGCGCGCACCTTATCGAGCGATAAGGTGCGCGATAAGGTACCTTGTTGCACCCCTTATCGCGCAAACACAAAAGGTCCCATTAGCATCAATTGGCAATTGCAAACAGGGCAAAGACAAAGGTCAACTGGCAATTAGTTGCAATGAGGTGATCCGCAGTGCCACCCGCCGCAAGGATGTCCACAAGGTGCAAACCCACGTGCCATGAGTTCCTCACGCTCCTGTAATGAGGCTCTGCTTACATCTGCACCATTGTACAAAACAATGGACCACCTGTCTCCTTCCCAATCCCACGGCCTGTGTAGGGCCCCGCTGTTGAAAACCAACCCTTTGCGCGCGGAGCACACAACCCCTTGGACCTCTCGACCCAAGTGGTTCACCACTTGCACCACCTCTCTAGTGGTCTTACATTTGGGTGCTCACAGCTTGCCACCACACTCCATCCACAACCCGACACCACGGAAGTCATCAAGTTCAACCACAGCACTGAGAGGTGTCCCATCACGTGGGTGTGAATGAGGTACCATGGGCTGCTGACCCGTGTAGTGTGCCACTTGCACAGTGCACCAATGAAACCAACTTGGGAGGGTGGCCAAAGCCCATGCACGCACCAAATGCAAAAAATGAATGGCATTTGGCATCAATGTTGCCTTTAGAATGCGGGCTCCCTGCCATGTGGGCCCAATTTGGCCCCACCCGAATTGTGCAGTGTGGACTGGGGCACCAAACTTCTGCCCTCCCTTCAATTGCAAGGCCCGTGCAAGCTGTAGCAACTCCTCCTCACTGGGGGTGGCATGCAACTCAGGACCCCTTAGGAGTCACTCCTGAGAAAAAGGAGGCTTAGATGGACTGGCAGGCCAGGAAGTTGAAGGCGTGGGCTGCTTTCGGGGCGTGGTGAGTTCAGCTGCTGACGCACGGGGGCTGTGCACATGGGTTCCCAAGGCTGCATTCAAATTATCCTGAAGGTTAGCCTTGTCTACCTCCAAACTCTCCACTCGCTCTCGCAAAGAATCCCTCTCACTTATGAGCCGTGCAACCTTAGCACTACTTGTTGTCAATTTGTCCTGCGTTTCCTTGGTGGTTGCCTCTGCCATTTCCTTTGCCTCCCGTAGCCTGGCTTGCTCAGCAAGGGCCAACTCCAGTTTGTCCTCCATTTTTTTTGTTTTCTCCTCTTGTCTCTTCAACCGCGCTGCAACCTCACTCCGTCTCTCCTCCCTCAGTGCAGCTGCAACAACCGATGTCGCTTGGGATGTCACTGCATCCTTCACACTTGCAAGCACCCCGGATGCGAAATCCTCAGTGAGTGCACCTACAATATTGTGCACGCTCGTGGCACGGAGGGTGACAGGACCAGCACTTCCAAGAACACTACCTGCTGCTGCTGCCTGCTGCTGCTGCCTGCTGCCTGCCTGCTGCTGGCGTTCCTCCCTTCTTGCCCTCGGGCTTTGGCTTTTTTGGGCCCTTACCCTTGAGGTCATTGGGCTGCCCACGCTTTCTCTGGGCAAGGGGGGTGGCATCACTGTCTGAACTCTCATCCACATTAACCTCCTGTTTCGTGATACCACGACCATATCTGGGGGCACTGGAGGTTTCCCATTCCTTCATCCGGTCCTCAACATATGCAGGCAAGTCATCCCCCCCAAAAGCGCGGAAATTGCGCAATGCATGGTGCGTGACCCAACGGAAGCTGTCTTCAGTGGGGATCAGGCACTTGAACTGATTCTTACGCCCCCCCTCATAGTAAGAAACATAGCACAACACAGCCACCCCAAAATCAGTCTTTTCATCTGAGGTCCAAAGGCTACAAACGACGGGGAGGGTGAATGCCTTCACAGTTTCCACCCCCCCCCCTGGCGAACTTTCAGCTTAAATGACCGACACCAATGTGTCTTTGTGGTGGGGGCCTGCCCAGGGAGGGTTACCTCATTCCCAAACCCTGTAGCCTCAAACACTGCTGGGGAGCCTGGCAGGAACCACTCCTCCCCCACTCCAGTAAAGGCCTCAGCAGCAGGCGCCACATGTCCAACCTTGGACCCATCGACATCTGGTGCTTCAGGTGCTTGCGCAAGCTCCAGATGGGGCCATTGGACTACAGTCACCTGAGAAGATAACAACAGATGGGTGAATATGGGAGCATGGGTGCAGCAACGAATAAAGAATGCAACGGGTGCCACCGGACACAGCAGAATTCAATGGAATGCAATTCAATGATGCAATGTACCAAGCGCAACAAGGTACCTTATCGCGCACCTTATCGCGCGATAAGGGGGCGGGACAAGGTACCTTATCGCGCACCTTGTCGCGCGATAAGGTGCGCGATAAGGTACCTTATCGCGTACCTTATCGCGCGATAAGGTGCGCGATAAGGTACCTTGTTGCACCCCTTGTTGCACATTGAAGAACACCACATTGCAAGCCCCATGGCACAAACCTGATGGCATGTGCACCAGTACGTGTCCTCAACAATCTTCCCCGACTTGTCCACCGCTTCAACCGTTGCACCGGCGCGCAGCAGGATTGACATATCGACCATTTTGTGTTCCGTGGGGACCATGTACCAACCAAACACCTCCGCTTTCTCTTTGCCACCACCCTCCTTGTCACCACCCATTGCAAACCCCCCCCACCTCCGATGTCGCAACACCAACACCGTTCCAGCATCAGCACGGATCAGGTGAGAACCCTCGGGGGTGGGGGTGCCAATTTCACCACCTCCATGCATCGCTTCCCAACAAGGACAGTCCAACTCATCACGTGCCTTGCGCACCCTTGGCTTCTGAGGGTGCCACATAACATGAACACTTGTACTGCCCACAGCGAAAAAACATGTGTATGGGAAATCCACAGAAACAGAGCCATTACTGTCTGGCATCGCGACATCCCCGGAGGAGGACGGTACATCCTGGGCAGTCACAGGAGCATCACATGATGCACACATCTGGGTCTTGTGTGTGGGGCACAAAACCTTTTTTTTACACCCATAACAAATGGAGGTAGGGCGTTTTCTGCATGACTTGACACCACTGTGGGCAACATCGGGAGCATCTAATGTCATGGAAGGGTCCTCTGCCCAAAACGGTGGGTTAATACCTTCCGTGACATTTTTGGGCAGGGCAGTGGTAGACAGAAGCATGAAACCCACCCACCGTACATTCCTTCTCTGTGAGATCTCATCAACCGGCGGCACACCCTCGGGCAAGCCACCACCACGATGAATGGAACACACATTCAATACAAATGCGTCTCCCAAATCAGCATCCATCTCCCGGACAACCCAAGGAACAGGAAAACCCACCGATGAACCATGTATCCACTGGTTTCCATTAAGTTGGTAATTCAAAGGGAAAAAAACAGCAAATGCATGATGTCCCTCGTGGATCACCTTGCGGGGAAAATCCCTATGCCCATGTTGAGCAGCACCAAGTGCACCAACATAGGCAACAATCTCAATATTCAAGGGCAGGCCTGTTTGGGTCTGAATGTCATGGTGCACATTTGTCGTGACATTCTCAAGGTGTGGAAAGTCATGATAATCCTCACCCCATTCATTGATAGGGATGCTATGATGCTTTCCAAAAAACTGCACCCTGTCATAAGAATCAAACTTCCTTCCAATAGAAAGAAACTTTTCGTCAAAAATTGGTGTGCCTTGGAGCGGATCGAGGGTAGCCACCTCAGTTTGTAATTTGTACAATGAGGGACTCAAAGTGGCACGCAAAACACAGTGCTCCAAGCGAACAAGGTCTGGGAGTGATTCATTGAATCCCACCCACTCAGGGGATTCAATTGGTTCGTCACCAGAACCAATGAGTGGATCTGCACTATGCAATGGCCATGCAACAACAGTGGCGGAAGTATAAAAAAACGGGGTGGTGAAACCATAGTATGGGTCGGCCCAGGCCGTGGACCCATTTGAAGGAAGAGAAAAAACCGGCAAAACAGAGGCACGGTCCTTCACCTCAAAAACTCGCTCGTGATGTATCACGGGGACCTCTTCCTTTTTTGCCCTTTGGGCAGAAAATTGGCACCCGGCTTTTCTTTTCCCACCTTCATCGAGGTCCTGGAAAAGGGGGGTGATGAAGTTGGTGACCCGTGTTCCAACCTTCGCGCTCACCTTGCTTCGAAAAACAGACACCAGTGCATCGGTGTCGGCATTCACCAAATCAAGGGTGCAACCCAAAAGGTTGGGGTTGGCATCCATAATGGGGTAGATCATGTCACTGAGACACGACCTAGTGACTTCCCCGCAAACCTGTCGTGACACACGGATGTGGGCAAAAGTGGTGGTTGCATCGAATGTTGGCTGCTCATCCGATGCCCTTACCGTGCACCTTGCAACACCAGCCCCAGTCCCACCACCCTTCGGGTCCCCAAAACCCGCCAATGTTGCTCTACCCATTCCCCAATGCACACTCCGGCTGCACCCAAAGCCTCCATGACCACCGGCAAGTCCCCACGGACACAAGAGAAGGTCTGAGAACAAAGGAAGAGGGAAAAGTGCAATGGAAACCTACTAATAATACACAAAAGGGGGCGCGACAAGGGGGTGCAACAAGGGGTGCGATAAGGGGGTTATCGCGCGATAAGGGTGCGCGATAAGGGCGCGATAAGGGGTGTTATCGCGCGACAAGGGGCGCGACAAGGGGCGCGACAAGGGCGCAACAAGGGTGCGACAAGGGTAGTTCAGCACAGGCGAATTATAGGTTTCTGCTGCTGGCACTTGGATTTCTTATTAAAAACAACATTTAAAATAACAGATTCACCAGATTTAGCAGAAATTAAATTATGGTCCGGCGCCAAATGCGCTTTCAAATTCACGACCCTTTTCCATCAGCGCCTGTCGCGCGACACCACAAACTAGTTATCGCGCGATAACCCCCGCGATAACCCCCGCGATAACTAGGTTATCGCGCGATAACCCCCGCGATAACTAGTGCTCTAACCCCCTTCTAACCCCGTACTAACTATGCAGAGCACAAAAAGATCAAATCGCAAAAAGTGCAAAACGGGCAATATGGAGCAAACGAAACATGCAGGGCACATTGTTGCATCATAGTGCACCCATGTAACATGTGAAATTCCGGGTTCCAACCATATTAACAACACCCAAAATTGGGGGGGTTCCGCACCACGCCCTAGAACGCTGCATCCCACGGGGGGGTGAGGGTGTAGGGGATGGGAAAATAGCCCGCGGGGAAGTGCTCGGAGCCGACGTTGGCGATGTGGGCGTCGAGCACCGCCTGCACCTCGGGGTTGGCGGGGGCAAACGTGGGGTCAGTGGCTGTCACCTTCTTCCCCTTGCCCTTCTTGGGTTGCTTTGCAGGCATAATAAAATGATGAGATGCCCAGAAGGCAAAGGGAATGTATGAAGGGTGTACATGAAACATGGGGTGCAAACGAACACCAAGAATGGGGCAGTTGGCGCGCGCCAAAACCGGACTTGGCGCGCCAACTTTGCAGTTGGCGCGCGCCAAGTGCCAAGTTGGCGCGCCAACTTTGACTTGGCCTCCAAAAAGTTGGCTTCGACCCAAAAAACCCACATATTGCATCATAACAACAAAGCAACGCAACCAAAAGCTGTAAAATATCAATAGTTCCTCACATTTCATGCAAAAGGCATAGCAACAACACAGTGCAAAAGTAAATGCAAGTTGAATGCTCTCGACATGGAGTTGACCAGGAGTTGGCGAATGTACAGTATCTGGGGTTGGCTTTGTAGTTACAAAGCGGGCGAACATATGGAAGTCCGGGTTGCAAAATGCTTTGAATCTGCTCCGAATTTGTTGGAAGATTTGAGGGTTTAGAGAATATTCGCTTGGGTCGAATGACCAACGGGAGATTGGATCGGCTAACATTTGGCGTGATGGCACAAGACGCACGCGTAATTTGGTGCGATGATGTGTCATCCAAAAAAAGGACGTAGAATGTTGTTCAACCTTGGCACCTTGCCGCCTTGATTGGTTAAATAGGAATTGACACTGGCGTTGTCTACATCTAACGCCACTATTTCGTTTGGATTGGCTAATGACTGAGTGGTATTGACGGCTGCTAATAACTCTTTGTCGCTGATGTGCCCTGTGAAGCGCCAAAAATCGTGTACCATTTGGCGGGGGTCTTGCACATTGAGGCCTCCCCATGCCAACAGCGTAGCATCTGAGGCTAAGTGTTTTTGGGGCTGTTGGTTGCTTGTCAATATTACTATTACAAAAAATGTGTTCATGCACGGGTTTTCTCTGGGAAAACCGTGTACGTGCACGGTTTTCCCAGAGAAAACCCGTGCATGAACACATTTTTTCTAAAACCGGGTAGTTGGAGGGAAATTTTTTTATAGAAAAAAACCGTGTACAGGGAACACGGCCCCCTTGCCCTTTCCTACTCCTGGGGTGGGCCTTTGGACAATGTGTTTGTCTTTCTCTCTCACTCTCTCTTTCTCTCTCCGTGTGTGTTTGTCTCTCTCTTTTTCTCTCTCGATTTGTCTCTCTCTTTTCTCTCTCCTCATTTCTCTCTCCTCTCTCTCCTCTCTCTCTCTCCCTTTCTCTCCCTCTCTCCCTCTCTCTCTCTCTCTCTCTCTCTCTCTCTCTCTCTCTCTCTCTGGCTCTGTCTCTCTCTCTCTCTCTCTCTCTCTCTCCCCTCCCCCCCGCCCCGTTATCTCTCTCTTTGTTTCTTTCCTTGTTCGTCTCTCTCTCTCTCTCTCTCTCTCTCTCTCTCTCTCTCTCTCTCTCTCTTTGTTGCTCTCTCTCTCTCTCTCTCTCTCTCTCTCTCTCTCTCTCTCTCTCTCTCTCTCTCTCTCTCTTTCTTTGTTTCTGTGTCTGTGTGTCTAGTTGTCTCTCCCTTTCTCTCTCTCTCGCACCCCAAAAACAAGGACTCTGGGCAGACGGTGTAAAGCACCGACAACGCGCAACACATCCATCCATCCATCCATCCATTCTGTTTCTCGCTCGCTCTCTCTCTCTCTCTCTCTCTCTCTCTCTCTCTCTCTCTCTCTCTCTCTCTTCTCTCTCTCTCTCTCTCTCTCTCTCTCTCTCTCTCTTTGTTTGTCTCTCTCTCTCTCTCTCTTTGTTTGTCTCTCTCTCTCTCTCTCTCTCTCTCTCTCTCTCTCTCTCTCTCTCTCTCTCTCTCTCTCTCTCTCTCTCTCTCTCTCTCTCTCTCTCTCTCTCTCTTTCCACGGATGTGCACAATACTTAAGGAATATACCTCCCAAGTTCCGCCCCAAAAAAATTCCCTTATGTCGAAAACCATGTACGTACACAGTTTTCTCTGGAAAAAACCCGTGTACGTACACGGTTTTTTGGGTCCAGAAAACCGGTGCACGTACACAGTTTTTTCCTATAAAAATTTCCCTCCCTACACGGTTTTAAACCTGCGACCTGGCCAAGAATGAAGCAAACCTGTAATGGAACGTACTTGGTCTTTCAATTCATTTGGTACCACGCATGCGTCCCATCCGACATTGTCGACTTTTCGTACGAACTGCACGAGCAAATCCGTGAATGCGCGGAGCGCTGGCATGACGGGAAGGAGAGACCGAAAACGGCCTAAAATAGCTGCCATTTTGCGTGGAGTCATGACGCGGGATGTTAAAACTTTTCCTGCCTCCTTTCTGTAGCCCTTGTGCTTGCAAGTGGGAACTAGCAATTCCCCTGCGGTGAAATCCACAACGAAGCCTAACGCATCTATAACTTGGGACGGTTCGAGAACGGACTTGGGAAAATTGATGGTCACTCCACTGGCTTCTAAGTCTCGCAATACCAGAGGGCGCACGCGGAGTAAGTAGCGGCGTGATGGGCCTAGAATGATTATTTCGTCTAGGTATATAAACACCTCAATGCCTAGCGCTCTCCACTTGTTGGAGAACGTTTTCATGAGTTGTGTCCAGTAGTATGGGATGTATTACTACTACATTAATAATGTAGGCCGAAACATGCGGAATCGCATTGAAACACTTCTGATCCTATTTGAAAGTTGAAATACCTTTGTAGGTCGTTGCTGAGTGCAAGGTGAAAATAGGCGTGTTTTAAGTCTATCTTGAGAGCCCAATGTCCCTTTATCAAATAAGGAAAGATTTTCCCCCAATTTGGCAAACGAAAGTAGGGTGGGGGACGCAATCTTGCATTGATATCCACACATGCGCTTATGAACCGGGGTTTTGGTTGGTATATTACGAACCATGGAACAAAATGCATGCCTCAGTGAAGTCGTACGCAGCGAACTGCCTTGACCTCTAGATATTCTTGCATGTGGTAACACCCAATCGGCGGGTAACCCGTGCTTGATCAAAGAGACAACGAGTGGGGAAGCGTGTTGTTTCCACCATTGCAACCGCTTTCTTAATCGCATATATATAAAGGAACTTGCGAGTCATTGAGAACCTTGGCCCCTTGGCCTTGATTGAGTGGAAGGCAGGGAAGATTGAGGGTAGGACGAGTAAGAACCTCGTCCATAACGTAGGATTTGCCTTTGCTGTATTGACGAAAATTGCCACGCGATTGAAATCCTTTGCCTTTGCCTCGTGATCCTTTGTGCCCTTTAGAAGAAAGGCGGTTGATCTTGGCTGCTAAATTAGCGTTTGCGAGTTCCTTTTTATTGAATAATTGATTAGAGCGCGACACTACCTTTTAAATTGATAGATTGAGTCTTGCGAAAATCACACAAAGATTGCTCTAATTCTGCAAGCAAGTGAAAACCATGCAATAGGGAAATATATGAATCCTCGCCACCTTCGGAAACGGACAAGTGTCCCAAGATGCGCAATGCATGCAAAAGTTTTTGTTGCCAACTTGTAACGGATTTATCTAAATACCCTTTGCCGTCGGCGTTATGGTTGTTGTCATGTGCCTTTCTAGGAATTTGTGCCACGATTGGCAATTCTTCTAAGATCTTTCGTAGGTCAAACTTCTCTCCATCAGGGTCTCGGGAGCGATTCCACGCCTCCTCAAACCAAACCGGCAACTCAATTGTTGGCGCGTCATACGGCAAATTCACGACTTCATCGTCATTTTCATTGAATTCATTGACTTCAGCTCCCGCCTTGGGTGTATTGACCGCCTTGGTACCGCCGGTTGCGCGTGTAGCTAAATTGAATGCTGCCTCCGCTAGAGTATCTGCCAAGGTGACCACCGAATCGACGCTCCAAACTAGGGATAAGGCGTATAAAAACGTGTCCTTGTAAGGTTGACTATCAACGTGGACCATGGCTTTGCCGCTAAGTTGATGCATGAGCAACGCCAATTTGTTGACCTTCAGTGATGGCTTCCAATGTTGCAAAGCGCTATTTAGGAGTACTACACAACGTTCAGAACCAATGGGTGTAATCAATGGCCGCAATTCTGGGTGTTGTAACAGATGATCCCAGGCGAGCGCGAATTTGGATCCCAATACGTCTCAGCTTCTGCAGGATGGCCCTGGGCAAGCTGGAAACATTGCTGTTCGTGGACTCAAATGACCCCCCCCCTAAATTTGGCTTAACGGCTCAAAACAGCCCCCCTGAAAGTTGCTACGCGTTCCTTAGGACCCAAATTTTGCGCCACTATGGTTAAAGGGCTGCTTTGGGCCCTGCTCGTGGCTCTCTGAGTGCGTCTTCGGAGCCGAATTCTCGGCATTTTTGGGCCCGTGTTTTTCCAGCACGCCTGTCTACCTCCATGAACTAATTAATTACACCTGAATCTCGCATAGAACCGCCCCTGCCTCCCTTGCAAAAGGCATAAAAGCACAACAACAGCATTGGGTCCTCACATGACAACCGCGTCCTCCACCCACTCCTCCAAATTGTGCCAACAATTGGTCCCGGTTGACATTCAACCTCAAGAAATCAGCCACCTCAAGTTGTCTCCGGCGCAACAACTTGGTGGCCCCCTTAAGAACCTCAACCGTAATGGAAGATGTGTCCTTAGGGACCAAAGAGGCATTCATTGACAACAAGCGTGCCAAAATCTTGCAATCCCTTTCCTTGCTCTTTGCCGCTGCCAACCTCCTACCATTCTCCTCCAGAAGGTGCTCTAACCGCAGCCTACAATACGTCATGTACCTAACTTCCTTTGAAGCGAGGCGTGTGCTTACGCGGGTCATGCACTCTTCCATGGGGGTAGGATCCTCAATCTCAATGACATATTTGCTTCGCTTCCCAATGAACTGAGCCACGATGAGCACCATGCGAGTGTTCTGATTTCAATCGAACGCTGCACGCATGTACCGAAAAACAGTCTCTCCAACGCGGTTAGTACTCGAAATGAAACCGTCACTTCTGCTTACATGCGGCAACAAATGCTTCTTAAAAACGTCATGTATAGCAGCAATTAGGAAGAGGATGATCTCTCTGTGATCGTCGGGGAGGTTATGCAATGCCGGCATATTGAAAAAAGCATCGTCCGGGTTTTGCCACCAGTTGTCCACGAAATCTGCCCACATGCTTGTGATGCTACAATGGTGACATTGAATCTTAGAAGGACAATACCTTCACCACTACACAATCACATGGTACAAGGTACAGCACGACAGAGAACTCGTCAGTGGATTAGGTCGAGGCTACAAGGAAACACACCTCAGTTGGGGATCTGAAAAGCTAGGGCCACAGAGCTCTTACAAGCACTTACAGTGCCCAACTTGAATCTTTCAGTAACTAGAGGACACAATATAAAACAAACATCACCCGGCATCAGGAAAGCAAGCAGAGGGCGAAAATTTAATGTGCCAAGATAAAAACTACAATCATTTTGATCAGATTGATATAAAAAAACGCATCCATACCGTTCAGGAATAAAAAGATAATTTCTCCGTTGACGTTTGCACAAGCTGAATACTTGTTCAAGGTCGAAAATCAAGGAATCCACGGTAATAAATTGATAAATCTCCATTTTTACAGTATTTGACTTCAATTCAGAACAAACGGGACTGCAACCGCCAACCGCCCTCACTTGGGTCAGGGGGCTCGAGCGCATGAGTGACTTCACTACATGGGGGTGAATAACAGAATTCTTACATCCATTGAGACACCCCAAATCTGCCCATCCATCAATTTCTATTTGTCCATAAGCATCCCACATCGATGTAATTTGTAGGATTTCCCCATCCAAATCCCTTCCCCAAGTCGGATTTGACATCCCTCATGCACCCATAAGCATCCCGCATCCATTTAAATCCCTTCCCCACATTGGATTTCACCCTCTGCATGCATCCCAAATCCTCCCGATTTAAAGGTCCAAATCTCCCTTTTTATCCTCCAAAATCTCCCTTTTTTTAGGCATTTTTCTCCCCCACTCACCATTGCCCCCGTCTAGTGAAGTTACTGCCTGCTAAACGCCCAGTCTGCATACCATCACCGCTTGTCCACCCCTAGCCTGAGCGACTCCCGTCCATCAACCGGTCCTTTATAATGTAATTAATAAACAGATAATATAATGAAAAAGGCTTCTGAATCATTGCACTTAAAAGTTTCAAGTCATCTTACCGATAGGAAGACGTTTTAATCTGACCTGATAAAGTGTGGATTCCAATGGTGATTAGACTGACTGACCCTCCCTTGATACACAGAATCAAGTCGCAAAATAGGGTTTACGAAATGGTTTAATATTAGCTCAGGACCAAATTTGCCAATGCGGATGTTCAATGCAAGATTGCATTCTGCGAGATGTCGCGTAGTTCAATGTTGAATGAGCTATGTACCATTTTTTGATAATCATTGTTTCATGCGAAGGTTTGATAGCAAAATGGAAAGGTTTCTAAAGCAAGGTCAAATCGGAGCAGGCACATTTGGGGACGTGCTATTGGTGTGTTGTGCCCTTACTCTCACGGATTGGTATGTTTGCCACCACCAATGGTCTATGTTGATTGTTAGGATTCACTTTTCGTTGCTACACCCGTTCGAATAGGCAGTCATCGGAGTGCATTTCTCGCGCCTTGAGGAGCCCTCATCCACGGGTATCTTATCACATCACTTAAATATGCTTGTAAAACAAGTTTGAATGGAACATTGATAGCAACACTCGCACTGATTTCCATCAACCTTTGGCGACCCTCACTTGCCCGGTGTTTCGCCCAAGACGTATTTTGCGATTGTGGACTTGATACGTACAGCCATAGTGTTTCAAACCTGCCCTTTGGGGTGTGTTGAACTTTCAATGCCCGGGCAATGGGACAGAAAATGTAGGGTCTTTCGGCATCCGTGGCTCGCGCCAATCCAAATGTTCCCCCCTGAATTCTCCCCGATATTGTACTTTGTGCTGTTCTGATCGATGAGTACACCATTCATCGGGCTTGTGGTTTTTGTCCCTTGGTGCAGCATGCTTTTTGAAGGAGTGACGTGTGAGAAACAACCCACCATAAAGTCAAACTGGAGGGTGTGAGGCCTGGGAACCTAGCATTGGGTGTGTCCTTTGTCCAGCGCCGTGCACACTATGGCGATCAAGCAAGCCAGCCTTCGTTAACGGCCCTTCTTGCCTACATTTTATCGTCACGGACACAAATTGAATTGTGTGTCAGCAACGCAATGCAAAGCAGCATAAGGAGCATTGGCGATGGCTAATGAAAAAAATGCATGATAATTTGCAACATAGGAGGGGGAGGGGGGGTACTGTTCACCCCCTGTGATGGGGCCGTGTCAACGCGTCCAATAGGTGGTGTTGTGTTATGTGTTGTTGTGTTGTGTTGTGTTGTGTTGTGTTGTGTTGTGTTGTGTTGTGTTGTGTTGTGTTGTGTTTTGTTATTCCTTGTTTTGTTTTGGTGTTTTTTTTGGCGTTCTTTTTTCCAGTGTTCTTCTTTTTTCGTTTTTTCTTAGTGGTGTGGTGTGATGTGTTGTATTATGTTGTGTTGTGTTGTGTCGTGTTGTGTTGTGTTGTGTTGTGTTGTGTTTTGTTGTCGTGTTATTCCTTGTTTTGTTTTGGTTTTTTTTGTTGTGTCAATTTGTGTTGTGTTTCTCGGCTTCTTGTGTTGCCATGGGGTGGACAAAAGAGGGGGGGGGGGGGGGGGGCTACTTTTCACGTCCGTGTTGGGCGTGTGTTAACACAACACAGAGGGGGAGGGGGGGTACTTTTCACCTCTGTGTTGGCTGGCCGTGCCAATATGCCTTTTGCTCTGGGCAAATTTTGGTGGTTGGTGCGTATCACCAGGAGGCCCCACCATCAGGGCGACGCATCAGTTTTTGATCCACAACCCTTGACTAATGGTGGGCGGCTGAGACTGCAGGCTACCATCGATGAGATGCAATCATAAACTGCAGGACAATCATAAACTGCGGGACAAATAACTGTTACGAGGCCACTTATCCCATAGTTTGTAGATGAACGGAACAATAGTAGAAGGACATAATGAGAAACGCGTAAATCTGTAGCGCCACATGCATGGGTGGAGCCACATTCACTACGCTTGTCCACATTATGTGTCATTTGTTAACTCTTTGCTCATTTTGCTTTGGCATTGCACATGCACTTACGAGTGAGCTTGCTTAGCAATCTCATCGTCACTAAAGGGCTGCTGCAATGTGATGAACAATGCTTTTTATTAGTGCGTGCATGGTTGATTCACCGATTCATCTTTTGTCCAGGTCACCAAAGATCAAGCACCAACTCCATACGCTTTGAAGCAAGTGAAATGCGGCTCCTTGGGTGGCGCCAATAATGCATTGCAGGAGGCCTTCATGATGCAAGGTCTTTCGCACCCGAACGTCATCAAATACCATGAGATATTTCTACATCAAGAAGGTTCTCAGCTTGTTTCCATTCCCAGCCCGTTCTCTTGTCGCCCATGATATGGCCCCATTAACTTTGGTCTTCCCCACATCTCCCATTTTGCGCTTGTGTTTACTCCTGCTTTCCCTTGGGAGTTGCGCCAGCCAAGGTGGGGGGGGGGGGGGTTTCAGCCGGCCAGCCGGCCAACGCCACCCAGCCAGCCAGCCACCATTGCTTTGCACATGCATGTTTGCTCAAGATCTCAAGATGATGTCACCGATCCATGGAGTGTGTGGTAAAATTTCCTTGCCTTCCGAACCTAGTGGTCTAGTTGCACAATCACCAACACAATTGCCGTTGCATTGTGTTGTAGTGTCCCCGTGTCCAACTAACGTCGGCAAGCATGCATGGAGAGGCCCAAGTGCATGCATTTTTTTAAATAGCAAAAAATGTGTGATTTTGTTGGCATGTTGTTGGCAACAAAATCACATGTGTCGACAGGACGGGGGATGTAGAATGCCCGAGCCCCATCCGCGTTGGGGTACCAAGATGGGACGCGGTCCACTCACACTTGCCACAATCAGAGAGAGAGGGCAAAACTTGTTTTTCTTGGTTGGTGCTTCTTTAGGTGTTTGTTATAATTAGGCGTTCCGTTTTATGATTAGTGCGTGCATGCCCCTTTCCTTTGTGTAGTGTGCTTTGCCGTTTGGGATATGTCTCAACCATCTCCGGAGTACGGGCCCGATTTTTGAGTCAAGGCTTGTGGTGGAAAATACCTCGTTCCCGCCAAGATGGGGGGTCATTGGACTCTTGCCGAACTAATATACAACAAATATTGTCGTCCCGGCAATGTCACCCGTGAGCACTTGTACTACGTACTCGCGTGGTTGAAGCAAGCACCCTCGTACCGGTGCATGCAAAGCATTTGTCTGTGCAATGTGCAGCGGCAACCGAGTCCAAGCACATTGTGCCGCATCGTTGAGAGTACATTGGAATATTTGTTTGGTGTCATGGTGGAAAGAAGGGGGGTTCCAGACCTCCAACATAGGAGTTTGAGGACGACATTTATGGCTTGCAACAGGCACATGAAAAACAGGCCAAGATAACCAAGGTGCCTACGGCGGATAAAATTTTGATTGGGACGATTCTCACATACGTGGACCATGAGACAGTTTACCTTGCAGAGACCATGCGGGCTGTTGCTAGTCACCTAACCTTTCATATAAGGAACTTGCGGCCCCGTCCCGGGGCATTCCAAACCATTCCAGGCTCCGTGATTTGCGATTGGGATGGGGGACACAAAACAATTCCTTTTGCAAATGTGGTGCATGATGACATGCCTGTTTCCCCTGACAAGTATCAAGCTTACTATGTTCTGACCCAAAAGGTGTATGACTTTGTGTTGGGTTACATGTCGCGGAATGAGGAGTGGGAGACGTAAGTGTTCTTTGGAAAGGTGCGTTGGGATATATATTGCAATATGGATGGTATATTTTGGATTGAGGACAATTGTGTACAATGAGGTTTACATCGGTAACAACAACATTTGCAGTTCAACATACGTCTGATGTGGTGATTCTATGTTTTGTGGTTTTGGTCTTTATGGGAGCTTCCGAAGGCAAGGCAACTTGGAGTATGAGGTAAGGGTGTTCTTGAAAGGTTGCCGACCCCCCCCCACCCTTGCAAACCCATCCCCATACCCATACCATGCGTGAGAAGAGGCGGTACAATGGTGCACTAGTGCACCACATATTTTGGGTGTTTTCCGGGGGCGCGCCAGCCAGCAAGCAAGCCAGCCAGCTAAGGGGGGTTGGGTTTCCAAAGCCTCCCAGCCACCCAGCCGCAGCTAGGCGCAACTCCTCACCAACCACTAGAGGAAGCACCTCATGGGGTTGAGCCTGGTCCCCCCGCCCGTCCCCCACCCAGCTGGGTTCGCAAGCGCTATAAGCAAGCAGCTGCGTGACTAGGGTGGGCGAGCTCATTAAAAGATCCCACCCTTGCATCGCTATTTTCCCTTGAATGCACCGCTGCATGTTGTTGGGGACATATTACTGGGGCTGAGTGGCTCCATCTCCTGGACCATGACTTGGACCATGACCTGGACCATGACATGGAGGATGTGCGCGCACACGTTTTACCCATGTTGTTGCAGGCGATCATTTCTATGTTTGTCTTTTGATGGACATGTATGAGGAAAGAGATTTGTCCAAGTACTTGAAGAATTTCTCGATGGAGAATCCAATGCCTTTGAATAACCTGCTGTGCATTGCCACTCAGGTATTGCACTCATGCCATACGGAGGAACACCGAACACAACAGCCACAATATCAACATTAGCTGTAGAAGTAGCAGTACAGCTCATCAGTTGCCACCACCATAGCACCACCACCAACAGCGGTGGTGACGGCAACAACAATAGACAACATACACATCGCAAATTGTCCGTTTCCCTGGCCAAAAACAATGCAATCCAATGAGGATTCCATTGTGCTATTTCGGGGATCGCTCATCAATATGCATGCTCGCAAGCCAAGGCCATGGGGAGAATGCAATTTACCTCCATGGTGATAAATTTTTATCCTCGTCTACATCATACCACTGCTGCCTTCACACCACATACGTACAAAAGGAAAAGGCCAGCGGCGCCACGGTTCATGCAAAGTGTTCGGGAAAAGGCCTCTGGCACAACGGAAATCAGGGCCGGCCGGTCGGCACTTCTGCAGCAGCAGGGGGCAGGAAATCAAGGTTTTTGGTGCTGCACCTTGGGCGCTTAATGTGGCCCTCGGCAATTTGGCAACGTTGCATTTGAAGCCATAATCACTGTTCTTGCTTTCGTTGCACTCCTTGCTCTCAGCATGTTAAGTAAGATTGAATATTGGGACCAAGCTTGCGGGGGAGGGAGCATCATGTACACTGGTAAAAAGCGGTCACCGAGCTGGGTTTACCCTATCGAGGTTTTACACAACCTTTTACGGGCCAAGGGTGAGCAACACGTTTTAGCAAGCAGCAAGCAGCAAGCAGCAGCAAGGAGGAAACAGGCGTCTAAAAAGTCCTTGAGACCACACCGCGGCTCAAAACCGGCATCCGAGTAGCTCAACACGACCGGGGAGCCAAGGCGCATCACCACAAACAAGTTTCGTTGCCTTTTGAGCCGTCTAGCCCGTTGTACGGCCGATTTAGCGTCCAAAAAAGGCCGTTTTAAGGCTGTTTTTGGCCGTTTTCAGGACGATCGTCCTGAAAGTTCAGGACGATCGCCGCTACACCAAGCAGGTGTTCCCTATCAGGGCCGTTGTTCTTTCATGGCGATTGGGCTATCAAAGGATGGCAAATGGGTGTTCAATAAGGCGTGTACCACGCCGTGGTGCCACGCGGTGGTCCATTTTGAGGTGAAAACGAGCCGTTTTCGAGCCATGTTTCAGGACGATCGTTCTGACCGTGGAGGCACATGTCTAGTGCAAACGGTCGTTCTTCAACGGTGATACGCAAGACTAGGACCCAGCTCGGTCCTAGTTCGAGTCTTGATTACCGAGCTGGGTTTACCCTGTCGAGGTTTTACACCACCTTTTAGGGGCCAAGGATGAGCTACACGTTTTAGCAAGCAACAGCAAGCAGCAAGCAGCAGGTGGTTAAAAAGTCCTTGCGACCACACCGCGGCTCAAAACCGGCATCCAAGTAGCTCAAAACGACCGGGGAGCCAAGGCGCATCAACACAAACAAGTTTCGTTGCGTTTTGAGCTGTCTAGCCCGTTCTACGGCCAATTTAGTGTCCCAAAATGGCCGTTTTTGGGCTGTTTTTGGCTGTTTTGAGGACGAACGTCCTGAAAACTCAGGACGATCGCCGCTACGCAGAGCAGGTGTTTCCGATGAGGGCCGTTGTTCTTTCATGGCAATCGGGCTATCAAAGGATGGCGAATGGGTGTTCAATAAGGCGTGTACCACGCCGTGGTGCCACGCGGTGGTCCATTTTGAGGTGAAAACGAGCCGTTTTCGAGCCATGTTTCAGGACGATCGTTCTGACCGTGGAGGCACATGTCTAGTGCAAGCGGTCGTTCTTCAACGGTGATACGCAAGACTAGGACCCAGCTCGGTCCTAGTTCGAGTCTTGATTACCGAGCTGGGTTTACCCTGTCGAGGTTTTACACCACCTTTTAGGGGCCAAGGATGAGCTACACGTTTTAGCAAGCAACAGCAAGCAGCAAGCAGCAGGTGGTTAAAAAGTCCTTGCGACCACACCGCGGCTCAAAACCGGCATCCAAGTAGCTCAAAACGACCGGGGAGCCAAGGCGCATCAACACAAACAAGTTTCGTTGCGTTTTGAGCTGTCTAGCCCGTTCTACGGCCAATTTAGTGTCCCAAAATGGCCGTTTTTGGGCTGTTTTTGGCTGTTTTCAGGACGATCGTCTTGAAAACTCAGGACGATCGCCGCTACGCAGAGCAGGTGTTTCCGATGAGGGCCGTTGTTCTTTCATGGCAATCGGGCTATCAAAGGATGGCGAATGGGTGTTCAATAAGGCGTGTACCACGCCGTGGTGCCACGCGGTGGTGCATTTTGAGGTGAAAATGAGCCGTTTTCCAGCCGCGTTTCAGGACAATCGCCGTAACCATGGAGGCACATCTCTAAAGCAAGCGGTCTTTCTTCAACAGTGATTTCTTATGCGTTACGCAAGACTAGGACCCAGCTCGGTCCTAGTTCGAGTCTTGATTACCGAGCTGGGTTTACCCTGTCGAGGTTTTACACCACCTTTTGGGGGCCAAGGGTGAGCAAAACGTTTTAGCAAGCAGCAAGCAGCAGCAGCAGCAACAGGCGGTTAAAAAGTCCTTGCGACCACATGGTGGCTCAAAACCGGCATCCAAGTAGCTCAAAACGACCGGGGAGCCAAGGCGCATCACCACAAACAAGTTTTGTTGCGTTTTGAGCCGTCTAGCTTGTTTTACGGCCGATTTAGTGTCCAAAAATGGCCGTTTTTGGGCTGTTTTCGGCTGTTTTCACGACGATCGTCCTGAAAGTTCAGGACGATCGCCGCTACGCCAAGCACGTGTTTCCGATGAGGGCCGTTGTTCTTTCATGGCCATTGGGCTATCAAAGGATGGCAAATGGGTGTTCAATAAGGCGTGTACCACGCCGTGGTGCCACGCGGTGGTCCATTTTGAGGTGAAAACAAGCCGTTTTCTAGCCGTGTTTCAGGACGATCGTCCCGACCGTGGAGGCACATCTCGAAAGCAAGCAGTCTTTCCTCAACGGTGATCTCCAATGTGTTACGTAAGACTAGGACCCAGCTCGGTCCTAGTTCGAGTCTTGATTACCAAGCTCGGTTTACCCTGTCGAGGTTTTACACCACCCTTTAGGGGCCAAGGATGAGCTACACGTTTTAGCAGCAGCAGCAGCAGCAGCAGCAGCAGCAGCAGCAAGCAGCAGGCGCATAAAAAGTCCTTGCGACTACACCGCGGCTCAAAACTGGCATCCAATCAGCTCAAAACGACCGGGGAGCCAAGGCGCATCACCGCAAACAGGTTTCGTTGCATTTCGAGCCGTCTAGCCCGTTCTCCGGCCAATTTTGTGTCCAAAAAAGCCCGTTTCTAGGCTGTTTTCGGCTGTTTTCAGGACGATCGTCCTGAAAGTTGAGGACGATCGCCGGTACGCCAAGAAGGTGTTTCCGATGAGGGCCGTTGTTCTTTCATGGCGATCGGTCTATCAAAGGATGGCAAATGGGTGTTCAATAAGGCGTGTACCACGCCGTGGTGCCATGCGGTGGTCCATTTTGAGGTAAAAACGAGCCGTTATTGAGCCGTATTTCAGGACAATCGTCGTAACCATGGAGGCACATCTCTAAAGCAAGTGGTCTTTTTTCAACGGTGATCTCCAATGCGTTACGCAAGACTAGGACTCAGCTCGGTCCTAATTCGAGTCTTGATTACCGAGCTGGGTTTACCCTGTCGAGGTTTTACACCACCTTTTGGGGTCCAAGGATGAGCTACACGTTTTAGCAGCAGCAAGCAGCAAGCAGCAGCAGCAGCAGCAGGCGGTTAAAAAGTCTTTGCGACCACACCGCGGCTCAAAACCGGCATCCAAGTAGCTCAAAACGACCGGGGAGCCAAGGCGCATCACCACAAACAAGTTTCGTTGCATTTCGAGCCGTCTAGCCCGTTCTACGTTCGATTTAGTGTCCAAAAATGGCCGTTTTTGGGCTGTTTTTGGCTGTTTGCAGGACGATCATTTTGAAAGTTCAGGACGATCGCCGCTACGCCAAGCAGGTGTTTCCGATGAGGGCCGTTGTTCTTTCATGGCGATCGGGCTATCAAAGGATGGCGAATGGGTGTTCAATAAGGCGTGTACCACGCCGTGGTGCCACGCGGTGGTCCATTCTGAGGTGAAAATGAGCCGTTTTCCAGCCTTGTTTCAAGACAATCGCCGTAAGCATGCAGTCACATCTCTAAAGCAAGCGGTCTTTCTTCAACAGTGATTTCGCATGCGTTACGCAAGACTAGGACCCAGCTCGGTCCTAGTTCGAGTCTTGATTACCGAGCTGGGTTTACCCTGTCGAGGTTTTACACCACCTTTTAGGGGCCAAGGGTGAGCTACACGTTTTAGCAGCAGCAAGCAGCAAGCAGCAGCAGTAGCAGCAGGAGGCGGTTAAAAAGTCCTTGCGACCACACCGTGGCTCAAAACCAGCATCCAAGTAGCTCAAAACGACCGCAGAGCCAAGGTGCATCACCACAAACAAGTTTTGTTGCATTTTGAGCCGTCTAGCCCATTCTACGGCCAATTTAGTGTCCAAAATGGCCGTTTTAAGGCTGTTTTTGGCTGTTTTGAGGACGATCGTCCTGAAAACTCAGGACGATCGCCGCTACGCCAAGCAGGTGTTTCCGATGAGGGCCGTTGTTCTTTCATGGCGATCGGGCCATCAAAGCATGGCAAATGGGTGTTCAATAAGGCGTGTACCACGCCGTGGTGCCATGCGGTGGTCCATTTTGAGGTAAAAACGAGCCGTTTTCCAGTAGCGTTTCAGGACCATCGCCGTAACCATGGAGGCACATCTCTAAAGCAAGCGGTCTCTCTTCAACGGTGATCTCCAATGCGTTACGCAAGACTAGGACCCAACTCGGTCCTAGTTCGAGTCTTGATTACCGAGCTGGGTTTACCCTGTCGAGGTTTTACACCACCTTTTAGGGGCCAAGGGTGAGCAACACGTTTTAGCAGCAGCAAGCAGCAAGCAGCAGCAGCAGCAGCAGGCGGTTAAAAAGTCCTTGCGACCACACCGCGGCTCAAAACCGGCATCCAAGTAGCTCAAAAGGACCGGGGAGCCAAGGCGCATCACCACAACCAAGTTTCGTTGCATTTCGAGCCGTCTAGCCCGTTCTACGTTCCATTTAGTGTCCAAAAATGGCCGGTTTTGGGCTGTTTTTGGCTGTTTGCAGGACGATCATTTTGAAAGTTCAGGACGATCGCCGCTACGCCAAGCAGGTGTTTCCGATGAGGGCCGTTGTTCTTTCATGGCGATCGGGCTATCAAAGGATGGCGAATGGGTGTTCAATAAGGCGTGTACCACGCCGTGGTGCCACGCGGTGGTCCATTCTGAGGTGAAAATGAGCCGTTTTCCAGCCGTGTTTCAAGACAATCGCCGTAAGCATGCAGTCACATCTCTAAAGCAAGCGGTCTTTCTTCAACAGTGATTTCGCATGCGTTACGCAAGACTAGGACCCAGCTCGGTCCTAGTTCGCGTCTTGATTACCGAGCTGGGTTTACCCTGTCGAGGTTTTACACCACCTTTTAGGGGCCAAGGGTGAGCTACACGTTTTAGCAGCAGCAAGCAGCAAGCAGCAGCAGCAGCAGCAGGAGGCGGTTAAAAAGTCTTTGCGACCACACCGCGGCTCAAAACCGGCATCCCAGTAGCTCAAAACGACCGGGGAGCCAAGGCGCATCACCACAAACAAGTTTCGTTGCATTTCGAGCCGTCTAGCCCGTTCTACGTTCGATTTAATGTCCAAAAATGGCCGTTTTTGGGCTGTTTTTGGCTGTTTGCAGGACGATCATTTTGAAAGTTCAGGACGATCGCCGCTACGCCAAGCAGGTGTTTCCGACTAGGGCCGTTGTTCTTTCATGGCGATCGGGCTATCAAAGGATGGCGAATGGGTGTTCAATAAGGCGTGTACCACGCCGTGGTGCCACGCGGTGGTCCATTCTGAGGTGAAAATGAGCCGTTTTCCAGCCGTGTTTCTAGACAATCGCCGTAAGCATGCAGTCACATCTCTAAAGCAAGCAGTCTTTCTTCAACAGTGATTTCGCATGCGTTACGCAAGACTAGGACCCAGCTCGGTCCTAGTTCGAGTCTTGATTACCGAGCTGGGTTTACCCTGTCGAGGTTTTACACCACCTTTTAGGGGCCAAGGGTGAGCTACACGTTTTAGCAGCAGCAGCAGCAAGCAGCAGCAGCAGCAGCAGGAGGCGGTTAAAAAGTCCTTGCGACCACACCGTGGCTCAAAACCAGCATCCAAGTAGCTCAAAACGACCGCAGAGCCAAGGTGCATCACCACAAACAAGTTTTGTTGCATTTTGAGCCGTCTAGCCCATTCTACGGCCAATTTAGTGTCCAAAATGGCCGTTTTAAGGCTGTTTTTGGCTGTTTTGAGGACGATCGTCCTGAAAACTCAGGACCATCGCCGCTACGCCAAGCAGGTGTTTCCGATGAGGGCCGTTGTTCTTTCATGGCGATCGGGCCATCAAAGCATGGCAAATGGGTGTTCAATAAGGCGTGTACCACGCCGTGGTGCCACGCGGTGGTGCATTTTGAGGTGAAAATGAGCCGTTTTCCAGTAGCGTTTCAGGACCATCGCCGTAACCATGGAGGCACATCTCTAAAGCAAGCGGTCTCTCTTCAACGGTGATCTCCAATGCGTTACGCAAGACTAGGACCCAACTCGGTCCTAGTTTGAGTCTTGATTACCGAGCTGGGTTTACCCTGTCGAGGTTTTACACCACCTTTTAGGGGCCAAGGGTGAGCAACACGTTTTAGCAGCAGCAAGCAGCAAGCAGCAGCAGCAGCAGCAGGCGGTTAAAAAGTCTTTGCGACCACACCGCGGCTCAAAACCGGCATCCAAGTAGCTCAAAAGGAGCGGGGAGCCAGGGCGCATCACCACAAACAAGTTTCGTTGCGTTTTGAGCCGTCTAGCCCGTTCTACAGCCGATTTAGCGTCCAAAAATGGCCGTTTTTGGGCTGTTTTCGGCTGTTTTCAGGACAATCGTCCTGAAAGTTCAGGACGATCGCCGCTACGCCAAACAGGTGTTTCCGATGAGGGCCGTTGTTCTTTCATGGCGACTAGGCTATCAAAGGATGGCGAATGGGTGTTCAATAAGGCGTGTACCACGCCGTGGTGCCACGCGGTGGTCCATTTTGAGGTGAAAATGAGCCGTTTTGCAGCCGTGTTTGAGGACAATCGCCGTAACCGTTGAGGCACATCTCTAAAGCAAGCGGTCTTTCTTCAACGGTGATTTCCCATGCGTTAGCCAAGACTAGGACCCAGCTCGGTCCTAGTTTGAGTCTTGATTACCGAGCTGGGTTTACCCTGTCGAGGTTTTACACCACCTTTTAGGGGCCAAGGATGAGCTACACGTTTTAGCAGCAGCAGCAGCAGCAGCAGCAGCAGCAGCAACAGCAAGCAGCAGGCGGTTAAAAAGTCTTTGTGACCACACCGTGGCTCAAAACCAGCATCCAAGTAGCTCAAAACGATCGGGGAGCGAATGCGCATCACCACAATCAAGTTTCGTTGCGTTTTGAGCCGTCTAGCCTGTTCTACGGCCAATTTAGTGTGCAAAAATGGCCGCTTTTGGGCCGTTTTTAGGACGATCGTCCTGAAAACTCAGGACGATCGCCGGTGTGTCAAGTGGGCTTTTGCAATCAGCGCCGTTGTTCTTGCATGGCCATTGGGGATGCATGGCGGTACTGGGGTGTCCCCCCGACCCCTCTAACGACTCAGGGAGCGCGTAGGGGCATCCCCTGGCCCTGTTAACAAACTAGAGGGACCGTGCCTGCGGGCATGTACATAGTCTAACCTCTGACCATGGCCTTGCGGTTGCGGTGGTGCGTGTGGTGGCGGCTTGCAGGTGGCATCGGCGTGGCAACAGCGGTACTGCGCGGCGTCGTAGCGAAGAGTATGCGGTCGCCTCCCCATTGTAACGACTTACCCCTGGGGGGCACCAGTCCGGTCGGCTAGAGGCGGGGAGAGAGGAGGAGCAGCATGCTGAGTGGTCCGGGGGGTGACGCGCGGGCCAATGCTATAAGTAGGCTCGCCACGTCGTCGGTGGGGCCGACCTTGCGGCCTGGCCGCTGCTATGGCGGAAGAGGCGCAACCACGGGAGCTGGCCAATCAGTGCAGGTAAGGGTCAAGGGTAGGCGCCAGGGCATTGTATGTGGGCCAGACGAGGTGCACCTGGTTACCACAGCCCGGGGCGAGCCTCTGGTGGGTACCCCTACAGGGGGTCGGTATCAAGCTACGGCACCCACCAGCCCGAATCCCAGCTAGCGATATTCACGCGCCACTCCCGTCGCGTAGCGGCCAGCGTCCCCCCCTGTAGACCCTCAGGTTATATTATACGTGGGCAAGAGGATGCCTCGAAGCTGATTGGGTTCTGGCCCCTGACAAGGAGTGCCGGCACAGTATATGTATCTGGGGTGTGGGTGCTGCTCGGGGCCACGGGGACGTGGAGTTGATACCGTGTTTCTGTACTATACTAGGGGACTGATGCGATGGGTCGGCGGCGTACATTGTGCGGACACGGGGGCGATGAAGGCTGAGGGCCAGGCTAGGCTGGAGCCTCGCAGAAATCCTGGCTGTGCATAAAAGGATTATTGCGTGCTGGCAGTGGGATATGAGGAGTCAGGGGTGGTGGGTATTTACGAGTACGCAGCTGGCAGTGGATTACGTGGGGTCACGGGTACTAGACGTCTCCACGGTGGCGGGGGTACACGAACAACGGAGAGTCCGCTCTTGCTTCGCCGCATGCGTGCTGCTTTGTGCCTTGGTTGCCGCTTTGCGCCGGACGGTGAACCCTTTGCTTTCTGCTTGTTGCGATGCTGCTGCGTTGCTGTGCCTTGCCCCCTTACCCCCGGCGAACAAACGGGCCAGCGTCCGGCGCCGTTGCTAATGCTAACGCTTTGCAGTCGCCACTGCCCCCAAAGCCTGGTTGACCGGTATCCCCGGTCCTCTGGGTCCTCCGTCATGCTGTGGGCCACCTCAGGCAGCCCTGGGACCCACGGGATCGAGCGAGGCAGGAACCACCTGTCGGCGCGAGATGCCGGGTAACTCCAGTAGACGGCATGATAAGTGGTTATGACTATGACTATGACTATATATATATATATATATATATATATATATATATATATATATATATATATATATATATATATATATGTATATATATATATATATATATATATATATATATATATCCGGCTCCACCAAGTGACCACTGGTACGGGGGTCTGGGTGGGTCGTTGGGGGATTTTGAAGCTTGGAAACCACAAAAAGTGGGGGCTTGCGGGTGGACTAGGTGCCCTCGGAATTCGGATTTGAGCCATGTAAACCAAGATACGCCCTGTGCTTGGTTTCGGGGTGTTGGTGCGCATTGCGCAGGTTTTTGGGGAATTTTGGCGCCTTTTTGGGCCGTTTCTCGGACATATCGTGGAATTGAAGGGCACTAGAGAGCTCTTTGACACGGTGAAGTTAGGCCGCACGTGCAGTGTACTCACCGTATCCCTTCATTTGGGCGTTTCGCCCGGGTTTTGGGGCTGTTTTGGGCGAAAAATGGCTGTTTTTGGCCCAAAACTGCGCAGATTTGGGAGGGCACCTCCCGACTTGGCGCCCCCGCCCCGGGCCGCCACTGGTGAGTTTTTGGCTCAAAACTTGGATTTGGCAAGGCCACCACCTAGGCTCCAAGATGGCTAGAGTGGAGTAGAGCCCGGAGCGATGAGGCGGAGCAATGGCCAAAACGGTGAGGAGAAGTGCTTGTTGCTTGTTACTTGTTGTTGCTTGCTTGTTGTTGCTTGCTTGTTAGCTAGATTTAAGGGGAGAGGGGTGTAGTAATATATATGTATATATATATATATATATATCCTCTAATCTACACCCCTCCCCTAAAAGACACGCGGGTTCTTTATGTGGGAGTTGTGCACAAGGTGGAGGGGAAGGCTAATGGGAATTCATATCCGCTCAGAAAGGGCCCGTTCGTACGTATGTCCATCAAACCGCAATCTACCGTAACCGCGTGGCAGTGTTGGAGGAACGAAGCACATGTGAAGGTAACTCCGTTCAGAGTACACCTGTACTCCAAGTCCAATCACTAAGAGCAAAAGGCACGAAAGAACAAAGCACACAAACGGCAAAACACGACAAGGAACTACTCGTCCCTCTTATACTTGGCGTGAATGTGAAGGTAACTCCGTTAAGAGTACACCTGTACTCCAAGTCCAATCACTAAGAGCAAAGGGCACAATGAACGAAGCACACAAACGGCAAAACACAGCAAGGATGACTCATCCCTCGGTACCAAAAGGGACACAAAATTTCACTTGTTTTTGTCCCATAGTGGCCCATTTTCAAGGCATTTTGGGATTCTCCATGGGCCACAACGCCCGATCTTGAGCTCAAAACAGGCTAAAAACACTTTTTTGAGCCTCCCAAATGGCCCATGATCACTTTCAGAAAATTGCGTTTTCACCCAGTTTTGACCCATTTTTGGTGTTGAACCAGCCTCTTTTCAAGGCATTTTGGGATTTTCCGTGGGCCAAAACGCGGCACCACGGGCTCAAAATGGGTCCAAACCACTTGTTTGAGCATCCCGAATGGTCCAGGATCACTTTTGGGAAAACGCGTTTTTCACCCATTTTTGACCCATTTTTGGTCCAAAAACGGCCCATTTTCAAGGCATTTTGGGATTTTCCGTGGCCCATAACGCACCACCACGGGCTCAAAACGGCCTAAAAACACTTCTGTGAAGATCACAAGTGGTCTAGGAACAACTTTGGAAAAAATGATTTTTTTCGCCCCGGGGACCCTGGTGGACCCACCGTTGGCCCCCACCGTGCGCGGGCCGGGCTGCCCTCCGGCTCCACCAAGTGACCACTGGTACGGGGGTCTAGGTGGCTCGTTGGGCAATTCTGAGGCTTGGAAACCACAAAAAGTGGGGGGTTGCGGGTGGACTAGGTGCCCTCGGAATTCGGATTTGAGCCACGGAACCCAAGATACGCCCTGTGCTTGGTTGCGGGGTGGTGGTGCGCGTTGCGCAGGTTTTTGGGGCTTTTTGGCGCCTTTTTGGGCTGTTTCTCGGACATATCGTGGAATTGAAGGGCACTAGAGAGCTCCTTGACACGGTGAAGTCAAGCCGCACGTGCAGTGTACTCACTGTATCCCTTCGTTAAGGCGTTTCGCCCGGGTTTTGGGGCTGTTTTGGGCGGAAAATGGCTGTTTTTGGCCCAAAACTGCGCCGATTTGGGAGGGCACCTCCCGACTTGGCGCCCCCGCCCCGGGCCGCCACCGGTGAGTTTTTGGCTCAAAACTTGGATTTGGCAAGGCCACCACCTGGGCTCCAAGATGGCTAGAGTAGAGTAGAGCCCGGAGCGATGAGGCGGAGCAATGGCCGAAACGGTGAGGAGAAGTGCTTGTTGCTTGTTGTTGCTTGTTGTTGCTTGTTGTTGCTTGTTAGCTAGATTTAAGGGGAGAGGGGTGTAGTAATATATATATATATTTATATATATATATATATATATATATATATATATATATATATATATATATATATATATATATATATATATATATATATATATATATATATATATATATATATATATATATATATATATATATATATATATATATATATATATCTATATATATATATATATATATATATATATATATATATATGGGGCGCTGGCGCTCCTCCTGCGCCACATGCGAATCCCGGAAGAACTCATCAGGCTCTTCCACACCCTCAGCTGCGAGTCTCTGGTGCGCATCGTCACAGCGCACGGCCCAACGCCGAGCATTCGGCTCCACAGGGGTTTGCGGCAGGGCAGTGCGGAGAGCGCTGTGCTCTACCTCCTCCTCTTAGAACCTCTCCTGCCCGTGCCTGCAAGGCACGGGGAGATGCTCGCCATGCGGTGCCACCCCTGGTGCAGGCGTACTGTGATGACCTCCTGTTGATAGCGCACTCCCTGCCGCAGTTCCTGGAGTATGCAGCGGCGATAGCGCAGTACCTCACGGACATGGGCATGTCCCTCAACGTGGGCAAGTGCGCCTATGCCAATATTGCTCGCATCCACACGATCATGGTGTGCCTGAGCCCAGGGAACACGGCGGCCCCATGGGTATGCTTACGCGCCAAGGGCACGGTGCCATACTTGGGACTGCGCCCTGACCCAGGGGTGGCAACCATGAAGGAGAAACATGTACTACGGTGTGAAGCTCTGCTGGGATGGTGCAAGAACACGTTGGGGCCGGCGTCGGTGCCTCATGAGGTGATGGTGGCTGTGGTTGGGGGCATCGTGCGGTACGCGGCGCCCCGCCTGTCCGACATGGCGGAGGCGGTGATCAAACTGAATACTGCCATCAAGGCTGCGGCCCTGCAATTCGAGAAGCTGCCCAAGGACCTGTCCAACGTAGCGGTGCGGTCGGGTCATGGGTTAAGATTGGCGGATGTCCAGGTTATCTGCCGCGACTCCGTCGTAGCGACCATGGCTCAACTCACGCACCACAGGTCGACGACAGTCCGGGATGAGCTGCGGGCCATACACATGCAATATGGGGTGTGCGGACAGTTCATGGTGCCCTCTGCGTCATTCGCCACGCACGCTGGCAATACGTGGGTGGACACGGTTCGCCGGGCGATGAGGACGTCGCGCGTAGGACTTCTCATGCCATCGTCAGTGTACTCATGTGTACACGCCCATCTGCCGCAGGTGCAGTGGGCAGGGCAGAAGTGGGTGTCCCAATCCTACACCTTCAAGGGTAGGGGCATCTGCGTTCTCTCGGGGCCCCGCATATCAAATGATGGCAAATGGGTGTTCAATAAGGCGTGTATCATGCCGTGGTGCCACACGGTGGTCCATTTTGAGGTGAAAATGAGCCGTTTTTGAGCTGTGCTTCAGGACGATCGTCCTGACCGTGGAGGCATATCTCTAAAGCAAGCGGTCTTTCTTCAACGGTGACTTCCCATGCGTTATTATAATACGCAAGACTAGGACCCAGCTCGGTCCTAGTTCGAGTCTTGATTACCGAGCTGGGTTTACCCTGTCGAGGTTTTACACCACCTTTTAGGGGCCAAGGCTGAGCAACACGTTTTAGCAAGCAAGAGCAAGCAGCAGCAAGCAGCAGGCGCATAAAAAGTCCTTGCGACCACACCGCGGCTCAAAACTGGCACGCAAGCAGCTCAACACGACCGGGGGGCCAAGGCGCATGACCACGAACAAGTTTCGTTGCATTTCGAGCCGTCTAGCCCGTCCTACGGCCGATTTAGTGTCCAAAAAAGGCCGTTTTTGGGCTGTTTTCGGATGTTTTCACGACGATCGTCCTGAAAGTTCACGACGATCGCCGCCACGCCAAGCAGGTGTTTCCGATGAGGGCCGTTGCTCTTTCATGGCGATTGGGCTATCAAAGGGTGGCGAATGGGTGTTCAATTGGGGCGTGTAGCACACCGTGGTGCCACGGGGTGGTCCATTTTGAGGTGAAAACAAGCCGTTTTCTAGCTGTGTTTCAGGACGATCGTCCCGACCGTGGAGGCACATGTCGAAAGCAAGCAGTCTTTCCTCAACGGTGATCTCCCATGCGTTACGCCAACAAATTGTCTTAGAGGCGATTTTACTCATCTTTTTATATTGAGCTCTTGGGTGTGCACTTGTGGCAATGGCTGTGAGGACTTCGCTGCTTTCAGGCTGTCATGCACCGGCTGAAATTTTTGAAAATTCAACGTTCTCCGAAATCCACTTGCCCCCGGGACGGGCTTTGCTGGTCACTTGGTATCAATACGGGTACTCAAGCACCCACGGGTATCCATGTAGTGGCCAATAGGCTCATGTAGCCTAGGCCATCCTCATCGTGAATGCGCCGGAATCGTTGTTATTCCGGCTAGATGGTGGCACTTGAAGTTTTTCAAAAAACCCTCTTTTTGTGACCCTTCTCTGTTCCCCTTGGGATGGGTTTGGGTGGTGATTTGCTAACAATACAAGAACTTCAGTCGCCATGGACCCCCAAAAAGCCCCAAATTTGCGGTTGTTTTGGAGAGGGCCAAGCATAGTGGACGACAGCAACTAAATCACCTCCATGGGAGGGCAACCACGGAACAAGCCCGCCTCGACCAGCTCGGCCCTCTCGGCCACCGTGCTCCAAGTCTTGGTGGTATGCCTCTATGGGGGCAGGGGGCGACCAAAATCGTTTTTTTTTGTGGTAAATGTGTGCCATTTCTTTATGGTAAATTGTGCAAATTATAAAAAAAAGTCGATTTTTTTTGCGGTAAAGGCGTGCAATTCTTATTTTTGCGCTGTTCTGTGTAAAGTTTGAATAAGATTGAAAAACCGAAAGAAAAGTATCTTTTGCAACACATGCACCGTATGTACTATTGCTGGTTCCATTCGGCATCCCATAGCGACCAGAAAGATGGGACGCCGAATGACGTGTTCAATGTTAGAATAAGAGGTCTTTTGCCTCACACCCTGCCCCCAAAACTAGGTCACCCGTTCGCAGTGCAGAGTTCAAGGATGACCGGTCTTTGTCCGTGAAAGGAGGTTTTCCCGCGATGCATTCTGCAAACGCTCCCATGTGGGCATTGTGGGTGCTACCCCGTTCTTTCCAAACTCTTTTCTTGCTACCCCCTCCTTCTCTCTGGCTTTCCGGTTCACACGCTTTTTTGCATGAATGCCTGTCATGGCGTTCCCTATGCACCTTGCTCTTTGACATGCTGGCTTTTTCAAAGTGCCAAAGCCTCCGGAGTGGCCCGTACCACCAACAAGGCAATCAGGCATCCCCGGAGTCCGGACGTGGGAGCCGCACCATAGGTTAGGGCTCCATATTCCTTTGGCTACAGAGCCGCCATTCACGACCAGAGCCACGGAAAATGTCGTGCGTGTCCCCGGCAAACAAACCTAAACGTTCTAGGACACGTAGGACGCACATGACGCGCACGACGTTGGGGGCCAAATGCGGTGGGGCTCCGGGGACATGTTGGGAGCCACCAATCCACGACGCGCAGGACGCGCAGGACGCGCCCGACACTGATGTGCAGATGCACCATGGTGTTCGTGTGTGTGTTTGTGTGTGTGGGGTGGGTGGGTGGATGGGGCCGCGTCCTCACAGTTGGATATCCAGCCTACGCGGTTGTCCCACCAGGGTTCGCACTGGTCCCATGGGTAGGGGCAGCAGAGGCTCCGCCCCCACGTCCGTCTCGTCATAGCCCATGACCTACTGCACATCATGGGCGGGCCCAAAGCACGTGATGTGCAGGGCCTTGCCACATGCCGCGCACGCCCAATGCGTTTGGCCCTCACCACAATAGGTGTAGAGCTTCTGCTGCGTGTGCCTGACCAGTGCGTGTACCACGCTTTTCGGGCGGGCCGCGGGCTCCTCGGGCTGCGCAAAGTACCGCATGCTCCCCCATGCTGTCCCTGGGGCCGCATAGTGCGTCATGGGCGTCGGGCGCGTCGTGCGCGTCTCTGCACACTAACTGTGACAAAAAAGTGCCGCAAATATATAAATGTGTATGTACATTGCTCCGCCACTCCCCAAGGGGAAGTTGCCCCAGCTACCAAGGCCTCGCGAGACCAATCACAAGTCCACGCGTTCAGGACTGACTCACGGAGCGCTGGGTTCCCTTACCTCCTTACCTCCCTTTACCTTTCCTTCTCTCCTTCCATTCCCTCCTTCTATTCCTCCTCCCCCCGCTGCCGTTGCCGCCCGCCGTCGCCCTCTTGGGCCCGCTGCCCCAGCGCCGGCCTTCCCCACTACAGCATGCACCGCGTCCCATGTAACCACCGCACCACTCAGCCCCACCCCACCCGCGAGGGCCGGCCTTCCTCGCTGGGGGGGGTGCGCACAACAGGGGGTTGTTGATGGTGGAGATGGGTTGTTGTGCGGCCTGGGCCCCCAACCAGGCAGGGCCTCACAGCGCGGCAGCCACCCGCTCCAAAATGCACACTGCAGCGGGTACCACCACACCGCTGGTGTGCGCTGCCCACCGCCCACTGCCTACTGTTCACTGTCCCCCTTCTGTTTCCTCCCCCTCCACGCTGTCCCTAGGCTGGTCCCTGGTGCGCGTTGACGCCGGGCGCGTTCTGCACGCTGTCTCTGAACTTGTCCCCGGGGACGGTGCGCGTGTCGGCCACGTTCTGCACGTCCTCCCACTCCCATTCCTTGTCAACCAAGTCATCTCTGCTAGTACTGTTGTACCGGTTGTGAGTGTGGTCTGCTGCGCAGTGCGTCCCACGGAGTAAACGCCCTTGTTGGTTGCGTTGTCTATCTTCCGAGTACCGCGTCCGCGTCCCATTCCTCGTCATCTTCATACGGCACCTCAGACGCCCATTCTGCAGGACACGGGAAACATGCAGGCCGCGCCGGATGTCCCTGGGGACACACATAAAGCCGACGCGCAGAACACGTAGAACGCCGCTTGTCCCAGAGCCATATCAGAGCCGGACATGCGGAACGGCGATAACGCATGGGACGGAACACACCCGCACCCGTTACTCCACCTGTGGCCGCATTGGCTTCCGGACCCTTTTGCGTCAACAACGGTTCTCCACGGGCTGGGGGCGGTTGGCGAGTATCTGCGGGCTGCTGCTTGTCCTCCGGCTTAGCCTCCGGCAACGCCTCCTGCACCGCCTCCTGCACCACCTTTTCCTCCAGTTTGGGCTCCGGCTCGGGCGCGCCCACCGACGGCTCCGCCTCGTCCTCCTCCTTCTTGAGCGACAAGCTGATTTCCCCTCCCTCGTCGACCTCCCTTGCGGGAGGGATACCAAGGGGGGGTGGCGGCGGCTCCTCTCGGTGGGACTCGTACCCTTGGTACATGAGTTGCGCTGGGGCATACACCGGCTGCTGCTCGTAGTACTGGTACGACTGGCCGTAGTAGTCGTACTGCTTGGCTTGGGGCTGGGGCTGCGGGTAGTACGCCGTCTTCGCAGTCTGTAGAACAGGAGCTGACACGTATGACGCGCAGAACGCGTGCAGCACTGATGAGGGGCGCCAGGGACAGGAGCAGAGACAACACGTATGACGCGCAGCACGCGTGCAGCAGTGACGCGGGGCGCCAAGGACAGCCGTAGAGCCGACGCGTACGACATGCAGAGCGCGTTCAGCAGTGACATACCCTCTGACGCTTCAAAGTCATGTAGTCGTCATAGTCGCTGCTGCTCATCAGCCTGCAGTTCTTGCCCAGATTTGCAAGGGTCTCATCGTCGGCCCCATCCTGCGTCAACATGTAGCGGAGCAACCCGGCCGCCTTCAGGGTCCGCTCATATTTGTCGGCCATCTTCTGGAACGACATGTCGATAAGGTCTTACCCGCGGAACCCACTCCACGTATCCATATCCCCACGCCTCCTCTTGTCGCCGCTTCTGCCCAACGCCTCCCGCGCCGCCGAAGCACTCAGGGCACCCAACGACACGCCTTCCGTCTTGACGCTGCCAACATCTTGCCCTTCTGCGTACGGCGCCGCCATGTCACAACCCATTGTGCACCGCGCCATGGCTTGCAACAACGAGGCGGCCGCCCTTGCTGGTTGACTGGTGGGGAACTGCTGCTTGAAGTACTCGTGGGCCTGGCTTGCACTGGAACAATTCTTTGTTCCGCACCCTAGCACGGCCTGCATGGTATGTGGAGCCGCGTTCGATGACAAGGTGATCGCCATTGCCAAATCTTGTGGATCTACAAAAAAGGGGTCAGCTGCACAACACGCGCGACGCGTGGAACGTTGCCAAGGCGCCAGGGACACGGCTGGAGACAACACGCAAAACGCGCAGAACACGCGCGACTAACCTCAGGGCGGCCAGGGACACGTCGAGAGACAGCACGAATGACACGCAGAGCGTACACACCTTCTACAGAGTGGTCCTTCTTCTTACAACACTCCTTGTAATGGTGTACCAGTTGCCCCAGATTGCTGTCGTACTTCTGCAGGAACTCCTCGAGGATTTGGAGACTTCGCTGGTGGGCATCGCTGCTCTTATGCTTCTCTTGGCAGGTTGCCCTGGTAGGCAACTTACGCGGGGGACGCCCGGAGGTCTCCACGAAAAAGTGCGGTCTTTTCGGCCGCGCGACCACTTCCTCTGATTTGACAATGGAAGTGCACTTTTGGTCTTTGCCAACTTGCTTGGCTCGTCGTGCTCGGTGTCACCGCTGTTGCTGCTGCTGTTGACGCTGGTGCTGGTGCTGCTGCTGCCGCTGCTGCTGCCGCTGCTGCTAGGCTCGCTGCCCGACCCCGACCTTCCCTTGCCACTGTCCGGAGACATGGGGTCATCCCTCTCCAACAAAGTTGACCTCACCTGCCTCCCCATCCCGGTCCCCGCCGCTGTCATCCTGGCCACCTCTGCCTTCGCCGACGCCACCCTGGCCTGCTTTTTGCCGAGGAGGACAATCTCGTCATCCTCCTCCTCCTCTTCTTCTTCCTCTTCGTCCCCTTCCTCCGCCGCTTCCTCCTTCTTCTTCTTTGGAGTTTGGCCCCTCGTCTTCTTTTCCTTTCCCTCCTCCTTTTTCTTCTTTGTCTGCTCCTTCTCCTTCTTCTTCTCCTTTTGCTTCTTTGACTTCTCTTTCCCTTTCTTCGACTTCTTCTCCGGCTGTGGACACGGGTACAGGAGGTGGAGGACGCGCACGACGCGCCGGACGCTTCCCTGTCCCTAGGGACAGTGGGGGAGCCTGGAACTCTAGACGCGCATAGCAGGCACGACATTCAGACAGGCCCCAGGGATAGAGACAGAGCCAACACACATGACGCGCAGAACACGCCCACACCTCATCTGGGATGAATCCCCAGAAATAACCACTCTTGATCTTGTTGATTGCCACGGCGAAGTTTCTGTGGCTCCTTTGGTTCTCGATACGCCTTTCTTTGGCACCGGTCTTCTTGTTCTCGCGGGTGTGTATTTGGTAGCTGATCGCCTGCGACAGGTAGAGGCCGTCCTCGACTTCCTTTGTCTTGGGGTCTTTGATGTCCTTGACCGCTTGCACCCAACCCACGTGGTACCCACTGGTCTGGTGCTTTATTTGAAATATCACCGCGGCGGTGCCAGGCTCGACGTCGGCTGCCGACATTGGGTCGCATTGCTCCAAGTGTGACCCAGCGACTTGGTATGATGACGTGTAGAGCGGCAGCGCCATGCCTAGACACAAGGAACAGTGCAATTGAGAACATGCAGGACACGTGGAACGAATAATGGATTGCAGGGACACGTGCAGAGACAGCACGCAGGACACGCGAGACACACAGGACACACCGCTGCTCGTATTTCTCTGCTTTTTCAAAATCCAACCGCCAGTCACTTTTTGTGTCTCAAAAAAGGTACGGAAGGCGATGACAACGATGCACTGTTTAGGCGCCTCGTGGTGTGGCCTGCGTGGCCTTGGGTGCAAGTTGTGGTGTATGGGAGAATGCGTGGCCCTGGTATTGCCTTGTGGACTACTTGTGTGCTACGGGACTGCGGCCTACACAACGTCACTGGCACTTTGAAGTCGCTTTTAAACAGGAAACATACCTGCCGGTGGCTACCGGTCCCTCCAAGGCTTATCAACAGCCCTAAGGTCTCGGGGGAGCCAACCCCCCTCCGTGTTGCCGGACCCTCTCCCTAAAATAAAACCGTGCAAAACACGCAAAACGCGCCGCACGAACAACCGTCCCCAGGTACAACCTCAGAGCCAAAAAAAAAGACGTGCGCGACGCGCGCGACGGGCGCGACGCGTGCAAGGCACCATGGATGAGAAAGCGGGACACCGGGGACACACAGAACGCGAGAGCCAAGTTCCAACAGTGGCTCCGACCCTAAGAACCCCGAAACCGCACAAAAACAACCCCGGAAATGGATTCGGCAACCCCAAAAACCCCCAGAGCCAACACTTCCCCACGGGGGACACGGGGGACGCGCGACGGCTCTGAGAGCCGTAGACAAAGGAATATACAAAAAGAAACAACCTCTTCGGGACCCGGGTCCCAATCCACACACAGTGGCCGCAATACAATGTTCCGACCTGGGAGCTCCGCCATTGGTTAGGGGTCGATATGCAAGAAAGGACAAGCTTCTCAGGACCAGGTTCCAAATCCGCACACGACAGCTACAACGGGCAAAAAATATTCACTCCCATCCCCCCAAAAAAGGTGGCATTTAAGGGGGGGGGGTACAGGCCACAAAATTGAAAAAACTCATTGGGTGATAAGGTTGTGTCCAAAATTATGATTTTAAAAGGGGTTAGACATACAATATCATGCCTTGGGGTATGCTATGCGGATATCCCCCTCAAAAGGGGGTGTATGGTATCACTGAATGGGCTCGATCCAACAAATTGTCTTAGAGGCGATTTTACTCATCTTTTTATAATGAGCTCTTGGGTGTGCACTTGTCTTAGGCGTCACAAGTTGCCCAACCTCTAGGACCCCGTATACGCGCGATTTGACAATATTCTACATTTCTACTTTGAGTATGTTATTTGACGTATGTGACCAAAGTTGTTGGCAGAGCTGTGTGACACCCGTTGAAATACGTGTTGATGTGTTAGCCTTGTGTATCCCCGTCTTCTAGTGTGTTGTATTTGACGTTTTTCTGAAGCTGGCCGAAAATGAGGCCAGCTTTTGGGTAACATTGCAAACAACTATGTGTATATGCAGTTTTTGACCCTTCTGGCCGAAATTTCGGCCAGCTTTTTGGTTTCCTGGTGAATAGGCATAGTTATTTTCATTTTTCTTAGGGCTGGCCGAAATTTGGGCCAGCTTTTTGGTCTGTTCACTATTCAAGCACTTATATTGTGGTTTTTGGGCGGGCTGGCCGAAATTTTGGCCAGCTTTTCCTATTTTTAAACATTTAAGCAATTATTTCCCCTTTGAACACACCTGGCCGAAATTTCGGCCAGCTTGCAATTGTCGTTGTTCATGAGTATTACACCATACACTCCTACATAACTGTTTTCTTGTCTCAGCATTAATGTCTTCTGCTATTACTGTCAATGTTGTACATGCTGCAGTTACTGGTGCTTTTGCTACTACAGCCAAAGGGCTGTTGCGAAATGCATTACGTGGTGGGACTCTGCAAAAGCTTTTGCAATTCTGCCTCTTGTTGCGGAAGAATCGCAGGAGCCGACACTCCCTGACACAGTTGAAGGCCGCCGCCACTGAGAAGAAGCCCCCACGATGGTACATGACATTTTTGTCACAGTTCCATGCCCTATACTGCCTGCTGCGCCGTATGGCCCTCCCATACTCTAACTGTGGGTCTGGTTACAACTGGGGTATTATGTCGTGCCGCCAACGCCGTAAGGTAGGAGTCTTTGGTCAGTGTAACACTAAGCAGGAGTCCATTCACCATCGTGCTGGACTAGCAGCACACAAGTTGTGGAACACCATGCACCGCAAGCCAGTTTGTATATGGTTTGATAACTTGAGGCGTTACAGGTTGGGAGCTGATCCCCATTCACCCGACTTAACCCTAAACTGTACAGCTGTTGCTGTTTTGCACACTACTGCCCTACCTGCATACCGGGGTCTGCCGGAGCTGGCCGAAATTGAGGCCAGGGTACCAAAGGTTGCTGATGACATCTTTCGCTCACATAGAGCATTGTTTGATCGGATTGATGTTGCCAACCAAGGTATTCAGAGAGTTTGGGTTCGTGCTCCTTTGGATATTGCCAGAAAAAATGTTCGTTCTCTCAACTGGAGACCCTTTTTCCTGTCTGAGCTCCGCTCCGGCACACACAAAGAGCTTTTGCAACTCGTGGTTGATTTGTCATGTGTGGAACACCGCACCAGACACTGTGTTCCGCTGCTTGTGGACATGAAAATACACTTTGCCCTACTTAAGCTGTGTTATGGTGCTGCTTATGTTCCCTGGAATGTACCACAATTACTGTTGGGTTTTCCTTTGGTGTACGGAGTATGGCATAGCTATAAGTATTGCGTTGAATTGATCTACAGGGCGTTCCTGCCGTTCATTAAGTTTTTGGAGCAGGGGAGCAGCCTTCAGGTTGGGTCTATCCTCCCTCGCAAGGTCAAGGTCATCCATATGGAGAAGACGTTGCTTGGACTCATGCTAGCCACATCGTCCAATAGAGGCATACTAGATGAGCGCGTCACTTCTCTTCTCAATAGCCAGCGCGACTTGACACTTATTCAGCGCAAGGGTTTGCGTATGTTATTAGCCCTTAAGGCTTTGCTGTACACATACTGTCCAGCTGCTTTCAGCATTGGGACTTTGGTTCGTGAGTGCAACTGGGAGGGACGGGGGGCAGGTTCCGGTATGGTAGCTAAGCAGGCACTTGAGATGTCCCTACTGCTCATGCTGAACATCTTAAAGCCCGAGGAACAGTTAACCACGGAGTATGTGAAAACCACCGCTGTTGCTCTTTTGTTTTGGAGTCAGTGGCATTCCGCCTCCCTAGGGTGTATCCACTCTGAGGAGCTGGGTGAGGCACTTCTGAGTCGGTTCTCAACCCACTGTCGCCGCAACACTGCCTGTACTACTTTCCAACAGTCGTCTGATTTATTTCTGACACTTCCCCCTGTCATCATGTTTTTCTGGCCGAAATTTCGGCCAGACTTGTTGTTTTGTCATATGGCTACCCCCAGAACACAAATGACTTAAGGTTCCGGCCGAAATTTCGGCCAGCCTCTCAGAATGGTATTTGTACACAGTGGTTTGACATGCAGAGCAGTGCTGGCCGAAATTTCGGCCAGGTTATCCGAATTTCCTGTCAGGCAGTCCGTTTTGGTCCTTTTTTGGTTGATCTGTGCTTGTTATTTGCTATCTGGGAACTCTCCCCTTCATGAAATGTTGCCCTATAGCCCTTTATTTTATGACTGAGCCTGGAGGGGTATCGCAGAACATGGCTGTTTCGCCAGATGGTGAGCCTGCAGCAGACAATGGGCAATCTCAAGTGCAATCCCAGTCTCAACAGGACCAGGCGAGCACAGAGGGACTTCAAAAGAAGCCTAAGGCCGCACCAAAGAAAAATTCATCATCCTCCATCAAGTTATCCGACTGGGTTACGTCAACGACGAAAATAAAGGTTCGGTGGGATCAGATTATTATCGACCACAACCGAAAATTTGGGCAGGTCCGTAGGATTTCGGATGATCGCGTGCAACGCCGCTACGACGATCTGAAGGCAGCCCCGCCTGTGGATTACATCCAGGATCTTCTTTTTTATAAAGTCACTCGTATGTGTGTTCTGGTATTCTTCTCGATAGTACCGTTTTCGCGTCTGAATCTTCGACCCTGCTGTTACGAATATTCCTGTTGCACAGCCACTCTCTGGGTTCTGTTGGGGGGTCAGCATGTTTACACTGCTGCCCAAAAACACAAGACCGAATTTGAGATGAAAAATATGGAGACTCCGGATTGGACCCTGGTATTTGGTGGTTATGAAGTCAAACAGGACTGCCCCCTGCGGACTAGGCGCCGGCTTGCAGGCTTACATCAAATTCAGACCACTGATGGCTCAGCATCCACCACATCGGAGCGAATGTCCCTACTCCTGGATAGGCTTGAGGATGAGGATGCCCATGAGTACACCCTCTACCATCACATTACTGTTATGCTTGAAGAGTGTGGTGTTACTGCCGAGGAAGGCACTGTGGTGTTTTTACTTTATTGATTCGGGTTTGTCCATCGACCTGGCCGAATTTTCGGCCAGCTTCTGTGTTCCACATGTTCTCCTGTGCAGAGTGCTGTTGCCAAACGGTGGGGTGGCGTTGGGCGTTTGGTGAAATTTGTGGGTCTTCCTTCAGTAGACGCCATGGCAGCCATGGAAAAGCGTGGACTACATCCCGCACTGGGTACGTTCAAGGAAGTGGAAGGCATCACGCCTGACCGACTTCGCGAGATCGTAGGTTACATGGATGGGACAAAAAGTACCCTACCTGGTCTCAAAAAAATTATAAAAGATGTTAAAAAGGCCCAGATATGGTCCTAGCACATTCTTCATCCCGAGGCGGTTACCAATGGGCTTGTGAACAACACCAGAGGTATGTTTTGGTCAAACAGGGCTTTGTATTCGAATAAATTGACCGACCTGGCCGAAATTTCGGCCAGCTTGTGTGTCGTTCAATTAATGCACAATAGGAGCCCACCCTGTGCTACCACCTGTCTGCAGCTACACTTGGTACTATCGAGATGGCCAAAAGGCAGTGCGCTATTGCATCACACCTGAAGGTAGCCTATGGCAGTTGGACCTGGACTGAAGAAAACCCCTGGCCCCCGTGGTCAGCAGTAATTAAGGCCCCTCTTTGGAAGGAACCCAAATATGAGGGGTTGCGGGGATTGTTGCAGAAGCCTGTTGCTAAGCCTCTTTGTGAAAAATCTGATACTGGTTTGGTCAGTATCCAGTGTGCTAGGGAGTCCCTCGTTGAGTCAAGCACAGGCAAACTCATTGCAGAGTCAGGCCGTGTGGAACTGATGGCAATGCGTTGTGGAGTCCCTGTTCCCAGTATCATTAGTTCACTGCCCTTTGCTGCTTGTGTCGTTGAGGTGCCCCGCCTCTATACAGCTGGTTTGCATAACCTGGTTGCGCAGCTGCTTTTGTCCGGTGTGCCTGTGTTCATTGCGGGTGAGTCTGCTGATGTGAAAGCCAGTGTTGCTGCTTTGAAGGCCACTGTGGCTGAGGATATGTATCAGTGTGATGTTGCACTTTACAATTCGTCAAGCAAGACCCCGCTGTACACTTCTACGTCCCATCTGGTTTCCATTTGTTCTGCCACTGCCTTTGATAACAGGCTGCCCCGTTACGTGGCTTTTACTGAAGGACCCATGTCGTCTGTGATGCCTGTTGAAATATTCTCATTTCTTTTGAGCCTGGTTCCGGTCCCAGAACGGGCAGGCAACTGTTTTTTACTGGGGACTCTGTCTGTGTATTTTGCAAGCATGATGTCTACCAGGTTTTCCAAGGACTGTAATGTTGTGTGTGCCCTTTTGGGTGAGGAGACTGTTGTGCCCCATGACTTTGTTCAGCTCATCAGAGCAGGTATCACCAACGCCGACACGTGCCCCCCCAAGTCATGGGAGGATGTGTACCACGACTTGGGGGCAGGTTTTCCTGTGGATTGTTCTGGGGTTAGGTATGTAGATGAGGATCTTGAGGAGCAAGATTGGGAGGCAGAGTCGCAACAAGAGACACACACCCCAAAGAAGAAACCCAAAACTGCTCCTGTGTTCCTTGCTCATGTCTACTGTCTTAGGTACCCATTTCAGTGATCATATTCGGAGTTTCGATGGACCTGGCCCAAATTTCGGCCAGCTTAGGCCTGTCTGTCAAATAGGACCATGTGTTTGGACATTTTTCGAAGAGCTAGCCGAAATTTCGGCCAGGTTGGTTAAAATAGGAAATACAAGTACATGCTCTGGGATAGTTTTCCGTGTGCTTCAATGAAAGGTATGTTTGGGGTTCCCTCATCTGTGGTGTATAGGGGGGTTCTGTGATCAACCTCGAACAAAGGGGAGAGAAAAATAGGCAGCCCCCTCCCCCCACACTGGAATGCAGTGGTCTAAATGTAAAACAACACTATATTTTGGTGATTGAATGTCTTTATTTTGAAAATCTGTGTGTTTCCAGAAATGCAAATAATGGCATATATTTGAAATACACACCTTGTTTTTGCATGTTGCCACCAGGGGGGTTTGGGTACCCAAAAAATAACACCCCTTTTCACATACTTTCCCCTCATTACAACATGGACTTCCGTGGGCCATAGCGTCAGGTGGGGGGTGGGCAACTTGTGACGCCTAAGCTTGTGGCAATGGCTGTGAGGACTTCACTGCTTTCAGGCTGTCATGCACCGGTTGAAATTTTTGGAAATTCGACGTTCTCCGAAATGCACGTGCCCCCGGGACGGGCTTTGGTGGTCACTTGGTATCAATACGGGTACTCAAGCACCCACGGGTATCCATGTAGTGGCCACTAGGCTCATGTAGCCTAGGCCATCCTCATCGTGAATGCGCCGGAATCGTTGTTATTCCGGCTAGATGGTGGCACTTGAAGTTTTTCAAAAAACCCTCTTTTTGTGACCCTCCTCTTTTCCCCTTGGAATGGGTTTGGGTGGTGATTTGCTAACAATACAAGAATTTGAGTCGCCACGGACCCCCAAAAAGCCCCAAAATTGCGGTTGTTTTGGAGAGGGCCAAGCACAGTGGACGACAGCAACTAGATCACCTCCATTGGAGGGCAACCACGGAACAAGCCCACCTCGACCGGCTCGGCCCTCTCGGCCACCGTGCTCCACGTCCTGGTGGTATGCCTCTATGGGGGCAGGGGGCGGCCAAAATCTCATCGGCCCTCGCCCCTGTACCTACCCCTGCACCGAGACCTATACAATAAAAGGAGTACCCAAATACTTAGTTGTTTACACTATTTAGGCGTGCTTTAGGGCCGGCATTCGGTACAAACCCCCTTTTCCTACCACCTTTTGGGAAATAGCGGGGTGCGCCGCTAGGAGATGTGCGCAAACCCCCCCTTCCCTTTGGGTACTATTAGAACCACGATGTGCACGCGTTTACCATGCTTAAGAGTCACTATACCAGTTTCTATACGTGTCCTAAGTCCAAAGCAAGCCTAGGTTGTGAAGGGCCACACGCTGAAATAAAGGTGCTGGAACCCGTGCTGGAACCCCGTGCTGGAACCCCTTTGTGCGCTGGGATCTTCTGCTGGAACCCTGTTGGAACCCCCTTTCTCTCCTAGAACCCCTGCTGGAACCCCTGCTAGAACCCCCCTTTCTGCGGTGGAACCCACCTTTGTGCGCTTTTGGTCATTTTTGGGAATTCAACATGGTCCCCTTGCATTTCAGCCCAGATGCGTTTATTGGCCCCCTTGGTCGAAGGACCAGGGCTGCCCTGGCTGCCATGTTCACTCAGGGCTATGCGGGCCCCAAAGGTTGGGCTGCACCGACCTCACCGACCACCCCGACACGAAGGTGGTGATTCCCCCGGGCACCACCATTGCCCGCATCCGCCTCACCTGCCCCCTCTTTGCCGCCGAGAAGCAGCCCTGTGCCCTCACCGACCGGCTGCACGGGGTCTTGGAGGACAACCCCGAGGTGCCGATCCTGCAGGTCAAGCTGCACGCCGAAGACGTGGATGATGTCATCTCGGCCTGCACCGGACGGGCGAACCCCACCGTCAACAAGACGCAACGGCATCATGTGGGGATGGAGGGCACCACGCTCCTCTTCGCTGCCCACAAGCCCACCACCAAGAAGGTCGGGAAGGACAATTACCCCTTCAAGCACTCCCACTTGGACACCCTCCGCAACGTGGTGGACAGCAAGCCCGCCAGGTCCCTCCCCAACTACTCCCTCACCAGCCACTCCCCCTACCATTTGAAAACGGCGCTCGTGGGATTGACTACGCTGGTGATCATGGAGAGCGAGGACTTGGTTTAGCCCATCCCCATGTGCCACGCCCTACCGCTCATTGGGACAAGCGAACCGGTGAAGCAAGTGGACGCCTTCCGGGAAGTGAACGAGGTACTCTTGGAGTTGGGTCAGACGGGGCACGTGTTCAAGGAGGAGTTCGTTGGCGAAGGATGGCGAGATGCTGGCAAACATGAAGATTGAGGCGGACAACGTGGGCCAGAGGTGGGGCGGCATCTTCAACGTGGCATGGCCAAGCCCAGACCGGCCACCGGATCCCGGCGACAGGGCTGCGGTGTATGCGGTGATTCCGACGGGCAGTGCGGGCCAAGACGAAGGTCTTCAGCTTCCTCACGTTGTACTTTGGGCGCAAAGGGTTCTGCACGGCCTCCCTACGAAGTAGGGCAGGTCGTTTCTTGGTGAAGGTTGGGTACGTGCGGGCAACGTTGGATCAGCCACAACTATGGCATCGGCATCTGCCGCTGTAGTTGCAGAACGTTGGGGTGGAGCACGCCTTCTCTTGCTTCATGCCTATGAATCTGGACTGCCCCATGGATGGCCGCGAGAACATGTTCTTGTACGGTTCTGGCACTGGTGTTCCCTGCCCGTGGCACGAGGTCTCGACGAGCATGCTGGCGGGCGACATGTGGATCTTGAGCAGTTACGTTGTTCACCGTGGTGGGGCTGTGCCGAGACACGCGCCGGCTGGATCAACGCGTATCAGCGCCTTTGCCGCCATTGCGACACGCCGCGTCGACTACGACAGGACAGTGCCGATCATTCTGCCACCTTGGGCTGAAGCCCCCGCGGAACAACCGTCGCTGGCGTCCCCGAAGGCCGTGCACTGTACGACAACGCAGTGGGTGTGGTGAAGACCGACCCACCGCCGAAGTGTTTCGCTTGTGACAACCGTCCTCTTTGTTCTGTACATGTGGGTCAACAGTGCACAGACTCTTAGCGGGATTCTGCGGAGGATGCGCCTGCTGCGGCGATGGCTGCCGAGGGAGCAAAAGAACAGGTTGAGGGGACGCAAAACATTGTGCAGGAGGATCTGTGCGGGTTTGCGGCTTTGGTGATGATGTTCTTGCACCAAACGGTGTTGTACACCAGCCATTGCCCAGGGCCACTGATGGCAGAGATTTCAGGGGGCCCGGTGATCGTCGTGTCCGCCCAACCTTGTGCCTCCGAAGGTTGTCCCTTGGCCCCATTTGTCCATGAGGAGGAGCAGTTGCCAGCCCCGGCCCCAGGCAAATTCCCCGTCATTGCCACACAACCGGGCAGCCTGATGATGGTGCGCGAAGGCTAGGTGGGTGGGATGGCAGTGATGGAGGACACCCCGGACCCCCCCGTCGCCCAAGTCCTGCGATGGGATGAGGGAGGCACCCACCCGCGGGCCGTTGACTTGGTCTCATCAGGGCTTTTGGTGGCGGAAGTAGGAGTGGTGCCGTTGCCAAATGGTATGTGCCCAGAGTGCGGTTGGACTAAAGCCTTAGGCAAAACCTGTGTCCGGAGGGGGGGTGCTGGAAGGTCGCTGGAAGGGGTGCTACAAGGGGTTCGAGCGTTGGAAGGGTCTGCTGGAAGGGTCCAAGAAAGGTGCTGGAAGGGGTTCTAGCGCTGGAAGGGTCCGCTGGAAGGGTCCGCTGGAAGGGGGTTCCAGCACTGGAAGGAGGGTTCCATCCGGGTTTCAGCCAGGGGTTCTAGCGCAAAAAGGGCTGCCACAAGGGGGTCCAGCAGGGGTTCCATCAAGCATTGTATCACCTGCACTCCTTCTTCTTTCAGGCCACTGTTGATGTCTTGTCTTAACTGGTGCAGCGGGACGAGTTGGTGGCGCAGGGGAGAGGGGATAGTGCAACATCTGTGGTGGGCGCAGTGTAGGTTGCGTGGTAGGCCCGCGACGTGGTGACTTGGCCTGCGTGTGCAGCAGCAAAGCCGGGGACCGTGGCCGAGCTGATGTTCCTGTCTGGTCAAACCCCTTGGTACAAGGTTCTCGAGCTCAATTTGGCGACATGAAGCGGCATGAAGGTGGTGTGCACGTTTCCGTTCCGAGTGAAGGGTGTGCAAGGCAAGAAGCGAGCCGAGTTCATGTTTCGTGTTGGAAAATGGCTGCACTGATCTTGGTCACACCTGATGTACCATGAGCAGGACGGGCGGAGCGTGTGGTATGGTTTCCGGGGGCTGCAAGGCATTGGGTGAGATGAGGTTCCGGAGTCCGCCAGCAAGGCATTTGCTGCATGGGTTAACGAGCGCAAGCAGAGTTATGTTGGTGGCCGAGGTCACACAAGGGGCGCTGCGATTGAGGTGGAAGGAGCCGACGAAGATGAGGAGGACAAGGAGCATCCGAAGGACAGTCCCAAAGACAAAGACAAGGGCAAGGACAGAGCGAAGGACGAGCCAAAGGAGAAGGGTAAGGACAAAGGCCAGCACAAGGACAAGGACAAGGACGAGGCCGAAACAACGCGGGGGTCACAGTCATCGCAATCCCAGTCCCAGCAATCCGAGCAGTCCCAGCGAGCCGTTGACGTTCGGGGTATGGCTGACGAGGTGGTACAGCGGTGCAAGGACTCCGTGACACAGCAGGTGAATGTCACCCTGAGAGATTGCGTCCCCTCGGCGGTGCCAAAGGCGATGTCATGCCTTGCTCTTTCATTGAGATCCACCCCAGGGCACAGGCACAGTGCAGCCGTCAAAGCGATCTACTAGTCACGAATTTGCAATGTCATACAATGTATGAATGTGCTACCACAAAGATCGCACCCCATGGCGCCATCCCTTCACTTGATTCCAAAATCAAAGAGACTACAATAACACAGCAAAATTTCACTGAATGCATGCATATAGGGCTGAAATCTCGGTGGCATCCCCAAGGGGTAGGCTATGTGAAGCCTCCCACTCGTGACAAAACCTTAGGCACATTGTGCACAGCGCGACTAATGTCCTACGCGAGGTACCGCGCAACCTGGGGTTAAAAACCAAAAAGGTGTCCCGTTGTTCAAAGTGGCGCACTACCATCAACACAAACACACAACACCACGTACATGCACATGTGGGTCACTCCGCTGCCACGTGTTATGTCAGGTCTTGACAGGTCTCCTCTTCTAGTCCCAACAGGTCTCATCTTCAGCTCCCAACAGGTCTCCTCTCCAGGTCCCAACCGGTCTCATCACCGGGTCCCGACAGGTTTCATCTCCAGCCTCCAACAGGTTTCATCTCCAGGTCCCAAAAGGTGTCATCTCCAGTGTCTACGCCTTCTTGTAATTGCCTGCCATCACCGCCAACAGCTGCTCTGCCTATTCCTTTGCTTCAGCGGTCTTGGTGTTGCTGTGCACCGGCTTCTCTTTAATTTGATTTATTTGATTTAATTTAATTTGATGCTCTCATCCTCCGGCTCCAACTGCATGATCCGTTTCCGCTCAATGTCCAACTAGGCCTCGGCACTGGCCCGTCCCGTGCGCTCCATCTCAAGGTAGAACAGGGGGGGGCTGTGTTGGAAGGGGGCGGTGGAAGGGGTGCTGGCATGGGTTCCAGCGCTAGAAGGGTGCGCTGGAAGGGGGTTCTAGCAGGGGGTTCCAGCGGTGGAAGGGGTTCTAGCAGGCGTTCTAGCAGAGGGTTCCAGCGCAGAAAGGGGTTCTAGCAAAGGGTTCAGCCGGGGAGACGAGCGGTGCCAACTGTCCCGTTTGTCACATAAACCATGGAAAAGGCGGTTGCCGCACTTGTGGGGAGCATACCACAGCTCAAGCCGTATACGGCCATCAACCCGAGTAGAGGGGCGCCCTTGGTACACGCTAGAATACCCCATCTCGTTCTAGCCTAGAACCGGCTAGAGCGGCTAGAACGAAAAAAAGAGGGGGATTGCCCCCCCCCGCAGGGGGGCGGCGGCGGGGGGGGGGGATGAGGTGTCTAGCCTGGACCCCCGTATCCATACTCGGGGGCCCATACTTTTTTTTCCCACAACTTCACGGTTTTCACCTGATTTTGGAGTCCAAAAAATTTTCGTTCTAGTTGTGTTCTAGCGACGTTCTAGCGTTCGCTAGAACGTCGCTAGAACATTCTAGCCTAGAACACAACTAGAACAAAAACATTCATGCATGTGTCGCATCTAAGGGACACCAAAGTGGGGGTGGGCAGGAGGGGTAATACACATGCACTAATAAAAACCAACACACTTGACGCATGCATAGTCATATGTGCCCCCCCCTCCCCCCACACACTTTGGCATAGGCATATGCACAACAGAACACACAGCACAAGATGTCACGGGGGGGGGGAGGGTCGGCCAAGAGGTCGAACACAAGCACCGCACAAACACCCCTCAGTGTCAAGCTATCAGCCTCCCCCCCTGTTTCCACGTTGTGGTCTGGGTTGTGGGGCCCCTGCTTGTTTTGCTTAAGGTTAGGGAGGGTATCCATTTCCTCTTTGCAGGTGTGCTGGTTTTTTTTATACCAATGTGGATTTCAAGAAGTGGGTACATAGTGACACCAAGAGGTAGGTGTGTTACTCCTTCGCTCCTCCCTGCCATGTACACGTGTGTGACCGTGTGTCTGTGGTATGGGGTTGCCTAGTGCATTGCTGTAGCGTCAGGAGCTGTGCTGTGCGGGTCAGTCGTATGCTTTGTCCCCCCTCCTCCCAGGTTCTGCAACCCCCCTCCCCCCTGTGTGCACTGGTGCTTAGCTTGTTGGTTGGTTGGCTGTTGGTTTTCGGGTTGCTTGGTTGGTTGTTGCGTTGGTTGGTTGGTTGTTGGTTGATTGGTACTGGCACAGCTCAGTTTGACTGGTTGGTTCCTTGGTTGGTTGGTTGGTTGGTTGGTTTGTTTGTTGGTTGTTTGGTTGTTGGCTAGTTGCTGGGGTGTATGTGTGTGTATTGTCTGCACACATCCTTTAAGGTGTTGCTGCACAGTGTGTTTGTGTGTAAGCCTGTATGTGCAGCGATTGCAAAGGTCCTGGGGGGGGGGTTTTGCACATTTCATTTTGGCGTTCTAGCGGCGTTCTAGCAGCGCCACTTCTCTCCCTAGAACGCCGCTAGAACACCTTGCTAGAACGCCGCTAGAACGCCAAAATGAAATGTGCACAACCCCCCCAAAGACCCTTGCAATCGCTGCACATACAGGCTTACACACAGACACATTGTGCAGCAACACCACACAGCATGTGTGCAGAGAATACACACACACACACACCCCAGCAACTAGCCAACAACCAACCAACCAACAAACCAACCAACCAACCAACCAACCACCCTACCAACCAGCCAAACTCAGCTGTGCCAGAACCAATCAACCAACAACCAACCAACCAACGCAACAACCAACCAAGCAACCTGAAAACCAACGGCCAACCAACCAACAAGCCAGGTTAGGGTTAGGTACCAGTGCACACGGAGGGGGGGGGGTTGCAGAACCTGGGACGAGGGGGGACAAAGCATAGCACTGACCCGCACAGTAGCACAGTGCATAACCCAGCTCGGGGGGGGGGGGGGCAAGGGAGGAGGGATGGTGGGAAGGGGGAACGTGTACACTGGACAACCCCACACCACATACACACATGGCAGGGAGGAGGGAAGGAGTAACACACCTACCTTTTGGTGTCATTGTGTACCCACTTCTTGACATCCACATTGGTATAAAAAAAACCAGCACACCTGCAAAGAGGAAATGGATACCCTCCCTAACCTTAAGCAAAACAAGCAGGGACCCCACAACCCAGACCACAACATGGAAAGGGGGGGGGGGCTAATAGCTTGACACTAAGGGGGTGTTTGTGCGGTGCTTAATTAATTAATTGTTTTTGGCCTCTTACCCACCCTACCCACCCTTGACATTGTATGTTGTGTGTTGTGTTGTGCATATCCTTTTGCAAAATTGTGTGTATGCTAGGGGGGGGGGGGGGCATATGCGTATGCATGCGTCAAGTGTGTTGGTTGCTATGAGTGTGTGTGTCATGCACCCCCCAACCCACTGTGTTAATTTGTTTTTTTATGTTCTACCTATTCGACCACTCCAGGCTAGAACGATCTGTGTTCTAGGCTACAACCATTCTAGGCTAGAACGTTCTAGCTAGAGCGTTCTAGGCTAGAACAAGATTGGGTCTTCTAGCGTGTGCCAGGGGCGGCACCACACACAGACCATCATGCTGGAACTTTTATCCGGAAGCAATTGTCGTTGACTGTGGTGGGGGATTGTACATCCGATTTGCCGGGCACCACGATAATGAGGACCCTTGTATAGTGCGTGCAATCGGACTGTGGGCCACCGGAAGGAAATTGAAGTTATCAATACAGTAGATGTTGGCCCTCCCGCGTGAATGCACGCGTCGTGATCTTGCGGAAGCGCGCACAAGGTTAACACCATACTGTACCACAACCTACGCTATCAATGGCCCCAGCATGATCGAGAGGCGGTGCGCAGCAACAACACCACTCGAATACCTCGTTTTCATGTAGCTGAAGATAGCCGAGACCCCAGGGGAGCCTGAAGTGGAAACTGAAAAGATTTGGATTTAATATGCCTCCATGCAACGGCATTGTGGCACACATCGGTCACTAAAATCGATGTTTTTGTAAACTGCTGGGCCATGGGGTTTTCTGCTGCGGGGGACGTACATAAATGGGTGATGTGGGCGTGCACGGACGGCCCCGATGACGCCGCATGGCCTGAGGCCTTAGATGAGGATGTGGGCCTAAATGCCCAAATCATCCACCTACAGGGAAACTTGTACATTCGGTGTGAAAAACGAAACCAAAAAGGTTCAATGTAAACTGACCCGGGATGGGAAACTAATGATGGTGACGAACGGCGGGGGGGAAATGTTGGTGGGGTTGCCCTGATGCCTCCGGGTTGGTTCCCATACACTGCACAGGAAGCCAAATTCAACGGGCGCATTTATTCAAAGTGTGTGTATTGGCATTGCAGACCATGCACACGCAGGTTGTAGGGTAACCGGTGCTTTCAAGAAGCGCCTAACAGAAACTATTACAACCTTGATAGTGGGTGTTGTTGTAGTGCGGCGAATCGCTAGTGGTTTCGCCGGTATATGGTCTACCCTTTTAGGGGATGTAAAGCATGTGGCTCCTGCTGACAGGCTCCTCCAAAGGACCACTACGGCAGGGCAATTTGATATCAGCACCTCTATGTTGTTCTTGACAGACCCCAAGTACCATATTCGAATTGTAAACGGCCTGAGGAACCATTTCCCTAACACCTGTGTAGTGGTGTCCTCTTGTGGACACTAATTGAAGTGTGGCTGGGCAATGTGCGTAGCCTATGCGCCTTGTGGAGGCAAAAGACACCATTGGCCAATGTCAGGTGCAAGAGGCCAAGTCTCATTGCCGCCGGTGAGGCATGGCTCAAATTGGGTTGGAAGTCAACCCCATGGGTCCACTAGATAGTGGTCCATTGTGGAGCGGTGCTCCAAAAATATCGTACCCTTTATGTGTTCAGCAGTATACCTGCGTAACACAGGCATAAGCCTTTCACACTTGCTGTCAAAAACAGCATGTGTGGTTGGTGCCTTCGCCGCTCAGGCGTTTCACGACGTGGTCTCACCCATGTATTGAACATGGAGACCCTTGACGTGGGGTTACGACACCAAGCGGCCCGGCACAGGCTTGCCTTTGGCGAGGCTTCAAGGGACCGAAGAATGTGGATGCATTTGGTGCCCTTCTTGCGAAATGCCTTGGCGCAGAAACCCCCCCGCAGAAAGGGTGCAGAAAGGGCGTTTCAACACACAAGGGGTGTGCACAGTGGATCCAAAAAGGGGGTTCTAGCGCAGAAAGGGGGGTGCACAAAGGGCGCACAAAGGGTGCCGAAAGGGTGCAGAACGGGTGCTAGAACCCCCTTTCCAACAAGAGCAGGGGGTGTGGAAAGTCTGGGAAAACGGACCGTTTCGGACAAAATTGAAAATCACCCACCAAAAGGGGCGTAAACATGTTGTGATTGGGCCCAAACCACTTTTCAACCACACAAGGTGGTGAGGCTTGGGTAAACATGCAAAAAGGGCGCTAGAAGGGCGGGGGTTCTTGCAATCACCTTCTAGCGGCGCACCCAAAGATACGCATGCCACATCATACCACTTTTCTCATGTTCCTTGAACCCTTTTGGTGCACTTAAGTTGCAAAACTTCAAAGTTCGGGCGAAATTCTCCGCTTGTGTACTTTTTCAATCCCCCCCCCCCTTTCCTCCTTGGCTCCCAGTAGTAGGATCAGGGTTCCCACCAATTGTTCCTGGCCAAAAAGGGTGTTCCTGCCCAGGTTCTTACCGGGGGTTCCCACCGAGGTTCGTACTAGGGTTCCTACCAACAGAACAAAAGATGCAAAGACATGAACCACCACGAACACACAATAAACAAGAATATTAGTATCAACAAGTTGGCGATGATACCCGAGTGACTTACCGCTTGCCCTTCTTGCGCGCCACGAGTGCCACACCCTCTCCTTTCGATGCCTCATGCATCAGAAGGCCAACATCCAATGTTTCCATGTTGACAACAGGATACATGGTTCTTTTGGATAGCCGCAGATTCGGCAAGCTCCAACGACCACACGTGGAGTTTTTGATTCCTACTTTGAACTTCGAATTATGATGCTCTGTGGGGATACTGGAAAAAATGTGCATGGAGGGATGCATCCGAAGGACACATGCACTATGGCACACCATCCAATAGACCCAAAGTGTGGGTTTCCACTTCAGAGTGACCCACGTGTTGCCAACCCTACTCGTCAGCTCTTGTGGTTGCTGCACCTCAGCATCCACAAGAGGCTGACACAAGACGAAACGGGTATGCCAGGTTGCAAAAGGCGTATAAGAACGTGGCAACAATAGTGTGAACACGCACAACACCAATGGTCTCGTGCCCGTACTACCGCTCAAGAATGCACACCAAGTTGCGTTGCTTCTCCTTGACTTGCCAAAATAGCTGGGCAGCGGTGAGATCCATTTGCCGTGCTTTGTGGGGGCGGGGTGTCAAACATTGGGCATGGGCGATGTGTTGAGCATCGAGCCCTATCTCATGCCACATTGCTCGTACTTCTTTTGTCTCACGCTTGTCGTCTCCGTCATTTTGGATCCAATCCAAGCATCTGGCACCCAGCTGCTTGAGGAACACATTAGCGACGCGGCAACCACCATGTACATAATCGCCAATTGCCAATTGTGCGACGACAAAGAATCCCTCTTAAAAAAGGACCCCACTTAATGGTGCCGTCAATCGTTGGACATGGGACAAGACAATCGTCCTTGTCACATGACCAACATTTGGTAATCCCCACATCCAGGATTGTGCATCGCGACCAAGTTGGCCATCAGACATTAGACATCATATTTGTATGGACCGCCATTACCGGACCATAAATCCACCTCCTGCAACCCCCCTTGTGATGTAGTACATACCCCCCTCCCCGGTACAACCCACATTGGACACCGCCAATGGATGATGCCCCCCCCCCCCAACATGGTTGCCCCTCCCCTCCTGGCCCTTCCGTAGCCCTTCCACCCCCCCCCCCCCCACTCATGTGCTTTCCTGCACTGGGAAGTATGGAAAATGATTCGGATAAGACCCCCTTGTCGCTTTTGTGTGTTTCCTTGCAGGAATTGTGGAAAATGATGCGGAAAAGGCACCCCTCTCTGCAAAAGCAATCAAACCACACGGCTTGTGTTTTGAGGAATGGGAAATGTGCATGTGAATGTTTGTCTCATTTGGTTGGGCTCGCATGTACTTCGTGCGGTTCCAATCTTTTTTTTATCTGTGAACCCGACATCCATTGATATAATTTGCAATGGTCACAATGCCGACCCTTGAGGCACCATAGCCTGCTTGCAGTCTTAGTTGTGACGTTGTGGCTGTAGGTGACTTGGTTCATGTTACCCACCCCCCTTGCCTTTGTAGTCAAATTTTTTCGCATCCCCTTCAATGATTGTTTTTCGACGTGTGCACGCACATTGTGGGGATGGGTTGTTGGTGTTGGGTTTGTGCATAGGCATAGACCTCTGCAGGGACCTTTTTCTTAGGCCGTGTTTCGTACCAACAGCACTTTTGAAATATAAATTGTTGCGGTTGGAATGAATCACGGCGTTCATGTCCAACACAACGTTTGCATGTCTATAGGGTGCCTCTATCCTCAGTCGGCATGCAAGATGACCTGTTGGCGCCGGGCACTAGAGCCCATGCAATCGTTCTCGCAAAAGCCTCACAGGGCCCTACCTTTTTTATCTGCAACATAATATATGAGAAGGGGTTCTGCATTCGTTGATGTGTTGTGTGAACGTATCTTCCAACTGTGACCGTGATACTGACCCATGAGGCAGCAAAACCTGCTTGTATCCTTAGCCTTGGCGCAGTGCCTCCTGTGCTTTGCATGCTTCGCTTCCCTTCGCTCTCCATGTTTGTCTTCCAGTGGAGCCGGAAAAGAATTGGAAACCACAACCCCCACTCCCCCCCTGTATGAGCATTTGGAAAAGCGTCCCCCCCCCCCCCATGGGATGTAATATGTGTTGTGGCTTATCCCGAGAAAAAAAGCACACGCAAGGTACATGTGATAAAACACTCCATGCACACGTGTGTTCCCCTGACGGATGGGAACGGGCAAAGGACAAGTGAACTGTAAATCCCACGGGAGTGGTGGACCATGTAGCGATATGTGCTGCCAACTGCCATTCCATGCTTCCATGCCATTCCCCTCTATTTTTATGTCCAGTATAGTTGTTTTCGCCTCAGTTCATCCTTCGAGGTGTACATTTTAGTTCTGCGGTCTCAACCCTAGCGTTGTAGGCCACAAAACTCAACCTCTCCCCCCGCTACTACTTTCATTACTGCATGCTACCAAGCTGCAGCAGTTGGACATCGGATTTTCATGGACCGCCATTACCCAACCATAAATCCACCTCCCCCAACCTGCCTCATGATGTAGTACATACCCCCCCCCCTCGACAACCCACATTGGCCATCCCCAATGGAAGATGCCCACCCCTTCCGAACAATGGTCGGTGCCCCCCCCAACCGTTGGCCCTTCCTCATTTCCTTCCGCCCCCCAACTCATGGGTGCTTTCCCGGAACCCCCCCGGAAAATATGGAAACTCCCCCCACCCCTTCCTTTTGTGGTCAATTTACTTAGCGTGTATGTATGCTTTGCTGATTATTATCATTGCTACTGGGTTAGTATATGCATTATTTCCGCACCCTTTTGAAATGTATACTTCTACCATTGTATTGTCATCGTGTAACGGGGCTTGTTGTAGCAACCCTACCAGGCCATCGGACACCATGTCGCAGCAAACCAACAGATTTGGCACATGTATAGGCAGCTGCAATCACACACACACACACACACACACACACGTTTTGACATAGGCATAGGCACTGTGGGGGTGCGCTTGCTTCAAGCCTTGGTTGGGGGGTGGGGTGCCTTTCCTTTCTTTGCACGTTTGTCACGGGGGAGGGGGGACTTGAGAACTGCCTCTGGGGGGGGGGGGGGGGGGTTCAGTCAAGGGTGCGGAAGGGTGTTTTCTTGTTTGTCTCACAGGTGTTGCTTTTCATGCAATACAAATGCCAACAATTAAAATGATCATTGCACACATTGTAGGTGTGCCATGCTATGCTGTGCAGTGTTGTGGTGCGTCTCCAAAGGTCCGTGTAGGTCCCCAATCAATTTCATAGTGCCCCCCCGATCAATTTCATAGGCCCCCCTACAAATTTCTTAGCCCCCCCCCCCAATCAATTTCTTAGCCCCCCCCCCCATCAATTTCATGGCCCCTCCCCTGTATCAATTTCATAGGCACCCGATATCAATTTCATAGACCCCCCGTATCAATTTCATAGCCCCCCCCCCATCAATTTCATAGCCCCCCCCCATTAATTTCATAGCCCCCCCCCTTGAATTTCATTACCCACCACCCTATGGATTTCATAGCCCCCCCCCATCGATCTCATAGCTCCCCCCTATCAATTGCATAGCCCCCCCCCCCATCAATTTCATGGGTGCCCCCCTATCAATTTCATAGGCCCGCCCCTATCAATTTCATAGCCCTCCCCCTTATCAATACCCCTCGCGATGAAAATGGGGTGGGCGCACACCCTCCCATGATTCATCGTGTGTGCCTATACCCCCTGTGTAGTGGGCTATACCCCTCACGACGAATGGTGGAGGGATGTACACCCGTCCAATATTCATCGCATGCCTCTATACCCCCTGTTGACGTTGTATATCCCCCGCGATGAATGTTGCAGGGGTGCACACCCTTCCAATATTCATCGCGTGCCCCTATACGCCATTTCGAGTGGTCTATATCCCTTGCGATGAATATCACGTGTCTACACCCTCCCAATATTCATCGCCCCTGTCCAGTGGTCTATACCCCTCCCGATGTATATCGTAGGGGTGTACACCCTCCCAATATTCATCGCGTGCCCCTATACCTCCTATCGAGTGGTCTATACCCCTCACAATGAATATTGGAGGAGTGTACACCCTCACAATATTCATCGTGTGCCCCATATACCCCCTGTGGAGGGGTCTATACCCCTCCTGATGAATGTTGGAGGGGTGTACACCCTCCCGATGTTCATTGTGTGCCGCTATTTCCACTGCCAAGTGGTCTATACCCCTCCCAATATCCCAAGGATGTACACCCTCCCAATATTCATCACGTGCCCCTACGCCTGCATGTAAAGGGTGGCATGCCCCTCGCGATGAATATTGGAATGGTGTACACTCTTCCAATATTCATTGTGCGCCCCTATACCCCCTATTGAGGGGTATATACCCCTCGCGATGCATGTTGGAGGGGTCTACACGCTCCCAATATTCATCGCGTGCCCCTATACCCCCTTTCGAGGGGTCTTTACCCCTTGCGATGAATATTCGAGGGCTGTACACCCTCACAATATTCATCACATGCCCCTGTACGCCCCGTAGAGGGGTCTAGACCCCTCGCGATGAATGTTGGAGGGCTGCACACCCCTCAATGATTCACCTCATGAGGTGTACACTCGTGTACAAGGGGTGTGGTCAATCCTTGGAGGGTGTAGACCGCTCAAGGATTCACCGCATGAGGTGTACCCCATCCATAGGAGCTGCGATGAACCCTGGAACGGGGCAGTCCCTTCCAGGATTCACCACATGACGTCTACACTACTCTACAAGGGGTGCGGTGAATCCTTGGAGGATGTAGACCCTTCAAGGATTCACCGCATGAGGTCTACACTATTCCACAAGGGGTGCGGTGAATCCTTGGAGGGTGTAGATCTATGAAGGATTCATCGCATGACGTCTACACCAATCTATAGGGGCTGTGGTGAATCCTGGAGAGGTGTAGTCCCCTCCAGGATTCACCGCTTGAGGTCTACACTAGTCTACACGGGGTGCGGTTAATCCCTCAAGGGTGTAGACCCTGCAGGCATTCACCGCATGAGGTTTACACTCGTTTACAAGAGGTGCGGTGAATCCTTGGAGCGTGTAGACCCTTCAAGGATTCACCACATGAGGCCTACACCCTTCTATAGGTGTTGCCGTGAATCCTGGAAGGGTGTAGACCCCTCAAGGATTCACCGCTTGAGGTCTACAATAGTCTACAAGGGGTGCGGTGAATTCTTGGAGGGTGTAGACCCTGCAAAGATTCACTGTATGACGTCTACACTAGTCTACAAAGTGTGCGGTGAATCATTGCAGACTGTAGACCCTTCAAGGATTCACCGCATGAGGTCTACAATAGTCTACAAGAGGTGTGGTGATTTCTTGGACGGTGTAGACCCTTCAAGGATTCACCGCATCAGGTCTAAAGTACTCTACAACGGGTGCGGTGAATCCTTCGGGGGTGTAGACCCTTCAAGGATTCACCGCATAAGGTTTACACCATTCTACAAGGGCTGTGGTGAATCGTTGAAGGATGAACAATCCTCAACGATTCCCCGCATGAGCTTTACACTGGTGTACAAGGGGTGCGGTGAATCCTTGGTGGTTATAGACCCTTCAAGGTTTCATTGCATGAGGTCTACACCCATCAAGAGGGGCTGCGGTGAATCCTCGAAGGGTGTAGACCCCTCGAGGATTCACCGCATGAGGTCTACACTAGTGTACAAGTGGTGTGGCGAATCCTTGGAGGGTGTAGACCCTTGAAGGATTCGCCACATGAGGTCCACACTAGTCGACAAGGCCTGCAGTGAATCCTTGTAGGGTGTAGACCCCTTAAGGATTCAACGCATGAGGTTTACACTAGTCTACCGGGGTTGCGGTGAATCCTTGCAGGGTGTGGACGCCTCAAGGATTCACCGCATGAGGGGTACACCAATCTATAGGGGCTGGTGTGAATGCTTGAAGGGTGTAGACCCCTCAACGATTCACCGCATGAGGTTTACACCAGTCTACAATGGGTGCAGTGAATTGTTGCAGCATGTAGACCCCTCAAGGATTCACCGCATGAGGGCCACACAAATCTATAGGGGCGGCGGTGAATCCTTGAAGGGTGTAGAACCCTGAAGGATTCACCGCATGAGGTTTACACAAGTCTACAAGGGCTGCGGTGAATCCTTGAAGGGTGTAGAACCCTCAAGGATTCATCGCATGAGGTTTACACTAGTCTATAGGGGCTCCGGTAAATCCTTGAAGGGTGTATACCCCTGAACTATTCACCGCATGACGTCTACACTAGTCTAGAAGGCCTACGATGAATCCTTGAAGGGTGTAGACCCCTCAAGGATCCACCGCATGACGTCTACACTAGTGTAAATGGGTGGTGGTGAATCCTAGAGAGTGTAGACGCCTGGGTTTCAAGTGGGGGGGGTCCGGACCAAAATCTCATTGGGGGATGCATTTATTGGACAAAATAATGATTTTACAAGGGGTTAAACTAACAATTCAACCCCTTGGGCTAGGGTACGCGAATAGGCCCAAAAAGGCCCAAAATGGGGGGTATGTGGCGTTTTCCCCTATATACACCTGCTTGGCTTTGTTCTAACAACCTCTGCGAGGTGATTTTCAGTTATGCACCTATGGCTACAGGCAAAGGGGCCATCCCCTCAGGCCCCCCAACCCCCAAAGGACACCTATTGAGGATGGGGTGTTTGAGTGAGCTTTTTGTTTCAATGCCAGCCATCTTTGCTGCCACTACTAACGGCTCTTCAATTTCTTCTGGGTGCTGGGGATCGTTGGCTAATGCGGTAGGCAGCCGTCCATCTTTTTCATCACAACCTTTGTGGAGTGCACGTTGAGTGAGTGGAGCGACCGCCGGAGCACGAGAAATTGCAAACGGGGAGGCACCCGGAGCTGAAGCCCAAGCCGAAGCAGTTTCGTTGGCGTTGCAGGCCACCGCTTGTTGCCTTGCCGTGGCAGCAGCACAAGTGCAGTACTACCTGCACATGTGCTCACACAAAACTGCGCATGGGGTGGCGGCTGCCATGCGCTTTGTCCCCCTCCCCCCCGCATCGCTTGGCAATCAAAGGTTCACCTAACCAGCAAGCGACTCCTTGGTAGGCACGAGAACCCGGGCGTTGCCCCCCCCCCCCCCCATTCCTTGAGCCGGTGCTACAGGCGGCCCTTGCGCAGACCACTGTGACTTTTTGCACTTTTTTGGGGTCATTGATAAGGTTCGTGAGCGGGTGACGTGGTGCTTCAGAGCGCCACCAGAGAGGGTGAAGGTTTTGCAGGCGAAGTGTGAGGAGGAGATGAAAAGTTCAAGGCTATCGAGGAGCGGGTGCGGGAGGTCTGTGGGGGGAAGAAGCAGCTAGGGCATATACCACTGGACCACATTCCAGTTCCGCTCCATTGGATGGTACCATTTACAGCCTGACATTCAGATTTTTTTAAAATATTTTAACATGCAATGGATATGGGATGAGGGATGAGAGACAGGCCAGGAGGGTCAGCTTGGGTGGGTGGGTGGGTTACCTGGTCCTCAGGCAGCCCCAAAATGAACCCCCGTCCCCCCCCCCCCGTTGGTAAGCCAAGGTCTGGATCGGGGGGCGGGGGAGGGATGATCCGACACGGAATCCCTCCCCGGGCAGGGCTGCGGGTTTTATTACTATTGCAGGCAACACATCAGAAGTTGAGCACGTTGCAAACGTGACCCACCATTTTCTGCTCTTCTATCGTTTTGGTAGGTTGCAAGCGCCCTTGCGTTTTTGCACGCACGCCAGCTGATGCACCGTGATCTCAAGCCTGCAAATATTCTCATGGCTAATGGCGGCACAAAGGCAGTCATCACAGGTGATGGGCTCTCTTGAAAGTGCAGATTTTGCTGTGGGTGCTTGTTGCGATAGGGATCGTCTCTGGCTGTAGCATTCAGGCCCGTTCATCCTGGCTACACAATGGGCTGCTGAAAGACAGAGCCGCAACCCTGCTGCATAGCTTGTCCTCTACTGCGATACTTCCTGCCTCTCATTCCACTTCCATGCTTGTGCTCCCCTTGATGCAAGCCCCAGGTATCATGTGGGAGCGGCGAGTAAGACACACGCATGGGCAATCCATATCACAGATGTTGCTCAGATCAGTTTCGTGAATCGTGGTAGGGGAGGAGTGCATATCTTAGGCCCCCACCCAGGGGGAGGGGTAGTCTCTCACCAGTCCAGTCACCCACCCAGCCAAACCAAGCTAGCTAGCAAGGTTTGGCCCAATCTGAAGACCCAGCCGCGGGTTTTCAGCAGTTGCCAATCCGACCAACTGGCCATATCCAGCTATATCCAGCCAGCCGCGGCTAGCCATAGGATGTGCCTTTCCTGCGGCGCGTAATTTGCGAAATTATCCCAGAATCCAGGCGGAATAGCAGTGCATACACACACACCCCTTTTACATACTGTGCACCCCCATGCGCTGCTTTTTCTCCCATTTTATGGCTACATTCTCTTTTTTCGGCCTCCGTCCTTCACAAATGGTGCACTTGTTTTCCGTACTCAACATGGCATGGGCTCCCGAGACGGGCTCCCGAGACAGTAGTGGTCAAGTAGCCACTTCTGATTTCGTCCCCGCACTTGGTGTTGGGGACCCCCAAGACGGCAGGGGTTATCTTGCCCACATGTGGCCCCACACATTCAAGAAGGGGGAGGTAATCCTCCTCAACCGCGGTTTGCCCGGAAGATGGCATTATATCATATCGGAAGCCAAAGAACAAGGATCACCCAAGATGGCAAGTCGAGTACAACGATGGGCACTCTTTGATTCAGGGCAATGGAGAGCATCCGTTTGCCCAATTGTACATCTAGGCTGCGTGCCGCAACCCAAGCACAAAGTTGGGGATGAACTTGGAGGAGCCTCTCCTCTGTAGAGAGCGATGGTGTCAACACATGAATGTGCACGGATTTTTTTGGTTCCGGTGCATACTTCCTGGACAGTGTACACTCAAGCTAATTATCCTTACCCTGCGGTGCGCAAGAAGCGCTCCCATAGGTGTTGGGGGGGGGGCGCGCATAAAACCACAGGTAGCCGGAGCTAGGAACATCCCCACCAACCCACACCATCAGCTCTTTCACAATCATGTCTCCTTCTCCCATGAATGATGCTATCAGTGCGGTTTGCCTCATCAGACTCATCATCTTGTGGTCGCTTTTCAGATTTTGGTCTCGTGCGGGCCTTGGACAAAACATCGCTGTCCACTGTCACGGGAACCCCTGCCTACATGGCACCAGAGCAGGCTCGCGGGTCATATGGTCCCATGGCAGATGTCTGGTCTTTTGGATGCATTTTGCTCGATATGATGATGCCGCACAGGAAAAACAAGGTGCTGTATGGAAACACTTGGTTGGATGTGAACTGTGCGTTCGGATGCATGCTGCGTGCTATGTGGATATAGTCCCGTCGCATCCATGCACCTTGCACCCAGGCTGATGAGGCGCACACACGGGGGGTTGCACACACGAGACACACTGGGTTGGGGAGGTCTGGCGGCGGGGGGGGGGGGGTTGGCGCACACAAGGTTCACCGGGGGGGGGTGTCTGACTGAGTGTCTGATTTTTTCGCGAAGGGCCAATGGCAATGTCACTGAAGAGCTTCTTGTTCTGACTTTGTTGCTTTGCAGCCTTGTGCCTTGCAGCGTGCAGGTCCCACAGCAGTGGGGGGTTTGGTCTGATCTGGTCTAGTCTAATCTGATCTGGTCTGGTCTGGTAAAACACCAGTGCATCATGCGGGAATCCCTGCAACCCGCCCTACCACAGATATTCCCGAAGATGCTGCTAGGGGAGAGAGAATGGGGCCCAGGGGGAGCACTGCACTCTCATACCTCTGGGGTCTCACACCGCTCCTGCTGCCAGCTGCCAGCGCACCCGCGCCCACTTGTTGCTTGCTCTCTCGTAGAAACTGTCGGACTACTGCTGCCCACCAGCCGAATTCCAAGTCTTGCTGCTGATATCCACTGGGGGCCCTATGCACTCCACTCAGAGCTGGTGATATCCACTCGGGGCTCTGTGCCCTCCACGTAGGGCCAGTCACATCCACCAGGGGACGTGATTCCTGCAAACACTTTTTGTTGTCGACACATGGTGTTTGTTTGCACGATGTGTGCAGTCTGTGTCTGTGTCTGTGTAGCTGTGTCGCTGTTGCGACTGCTGCTGTCAGTGCTGCTACTGCTGCTGGTAATATAATGTTGTGATCAATTGCATTACCAAACTGCAGCAGATTTGCAACCCCAACATCAAAGCTCAAAAGCATGGCTGTCCGAAACTGTGACAAAAGCCGGAAATCCAGACATGTCAACACACAGTCCCATGGAATGTCTGTTTTCCTCGTGACGAGTTGCGGCCCTTGGGTTGTCGCAGACAACAACACCAGGCCACTCACTGAAGACCGGCGCCCCTACAGGTGGCCACTGGTCATCCACCAGGGCAAGGGTTGAAGTGCAACATAGTGGAACGGAAAACCCATGGTCATCGGAGTGCAACAGAGTGTACTGGGGTTGTAATTCAGTGTAACAGCAATGTATCACAGCCGCCATTATATAACGAAGTCTGACAGAAGTGTAACAAGGTGTAGCGGAAGTGTGACACAGTGAACAGGATGGCCTTATCACTCGTGGTCGTAGGAGCTTCACCCAACGGCTTCCCCGTCATCCCAGCCCCTCTGCTGCGCGCCTTCTGGTTGTACTACCTCGTTTGAACAGGAGCCTAAAGTGGAATTGGGCAGAGGACACTGTTCTTCATAGGCGGAGGGATATGCATATGGATGCATGCCCATCACCCCCATTTTTTGAGCAACAAAACCAAGCTCATTGTCACTCTGCTCCTGCAGGTCATGTACATGGAGATCCTCATGCAGGGGGAGGCGGAATTCCATGAGTCCCTATCCTCACAGATCCAGGCCATGGATTGCTGGCCCCTGCGGCTGGCGCACTTGGTCATGTCCATGCTGCGCCTAAAGCCTGAAGGCCGCCCAGAGGCTGCTAGTGTGAACCAAGAATTGCAGATCTTAGAAGTATGAGCACTAGGGTCGTAGCAAACTTCGCGTGCCAGCATCCGTGCGCACCCCAATTTCCCCAACCCTCACTCCCTCATGCCACCCTCTCTCCTGTGGAAGCCTTGCCTGCCTCGCACCGCTCTGCTTTTATGCACATTGCACAGCACACCCCGCGTCCCGTGCCCAATAGAATGTGAAGTGTATCAGCGTTGGCAGGGGAGGGGACGCCGTGGGGGCAGAAGGTGACAGTTGTGAGCAGTGGGACACACATTCCACCCACGAAACCAGCCTCCAACCCCCGATTTGGGAGGTTGGCACAACTGTCCAAGGGAAAGGAAGGGTGTGTAGGGAGGAAAGGATAGGCCAGGCAAGGAGAGGAAGGGCACAAGGTGGGGAGAGGCCGATGGGTACCACCACTTACAGAGGGGAAGGGTTCAAGGAAAGCACAAGGGTAAGTGGCGAGAGACCAATGGGCGCCGTAGCTTCAGACAACCATCCATTCAGGCATCATGCCAACCCCCCCTTGATCCTGCCCTCCTTCCCACTTGCACACTCCCCAGAATGCCAAGTCACACAACCAAGTGCGTTAAATGGAAAGGCAGGGGGGAGGCGCATCAGCGGAGAACGATAGCATGGGGGGTTTTACATACCCCCCCCCCCTTTTTCGTTCGCCAAATTTTTAGGCAAAAGTAAGGTTTTCATATAACCAAACCCCCCCTTTTTTTGGGTGAAGGGTTTGCTTAGTCCACCTCACACTACCACTCCAGTTGGAGAAAAGTTGCCCCTTGTGTTGAGGATATGGACTTTTGCAGCCAATGTGCCACTTTTGGGCCAATTCTGATTAGGGTGCTCCCAAAGGAACCAAAATTGTTTTCTCTTCAGGGCCGCCCTTGAGGACCACCCCTCGGGGCATTTTACGAATGACGACCCGGTGCAGGCCATTCTTGTCCCCTTTGATGGGGATCCCCCAGAACGCAGGGGTTACATAGCAAATCCCCTTATGTGGGCCCCCGGAAAGGCAAGGGTGAGGCAGCCACTTTTGATTCTGTCCCCTTTGATGGGGACCCCGGAGAACGCATGGGTTGCGTAGCACTTCTGCCCTCGTTTGGGCCCCCGAGAAGGCACGGGTGAGGCAGCCACTTTTGATTTTGTCCCCTTTGATGGGGATCCGTGAGAACTCTTGGGTTACGTAGCACTTCCGCCCTCATTTGGGCCCCCTCCGAAGGCACGGGTGTGGCAGCCCGTTTTGATTTTTTCCCCTTTGATGGGGACCCCGAAGAATGCAAGGGTTGCGTAGCACTTCCGCCCTCATTTGGCCCCCCGAGAAGGCAGGGGTGAGGAAGCCACTTTTGATTTCGCTCCTTGTGATAGGGACCCGTGAGAACGCACTAGTTACATAGCATTTCCGCCCTTATGTGGGCCCACGAGAAGGCAGGGTTGAGGCAGCCTCTTTTTGATTTCGTCTCATTTGATGCGGGACCCCCGACAACGGAGGGGTTACATCGCACTTCTGCCCTCATTTAAGTGAGGCCGACGAAGATTGGCGTCCATAGCGTCGCAAGTCCGATGAGTCAAACGGGTCCCACACGGATAGTTCGTCAACGAGCAAATCTAGTGGTGGTGGGACGTCCTCTGCATCATCTGAGTCTACCTCTGAAAGCAACACTTCGGACAGGAGACCCAAAGTGGTCGCCGCGACGGGACAGAAGAAAGTGTACAAAAAGACCATCAAACAACCCCGTGGGCAAGCCAAGCAAGCGCAAAGAGGGAAGATAGGAACTGCATGTGTCAACCGGTTCTGCGCATTGCCGCGAGACACACCATAACACATAACCATAGCGTGACAGACGATGTACTTGTTGTTGAACAACCAAAGTTCGGGGATTGGGCAGCCTGTGAAACACGAAACGACTCGGAACCACCATATTGTGGGGTTGGGCTCCCCATGAAGCGGTGCTCCGAAACGCGAAACGATTCCAAACGACCGTACTGTGGGGCTGATCACCCCATGAAGCAGCGATGCAAAACGCAAAACGTGACGAAACGTACGCCTTGCAGGATTAGGTGCCCTGTGAGGCACCCTCTTCGGTGTTGGGCCGCGCCAGAGAGAAATTGTTCGCCCCCCCCCCCCCCCAGTAGGGGACGCAGGCGGCTACAACCACCTGTGTATTGGGGAGGAGCTGGAGTGGAGGCCTCTGTTGTTGTATGCTAACCCCTTAGGCCACCGCGTCCCTGCCACACGTGATATGTGAAACAGCAGCATCAAGTAAGCATGCAAAGATCCGTCACTTTTGAGGCAAAACAAACCCCAATTTCTTTTTGCGTGGCCAAAAAATGGACAAATACACACTTTTGCCCATCCAAGGTAACCCCCCCCGGCACGTTTTGGAACAATTTAGTTGCGCGCAAAAGGGGTAAACCCCCCCTTTTTTCGAAGTGGCCAATTTTCGGCAAAACCCATGACTTCATATTTCGTAACAATGCCCCCCCCTCCCCTTTGTGGGAAGGACTAATTAGCATACCTACTCCTTAGGTTCTTTTCCGTTCCAGACCACCCCCACCTGCCCCCTGGGAGTGGGAGTTATGCGAAACTTCCCAAAGGGTAAACTGAAATGTGGGGAACAAAGTTTTTTTGGGGCCATTTGGTATGCAAATTCTGAAAGCTTAGACCCCGCTCTCTCTACCTTCTTGCATTCTCAACAAGCTTGCCCGAACCAAGCGTGCCCAAAGTCAGAGGCCAAGACCTGCCATGGGTGAAAGGGTCCATATAGAAAAAAAAAGTGGAATTGGGGACATGCAGGGTCTGATCAACGATCAGTGGCGACACCAGGCCAATCAAGATTTCCTCACCATGGTGCAAACAAAGCCAAAATGGCATTTTGAGGGGTCAAGAAGCAATACTAGGAGGGCTTGCTTGGTGTAGCATGGCTCTCCATGGGCTCACATATATTCCCTTTGTTATCAAATGACCATCCAAGCTAGGCCCAAGGGTGCTGGACGGTTGTCAAGAGTTGCCAAAAAACGTGCATTCCTCGGCCAACCCATGCGAGTCCATGACAAAGCGGTGGCAAGGCTTGAGGCTACAAAGAAAAACATCTCTTTGCATCCTGGCATAGGTATATTGTCCCCCACCCTCCACAAGTGGTACCACGGGATCACTAAAGCCGCTAAAAACACCGACATACCAACAATAGCAAACACCTTTGTGCACAATGGTGGTTTTGCGGTGCCAAAAGCTTGGCGGTGTCAATGTGTACAAGCAAGGACGGGGATGGGCTGGTAGCTAGGAAGCACTCCTTCAGCCATGAAACATGCTGCCAAAATCATTTTTTGGGGTTGTTATTTTTTTTTGAATGTCCACTCTCACTAGTTTTAGTGTCACTGGATTTGGCAAAACTGAATATGCTCTGCCCCCTTTTCCATTCATAGCCGCATTGTCACATTTGTTGATTGTGGCAACATTTCCATTGTTTTTTCTACCTCCACGTTCACGGGAAGCAAATCGAGGCTTGATATTTGTGGCAAGGTTTGGATGATTTTTTTTCAACTTCCACATTCACTAGAAGCAAATCATGGCCTCATATTTTGTCCCATGTGGAAGTAAGAGTATTTTCAAATTTTTCATAATTCATGACAATTTCCCAAATTGGGGGAATTCGGGTGCATTTGGACACGGTAGCATTTTTAAATTCTAGCAACACCCCCAAAAGTACGTGAAAGTCCCTCCCCACCTCCACCTTGTACACGTTGAAACACATTGGAACACCAATGGGGGAGGGGGCCTAATTGGTGCTCCTTTCTGCATCCTAGCTTTGAAATGCTGTCACAACAACGTGAAATAACCTAACCAAGAAGAGTGCTATAGGGTCCATAAGGCTACCAGACCTGATAAAAGCAGCCGAAAAATTGCATAAATTGCCAAGCGGTTGTCCCACACCACCAAGCAAATGCCCACAGAGTCAAGATTGGACGATAGTTTTGTGGCTCAAAATAAAAGACAGCCAAAAGAGTTGCGGTCGCCATCCCCTGAATGGTGGGTTTCGGACAGGGGGGAGTCCAAGGATTTTTTTTAATTTCTTTTTTAAGGACCACCGTTAAGGAACGCCCTTGAGGGTAATTTTTGCAAAGGCCAATGCTGGCCAGTTTGTCAGCAATAATGCTTGTGCCCCACCACGGGGACCTTGAGAACTCACAAGTCATGAAGCGGCCACTTCTACTTTTCTCCCTACTTTGGAGGTCCTCGAGGCTGCACGGGTTATTTAACCATTTTGCAAAATTGTGGGCCCTCAAGATTGCATGCATCATATAGCCAATTCCAATTTCTTGCCCAAATTGGCAACTGCCAACGCGGCACGGATTATTTTACTAATGTCTACATGTGGGCCGCCAAGGCGGTAGGGGTTATGTCGCCATTTCCGAATCACATGTACCACTGGTGCCCAGAACATAACATTGGATGAGAGAGGAATGTTCTCCATCACAGGTGGCAATCTTTCGATGTACCTAGGGAGGTGCATGCAATATGCTTTGGTGGGGTTGGTTCCACCGTCTTGCATACGGGTGCCAACCGACGCTTGGAAAGATGCTCGGAAGTTTTGGTATGGCAATCTCATACGCACCCGAGGGGGGTTTGGGCGATTTTGGTTGGGGGAGGTTGCCTTGGGGGTTTGGAGCAGGAGAGGGTGAGGGGGGTGCTAGGGGTGGATGGTAGTGATTGTGGTGAGGGGGGTGCGGTCAACATCAGGGGGACTTGTCCTTGATTGAGTTGTGTTGGCGCAATCAAGTAGTAACAGCAACTGAGAGCATATGAACATAAGACCGCAACACATTACACCCACACACACACACACACAGCTCTCATGGCTCTCATCTACAAATATGTGTCAATGCATGAAGCAGCTTGACAAAATGCAACCGAGCTTGCTTCTAATGTAAAATACACTTTCCAATGAACATTGCAATAATGCCGCTTTGCACCACGTACATCAAAATTTCTTCCAAGCATCACGGATGCTTGTCCATTGCCTCCAAAAGTTGCCTCCGCAAAGCATTCCTTCCCCTCCCCGTGGTTGCCCCTAACCAATTGCAAGGTCTTTGCGCTGCACGGCACACGAATTAAGGTTTTTTTTGGGGGGGGGTCATTGAGCCCCGTCCATTTGTTTTGGCGAGATTTGCACAAAGGACCCACTTGAGGGCACATATGGCAAATGATTGGGTAGTTATGGTAGCTAGTGGTTCCAAGGTATGCCCCTTGCATTGTGGCTCGGTAGGGGGTATGTTCAAACCCCACTATGTGTCACCCATAGGTGCCGCCTGCTGATGACACCCCGAGTCATGAAGAGCATGGACCCCACAAGGACAAGCATGGGGGGTCCAGGGGGGGATGGTGATGGCATTGTAGTTTGGCGGCATCCCATGCACAACTTTGCTTTGGTGAATTCCAACAAGAACCCCCCGTTGTTGCGGCAGCAAGACCTTTGCGTTAGCCAATCCCATTTCCTCCCCACTGATGTGGACAATTTAGCTTCTTGTTGGTCATATTCTCCGCTTCTTCACTTTTCACTTCTGCATTTTTTCAACACTGAGCCAAATGGTTGGATAGGCCCCCGTGGGCAGTGGAACTGCGCGCTGCTTGGGGCAGCAAAAAGTGGGACTCTCAAGTGCAATGAACTATCCACCCCCAGCCCTAAGAAAGGATTGCTGTCACAATGCCAACAGTCCGGTGCAAAGCCATGTTGCACGACATGTGCATGGTTGGTCCTTGGTTCATTTCCCTCTGTTGTCTCTTGCAAGTCCCTCGAGCACGTGACAAAAGAGTTGGTCACCGTGAAGATGCGAACGGTGAGGAAGCCGACTACCATGGTGCAGTTGCTGCCGACATGCAACAATAACCTTGGCGCTGACGATTGGCTGAACCACCAAAAGCCATTTGGTTTCCATGAAGCAAGACACCCGGTCCAAGCGTGTACAAGCAGCAGCTCCGTGGGGGGCACAATCCAAATGCGCAGTTTTGGGAGGGCACCTCCCGACTTCGCGCCCTCGCCCCGGGGCGCCACCGGTGTTTTTCGGTCTCAAAACTTGGATTTGGCGGGGGCACACCTAGGCTCCAGGATAGCTGGAGTGGAGTAGAGCCTGAAGCCGTGGAACGCAGTGATGGGCGAAACGCAAAGGAGAAGTGTTACTTGCTTGTTGCTTGCTTTTGAATTGTTAGCTAGATTTAAGGGGAGATGGGTGTAGTAATATATATTACTACACCCCTCTCCCCTTAAATCTAGCTAACAAGCAACAAGCAACAAGCAACAAGCAAGCACGCAAGCAACAAGCACTTCTCCTTTCCGTTTTGGCCATTGCTCCGCCTCATCGCTCCGGGCTCTAATCTAGTCTAGCCATCCTAGAGCCTAGGTGGTGCCCTTGCCAAATCCAAGTTTTCAGCCAAAAACTCACCGGTGGCGGCCCGGGGCGGTGGCGCCAAGTCGGGAGGTGCCCTCCTAAAACTGCGCATTTTGTGCCCCAAAACAGCCTTTTTTGGCCCAAAACAACCCAAAACCCCACTCAAAACGAGCAAACTAAGCAAAACGGTGGCTACACTCCACGTGCAGCTTGGCTTCACCGTGTCAAAGACCCCTCTAGTGCCCTTCAACTCGACGATATGTCCGAGAAACGGCCCAAAAAGGCGCCAAAAAGCCCCAAAAACTGCGCAATGTGCACCAGCACCCCGAAACCAAGAACGGGCCGTATCTTGGGCTACATGGCTCAAAAACGAATTCCGAGGGCACCTAGTCCACCCGCAACCCCCAACTTTTCATGTTTTCCAAGCCTCAGAATCGCCCAACGAGACACGTAGACCCCCGTACCAGTGGTCACTTGGTGCAGCCGGAGGGCCGGCCAGCCCACGCATAGTGGGGGCCAATGGTGGGTCCACCAGGGTCCCCAGGGCGAAAAAAAAGATTTTTTCCAAAGTTGTTCCTAGACCACTTGGGATGCTCAAACAAGTGTTTTTAGGCCGTTTTGAGCCCGTGGTGGCGCGTTTTGGGCCATGGAAAATCCCAAAATGCCTTGAAAATGGGCCGTTTTGGGACCAGAAATGCGTCAAAAATGGGTCAAAAATGCGTTTTTCCAAAAATGATCCTGGACCATTTATGATGCTCAAACAAGTGGTCTTAGCCCATTTTGAGCCCGTGGCGACGGGTTTTGGCTCATGGAAAATCCCAAAATGCCTTGAAAATGGGCCATTTTGGGACCAAAAATGGGTCAAAAGTGGGTCACAAACGCGTTTTTCCAAAAGTGATCCCGGACCATTTGGGATGCTCAAACAAGTGTTTTTAGCCCGTTTTGAGCCCGTTTTGACCGAGTTTAGCCCCTTCCACCACATGTATGCACCACTTTGTGCCCTTCGCACGTACCTTAGAGCCGTGTTGTGGAGCCACCTAGAGTTGGGAGAGGGGTGTAGATTGGAGGATATATATATATATATATATATATATATACATATATATATATATATATATATACGGCTCTAAGGTACGTGCGAAGGGCACAAAGTGGTGCATACATGTGCTGGAAGGGGCTAAACTCGGTCAAAACGGGCTCAAAACGGGCTAAAACCACTTGTTTGAGCATCCCAAATGGGACCTATTTTGGACTGATTTTTGGTGCCAAAATGGCCCATTTTCAAGGCATTTTGGGATTTTCCATGGCCCAAAACGCGCCACCACGGGCTCAAAACGGCCTAAAGACACTCGTTTGACATTCCTAGTGGTCTAGGAACAACTTTGGAAAAAATGATTTTTTTCGCCTTGGGGACCCCGGTGGACCCACCGTTGGCCCCCACTGTGCGTGGGCTGGCCGGCCCTCCGGCTGCACCAAGTGACCACTGGTACGGGGGTCTAGGTGTCTCGTTGGGCGATTCTGAGGCTTGGAAACCATAAAAAGTGGGGGGTTGCGGGTGGACTAGGTGCCCTCGGAATTCGTTTTTGAGCCACGTAGCCCCAGATACGGCCCGTTCTTGGTTTCGGGGTGCTGGTGCACATTGCGTAGTTTTTGGGGTCTTTTGGCTCCTTTTTGGGCCGTTTCACGGACATATCGTGGAGTTAGAGGGCACCAAAGGTCCCTTGGACGCGAGAAAGTCAAGCCGCACGTGGAGTGTAGCAGCCGTGTGCCTTCGTTTGGCTGTTTTGAACCCTTACTAGGGCTGTTTTGGGCGAAAAATGGCTGTTTTTGGCCCAAAATTGCGCAGATTTGGGAGGGCACCTCCCGTTTTGGCGCCACCGCCCCGGGCCGCCATCGGTGAGTTTTTGGCTCACAACCTTAGCGGCTTGTGCTTGTGGCGTGTTCCTGGCACCCTTAGCGGCCTGTGCTTGTGGCGTGTTCCTGGCACCCTTAGCAGCTTGTGCTTGTGGCCTGTTCCTGCCACCCTTAGCGGCTTGTGCTTGTGGCGTGTTCCTCACACCCCCAGTAGATCCCTTGACGGCTTGTGCTTGTGGTGTGTTCCTTAAAACCCCGGTAGATCCCTTGGCGGCTTGTGCTTGTGGCGTGTTGAGATTTGCCATGGATGACGATTGAACTCCACGCTCTACCCGCTTTTTGAGCCGGTTCCTCAGTTTGTTGCGTAGACTGGCATGGCGACGGCGAATAGTGGGTGGCGCAACTTCGGGATGCCACGCAATGAAGTCCCCAAGGGCGAAGTCAAGGTCGGCCTCCAGGCATTGTTGCAACTCTTGTTCCCAGCAGCCAGACATGGATGATATGAACGTAACTCGGTTAAGAGTACACGTATAATCCAAATCCAACCGCAAAGAACAGAGCACACGATGGAAAAAAGGGACCCGGAGAGGAAGGAATACAGGAAGATGCAGAAACATTGCTACATTGCACGCCTGCTACATTTGCACGCCTCACGCCTGGCAAGATCCCATGATCCCATGATCCCACAATTATTACGTACTATGGTACCCGGTGCCATAACCCACGATCCCATGATCCCAAAACCATTACCTACCATGGTCATGTGCAAAACGTGCGTGACACTATGCAACACGTCCATTCATTATCTAGGCTACTTAACATCAAAATACGAGCACAAAATATGAGTGTGGGCAGCATTGTCGCAACTCTTGTTCCCAGGAGTCAGTGGATGGTATGAACGCAACTGGGTTAAGAGTACACGTATATTCCCAACGCAATCGCAAAGAACACAAAACACAATGGAAAAAGGGGTACCGGATGAAAGAAGCTAGTGCACAAGTTGCGCACGCAACAAACGACTTTTGTATAGCGCCTCGTCTTGCGGAATCTGGCGCTCATAGCATGGACGGTTTGATCACCATGGACGGACTGATGAAAGAACCTAGTGCACAACTTCAGCACGCAACAAACGACTTTTGTATAGCGCCTCGTCTTGCGGAATCTGGCGCTGACAACATGTATGGTTTGATCACCATGGACGGTTTGATGAAAGAACCTAGTGCACAACTTCAGCACGCAACAAACGACATTTGTATAGCGCCTCGTCTTGCGGAATCTGGCGCTCACAGCATGGACACTTTATTTTCAAGGCATTTTCCAATAATTGCAGGTCCAACACAGGTGTGTGGGTGGATCATCAGCACGCAACAAACGACTTTTGTATAGCGCCTCGTCTTGCGGAATCTGGCGGTCATAGCATGGACGGTTTGATGACCATGGCCGGCTTGATGAAAGAACCTAGTGCACAAGTTCAGCACGCAACAAACGACTTTTGTATAGCGCCTCGTCTTGCGGAATCTGGTTTTCCATGAGCCAAAACCCGTCTGCATGGGCTCAAAATGGGCAAAAAACACTTGCTTGGTCCGGGATCGCTTTTGGAAAAACGCGTTTTTGACCCATTTTTGACCCATTTTTGGTCCCAAAACGACCCATTTTGAAGGCATTTTGGGTTTTTTTAGGCCCAAAATGCGCCCCCACGGGCTCAAAACGTGCTAAAAACACTTGTTTGAGCATCCCAAGTGGTCCACGGAACAACTTTGGAAAAAATGATTTTTTTCGCCCCGGGGACCCCAGTGGACCCACCTTTGGCCCCCGCCGTGCGCGGGCCGGGCTGCCCTCCGGCTCCACCAAGTGACCACTGGTACGGGGGTCTAGGTGGCTCGTTGGGCGATTCTGAGGCTTGGAAACCATAAAAAGTGGGGGGTTGCGGGTGGACTAGGTGCCCTCGGAATTTGGATTTGAGCCATGTAGCCCAAGATGCAGCCTGTGCTTGGTTTCGGGGTGTTGGTGCGCATTGCGCAGGTTTTTGGGGTCTTTTGGCGCCTTTTTGGGCCGTTTCTCGGACATATCGTGCAAATGAAGGGCACTAGAGGGCTCTTTGACAAGGGGAAGTGACACTGCACGTGGAGTGTAGCCACCGTTTCCCTTTGTTTGGGCGTTTCGCCAGGGTTTTGGGGCTTTTTTTGGGCGAAAAATGGCTGTTTCTGGCCCAAAACTGCGCAGATTTGGGAGGGCACCTCCCGACTTGCCGCCACCGCCCCGGGCCGCCACCGGTGAGTTTTTGGCTCCAAACTTGGATTTGGCAAGGCCATGACCTAGGCTCTAGGATGGCTAAAGTAGAGTCAAGCCCGAGGCGTTGGGAAGGTGCAGTGGCCAAAACGGAATGGTGGCGTGCTTGTTTGTTGTTGTTGTTGTTAGCTAAATTTAAGGGGAGAGGGGTCTAGTAATATATATATATGTGTGTGTGTGTGTGTATATATATATATATATATATATATATATATATATATATATATATATATATATATATATATATAGATATATATATATATATATATATATAGATATATATATATATATATAGATATATATATATATAGATATATATATATATATATATATATATATATTTATATATATATATATTACTACACCCCTCTCCCCTTAAATTTAGCTAACAACAA